>OX451736.1:1309842482-1310312482 GCA_948472305.1 Vicia faba | reverse complement strand
GGAAATATATCAACAAAAATGAAAGCGAAAGATGACACATCAATAGCGACATCAATAATAGATCATCTTCTAAACATGCCTCAATTTAAAAATACGAATATAAAAAATTACACATCACGAAACCCCTTTAAAATCAATCACATAAGTACTAAAATAATTTATAAGAAAATTACTCTACATATCACGATCGCATATGTCATGTGAACAATCAACCCAACATTATTTCACAAAAAACAAAAATTCACTAGAAATCAAAGAGAGTAAATAGTATTTATTAAAATTCAATTAAACTAAACAAATGAATCTCAACACTAATTATAATAATAAATTACAATGTCTTCTCAAAATATTAAAATATATACCACATTTGTCTTGAATATTAATTTTAACATCTTCTTGTATATATTTTTTACAGTACATATTTTAATTATAAGTATCAAATGGTTAGATTAAATCTAAGGGATAAAAATTACGCTAGAGAAATGACATTAGAAGAAATGCAGAAGGGGATTCATTTTCTAAATAAAAAAAAAGAGAATTCTTACTTTATTTGTTATCATTGTGATTTCATTAATTTAATTTATCTACTTCTACATCAATCTCTTATCAATGGTTGATAATTATTAATAGGTGAAATTGATTGATAATTATTAATAGTGAAAGAATAAAATTGACGTTTTTATTTCTATCTATTATACTGCATGATAAATAAAAAGAAAATGTGAAAGAGATTTTGATCGAAAACTAATGCAATGGAATTAATGGGTTAGTTTTCTTATGTTTTTATAATTATTAACTATTTTTATTAATTAATAATAAATAAAAAATAACATCTTAGCAACCTATTTTTAAAAATAAATATTTTATTAATTAAAATAATAGTTAGTTGGCAGGATAAATAATAATATTTTATTAATTAAAAATAGTTAATTAATTGAATAATTATAAAATAAATAATATTTTATTAATTAAAAATAGTTAATTAGTTAAATGAATATAAATAAATAAATAAATAAATATAAAAATAAATAATACAACATTAGCCTCCATTATTTTGCTATCAAAATATAATTGTTCGTGTAAAAAAATTAATTGTGTAACATCAACTCAACACATCGGACAATTTAGTACATAAGTCCTACTCAAATAAATTAAGGTAAATTTTTTAATGATTTTCATTTTAGTTACTTTTATTTGATAAACTAATTGTATTAATGTTATAGAAAAATATCAAACATTAATATTTGATTTGCATTCATTATTTTTAATTAAATATTAAAAATATACATTAAAAAATTTAGAGTATAATTAAAAGATTATAAATTTTTAGACTATAATATGGATTAATTATGGAAAGCTAAGATACAATTTATATCAAACAAACAAATTTACTAACTCTCAAATAAATAATACGCATTGCAACTTCTGTCTCCCATTTACAAGTCTAAAATCTTGCTCAACTTATACAACAACAACTTCCTTTTGGTAGCAAAATCTGATTAGAACAAAAAGGGTCGTCCCAAAAGTAAGCGCATCACAACTGAAATGGACTCCATTGACAAGTTGGAAAGAAAATGTGGTTTATGTCGCCAGGTCGGACACAATCGTAAAAATTGTCCGACTCGGGCTACTAGCTCAACTCCATAAAAATTGTATTATAAAACATTTTTACTTTTTAAAGTTATAAACATTACGCTTTTTATTAATAGCATTTGTTACAATAAACCTTGCGCGAACAACAAATAAAACACGATAAATCGTCTACGAAATTACAAACGTTAAAATAATTTCATCTGACCCATGCATCATCAACATTACCCCGCTGTCTGTTTTGACTTCCTCCAATCAAAAATTAGGTCGTCCTGTCGCAAGTCAGGTGGCTGTTCTTCTTCGCTGGATCCTTCTAATTTGTTCCTCATCCTCGATGTCTCCCTCTAGCCATCACATCAATTCTCTCTTCAGGCGCTCCATGGAGTGAATGTGCCAGAATTTCATTTTCATTAGAGGTTTGGTGGCCGAGAAAATAACATAACCATCTCTGGTGGCGATGTCATGACGCAAATAACAGAGAAAAAAATAAGAAGACAGTGCGAGAAAGTGTGAAAAATGACGAAGAAACAGACGAATTATTTATAAAAAATGCATTTTGCCCTAGGAGCCAAGTGAGATGGCGCCTCCCTTCACTTTTAGAGTGCATGTGCCATCTCACTTGGCTAAAATAGAGTGCATGCGCCAAGTGAGATGGCGCCTAGGGAAAATGGGTCAATGCATGCGCCATCTCACTTGGCTCCTCTCTTGTAGGGTTTTCTGAAACATGGTTATTTGCGTAATTTTCTCCGAAACATGATTATTTACGAAAAAAATTTAATACCTGATTATTATAAAAAAAATCTGATAAGCAATACATGTCATATTTTAAAGTAAATAAAATTATATATATATATATATATATATATATATATATATATATATATATATATATATATATATATATATATATATATATATATATATATATATATATATATATATATATATATATATATATATATATATATATATATATATATATATATATATATATATATATATTTAAAAAATTATATATATAATGAGATAGTGAGATGGCTAATTTTAAAAAATTAAGAATATCCTTTAATATCATTTTATAACTATCAACAAATATAATAATTAATTTACTAAAAGTGAGACTTAGGCTAGCCCTTATAAAATTGGAGGTAATTTATAGGAGTGGTTGCGGTTCAGTTTGGATCGATTTTAAGACAAAAATTCATTTGATCTAAAGATAAATTTACTTACTATTCGGTTTTGGATGATATATTAAAAAAAATTTAATCCGATCCGATCTAATTTTATGCGGTTTAATTTAGATCGATTTTTGGATATCCAAATTACACATTATATATATTTATTAATATTATAAAACTACTAATAAATCATAGATTTGATATAATATATAATATATAGTATATTAAAAGTTAATATCAAAAAATAAGAGTTATCGATTATGATTGAAATAATAAAAATAAATAGATTATACCAAACTAATAAATATTATTAAAAAAATTATTATCATCTAATAATAAATTCACGTAACATATCATACTAATAAAAATTAAATAAGTATAAAAATATATATGTCATTCGGTTTGGTTTGGATCGGTTTTATCCTCACTTGATTTCCAATTGTCTTTCACTTCTTTCCAACTCAAATGAAGAGTTTCAGCAATAACTTCGAACTTTGGCTTCTCCGGCGCTTGGACAAACGGAACTTCATCGGACAACTTGATATTAAGTAGGTATGCGTACTCTTCTAGTGTGGGAACCAGTTGATAATCTTGAAAAGTAAAACACCGTAATTCCTTGTCATAGAACTGGAAGAGGGTGATCAAAGCCATTGGATCAACTGGAGTGTTAAGGATTAGTAACAAATTGTCATAATTATTCAGAACATCACCCTTCAGATAAGAACTCAACCTCTTCAATTCGGACACATCAATCAATAGTAGAAATCTGATAAGCGATTTTTTGAATCGGTTTTCAGTTTTTTATTTGGATTTGTTTGGATTTGAACACCCCTAGTAATTTATCCTCATGACATATACTAATGAAATTTTATTTTATATAAAATTAATTTTTAAAATCATATATTAATCAAAAACTTTAAAATATTGAGTCTATGTCTTTTCTCATTTAAAAAAAAATTCAATATCCTTTTTTTCATCCAATGTAAGAATCATTAGTCACACTTCACACCAACATCTTACTACTAAAAAATCTAATTATATATTATTATTTTTATTTTATTTTGATTTTTTAAGATTTTAGATTAATATCTGATTTTCAATTTTATTTTATATGATAAATTTTGATAGGTACATGTCATAAGAAATAAATTTATAAGGGAGATTAAAAAATTTAGTTTTATTAAATATTCAAAATTATTTTGAACTTCCGGTCATTAATTATCAGTTATTTTTACCGAATAGCGTTTAAAAGTTAATTCATAGATCAGTTGACTCTAGAGTTTAGTGACTGAAGACAATCATGCATGAATTTTTACCATGACACTGAAAGGTACCTTTGAGATTTTAACAAAAACCATAATGAAATCTAACAAAAACAAGTAACACAGGCTGTGCCACCCTACCATACCAAACAATGCACCTGATTATATTTCAATAAATCAATTAAATATCAAAATAATTCAAGATTATCAGCTGGACGGTGGTTCATTCTTCTTACATCCTAAGCAACAAACATGACCCTACTTATGTGTGATCATGCAACAGGCTTCACACACATCAATTTAATATCTAAATATATTTCTAGCCAAAATTACGACCTTTTAATCCTATTAAACTAAATTAGGTGATAGTTGTGCAGATACATCAGTCTTCAGATACGTGGTTTTTAATCCGTGACATCTTATTTATTCACTTTTAGATGACTAATTTTTATTTTATTTTTGGACCTTTTTCATTTTCCAAGTCATCAACTGTCGTGGAAGGAGCAAAAGAAAAAGGTACATGAGACTGATGAAGAAAGGTGGTAAGGTAACATGTTGCTTTAAAGAGTTATTATACCATTCTACCATTTTCTCTTCTCCTTTTCTTTTGGACATTCATTTCAACTTTTTGAGTTTCTGCTAATCACGCCACCAGCATTACTCATACACCACCTTTTTCCTTCTATCAAATTCTTGGTCTAGTTCCTCAAGCTACAATTCTCTTTTTCATGATCAGAAGAATATAATAAGATCATGGTTAGTTTGAGTATTCTTTCTGTTTTTGGATCCTATGTTATATATTAACTTTTTGTTTTGATTGTTCAGGGAACACCTGTGAACATCATTGTTGGATCACAGGTTTGGGTTGAGGATCCTGTGGTTGCATGGATTGATGGTGAAGTCACAAAAATCAATGGCAAAAATGCTACCATCATTACTACAGAAGGAAAAACTGTAAGATTTTTACTTGTTAAGTAAAGTCTGATTAATGATTGTTTTCGCAGATATTGAACTCAGGTCCTCTCGATTGATTAATTTTAGGTTGTAGCAGAAATTTCAAGTATATATCCTAAAGACACAGAGGCACCACCTGCAGGGGTTGATGACATGACCAAGCTAGCATACCTCCACGAACCCGGAGTATTGCATAACCTCTTGTGTCGTTTTTCGCTCAATGAGATATATGTAAGTCACAACCAATAATCAACTTCTAGTTATGTATTTCTTTAGCAGCAGCGCAACTTGTTGTCTGTTTGCCTTCTATTTCTGTATAACTTGAATTGTATATTAAATAAGTGAGGTTTAGAGAGATATGAAAACTTCAACCTGACTATTATTAATGAAATAATCAGACATATACAGGGAATATTTTAATTGCGGTGAATCCTTTTCGAAGACTACCGCATTTGTACGACAGTCATATGATGGAGCAGTACAAAGGAGCAGCATTTGGAGAGCTTAGTCCTCACCTTTTTGCTGTAGCAGACACATGTTACAGGTATAGATCAATGTAGAAATAGATTCGTTATATGACGCAGGTAACTTAGGAATCAAGTTATTATTAGAGTTAACTAGTTTAATTTATCAGGGCAATGATGAATGAAAATGGAAGTCAATCCATTTTGGTAAGCGGAGAAAGTGGAGCCGGTAAAACTGAGACGACTAAAATGCTAATGAGATATCTCGCTTTCATGGGAGGTAGATCGAATACCGAAGGAAGGACAGTAGAACAACAGGTTTTGGAGGTGAGTTCGATTTGAAGTACTTAAAACTTGCAAAATTTGTTTCTTGGTTAACTCAAATTTAATACATTGTAAAATTTTCAGTCCAATCCAGTGTTGGAAGCGTTCGGAAATGCCAAAACTGTCAAAAACAACAACTCAAGGTAAATAAATTTAACTGATATTTTCCAAGGTCATTTTTTCTGTCCAAATTTAAATTTGAGTTGTCTTACAAAAGTATTGGATTTTTCGGCAGTCGTTTTGGTAAATTTGTTGAAATTCAATTCGACAAGAATGGGAAGATTTCTGGAGCTGCTATCCGTACCTACCTCCTCGAAAGATCTCGCGTTTGCCAAGTTTCTGACCCGGAGAGAAACTATCATTGCTTTTACATGCTTTGTGCAGCTCCACCAGAGGTAGTCTCTTTAGTCTTTATAAATATCCTGAAAAAGTTTAGAAGTATATAACTAAGGGTTAAACTAGTTGAGGGAGTTAAACGAAGGAAAAAATACTAATTGTTAAAATTTGCTTGATAGGATGTCAAGAAGTACAAGCTAGGAGATCCAAGGAAATTTCGCTATCTTAACCAATCAAGCTGTTATGAAGTGTCGAATGTAGATGATGCAAAAGAATACTTGGAGACGAGAAATGCAATGGATATTGTAGGCATCAACCAGGATGAGCAGGTATGTATTAGGCCATAGTGATTCGCATTTTGATGAGGCATTGGTTTGTGTTTATCTTGACGTGATCGAAGAAAATCTTCTCTACAGGACGCTATCTTCCGTGTTGTAGCTGCAATCCTTCATCTTGGAAACATTGACTTCGTCAAAGGGAATGAGTTTGATTCGTCCAAATTAAAAGACGACAAATCCCTCAACCACCTTCGAACAGTTGCCGAGTTATTCATGTACAAGCTTTGATCCAACTGTCGAATCCATTTAATTCCAATGCTTATAGCCTTCATTGTCTCTTAACATGTTTATTTTCAGGTGTGACGAGAAATCACTAGAAGACTCGCTTTGTCAGCGTGTCATTGTTACCCCTGATGGCAACATTACAAAACCATTAGACCCGGATGCAGCTTCTTTGAGCCGAGATGCATTGGCAAAGACAGTATACTCCAGATTGTTCGATTGGTAAAAACCAACCAATAACACTGCTAATGTCAAAAACATAAGACACTGACACCGATAAATATTTATAATTTATTTATTAAAAGTATTTTATACGAGGATTGAAAGATTCAGATTGCATTCTTCTAATATGGCAGGATCGTGGACAAAATTAACAGTTCCATCGGTCAAGATTCTAATGCGGTAAGCCTAATAGGAGTCCTTGACATTTATGGATTTGAAAGCTTCAAAATCAATAGGTAAGTATGATAGTTATATTCGTCACAGTGAAAATTTATTTCATATCTATATCATAATTTGTTCTACGTTTACAGTTTCGAGCAACTATGCATCAACTTAACAAATGAGAAGCTGCAACAACATTTTAATCAGGCAAGGTTATAACTTCTTAATACTGATTTCATATCATTATTGTTGCAAATGAAGAATAATATAGAAATTGAACTGTTTGAATTTCAACAGCATGTATTCAAGATGGAGCAAGAAGAGTACACAAAGGAGGAAATTAATTGGAGCTACGTAGAATTTGTCGATAATCAGGATGTTCTCGATCTTATTGAGAAGGTAAATAAGAGATTTATATATCAACATTGGTTGTGCAAAGCCTTGTTTACCAGATAATAAAATTGTGAAACGATTTATTCGTCCTGCATGCAGAAACCTGGTGGAATTATTGCTCTTCTTGACGAAGCGTGGTTTGTCATTTCTCACTCAAAATTTCGAAGAGTTGCATATTTGCTTAAACCATAAAAAGGTGAAAATTTATTTATGTTCTTATTTCTGCAGCATGTTTCCGAAATCAACTCATGAGACTTTTGCGCAAAAGATGTACCAGACATACAAAGGACACAAGCGATTCGCGAAACCAAAACTTTCTCGAACAGACTTCATAGTTAATCACTACGCCGGAGATGTGAGTGGAGTACATTATGAATATTTTTCTCAGATTTATGTGCGAAAACGAAAGATGATAATTTCATGTCACAAATCCTTTTGATGTATAGGTCACATACCAGGCCGATTATTTTCTTGATAAGAATAAAGATTATGTCGTAGCTGAGCATCAGGCTCTTTTGTGTGCTTCAAAGTGTCCATTTGTTGCTAATCTTTTCCCTCCTTTACCCGAGGAATCATCAAAGCAATCGAAATTCTCTTCCATTGGCTCACAGTTTAAGGTAATCAATCAATCATATTTCACAAGAGTGATTTGTGAATCTTTCAATCCATGAACTACTTCCTAATCTAATTTAAATCTACAGCAACAACTTCAATCTCTGATGGAGACACTAAGCACCACAGAACCACATTACATAAGATGTGTGAAACCAAATACAGTTTTGCAGCCGGGAATATTTGAGAACTTCAATGTCTTAAACCAGTTAAGATGCGGGGTGAGTTTCATTTTTCCTGTTGTCTATAAAATGAACGACAGTTTAGTGAATTCGAGAAAATTTTGCTAATGACATTTACATACTCCACAGGGAGTTCTTGAGGCAATAAGGATAAGTTGTGCTGGATATCCAACAAAAAGAACATTCGAAGAGTTCCTTGATCGATTTGGAATGCTAGTCCCTGATGTCCTTGACGGGTATATATTATTCTAGTATCTCTCGAGACTTATAAAATGATCAGTAATTTTGATTAATAATAATTTCCCATATATATATATATATATATAAACATGATCATTGTTTTCTCGTGTACAGATCCGACGAGAAAAAAGCATCTATTTCCATATGTGATAAGATGGGTTTAAAAGGCTATCAAGTAAGTCAATAGATCGACAAAAAATGTTATGTAGATGTAAAAAGCATAATTTTTTGTTAAACCAGGATTTATGTTTTAAGCTCGAATGCATTCTCTTGAATGATTTTTTGATCAGATGGGAAAAACCAAGGTGTTTCTTAGAGCTGGTCAAATGGCTGAATTAGATGCACGAAGAGCCGAAGTCTTAGCTAAAGCAGCTAGACTCATACAGAGACAAATCCGAACACATTTAGCTCGAAAAGAGTTCATCACCATGAAAAAGGCCACAATCCGTATTCAGAAAACTTGGAGAGGTCGCTATCTTCACAAAATACTAACTTGTATTTGTGTAACTGTTCTCCCTTTGTTTAACTGATCTTAGTTATTTTTCTTACGCTTCTTTTATCAGCAAAACTTGCACGGGAGATCTATGGAGATATGAGGAGAGAAGCAGCTTCTATACGGATACAGAAACAGGCACGTGCACATAGAGCAAGATTGTATTATACATCATTACAAGCATCCGCTATTGTTATTCAGTCAGGGTTGAGAGCATTTGCAGCACGAAACGAATATAGGTTTAGAAGAAGAACAAAGGCTTCAACCAAAATTCAGGTAAAGACAACTTAGAAGGAATCCTTATAAATTTGTGATAATATTGATAAAAGGTTCATTAAAATGTTCAACTAAATTATCATCCATGAAAATTTGAGGAAGCTTGAGATACAAGCAAGCAAAATATAAATTGTACTACATTGATGATTCTTATTATTCAAGTTGATTTCTTCTTGCAGACACAATGGAGGAAAGTTCAAGCTCTTTGTACTTACAAGCAGCAGAAGAAATCAACTGTTACACTTCAATGCCTGTGGAGGGCTAAAGTAGCACGCAAAGAGCTCAAAAAGCTTCGAATGGCGAGTCTTACTTCTATGTATCATTTTCTATAATTGTATTCCAGTTCATGTAGAATATCTATCTATAGTAAGAGTTTGAAGTTGTTATGCAGGCTGCAAGGGAAACCGGGGCACTTAAAGAAGCGAAAGACAAACTGGAGAAACGCGTCGAGGAGCTTACATGGAGACTAGATATTGAGAAGCACATGAGGGTATGTATAGTCTCTCAAATAGTCACCATCAAAAACACTAGATTTTCTCCGACACGTCTAACCTAGAAAAAATGGCATGAATGCAGGTTGACCTTGAAGAAGCTAAGGGGCAAGAGATTTTGAAACTGCAAAATGCGTTACAAGAAATGCAAGGTAAGCTAGATGAAGCTCATACAGCAATTATACATGAAAAAGAAGCCGCAAAAATAGCAATTGAACAAGCACCACCAGTGATAAAAGAAGTACCTGTTGTGGATAATACCAAGTTGGAGTTACTCACAAATAAAAATGAGAATCTAGAGGTAAGCACAAATATTATGTTGTCTGATTCGATTATCCTAGTTTAGGAAATAAATCTATATTAAAAATTATGATGCCGAGAAATTACATTGAAATTCTTAAAATGCAGAGTGAAGTAGAAGAGCTTAAAAACAGGATCAAAGATTTCGAAGAAAGGTATAAGGAAATTGAAAAGGAAAGTCAAGAAAGGCTGAAAGAGGCAGAAGAAGCACAGCTTAAAGCAACACAACTTCAAGAGACTATTGAAAGGTTGTTAAGAAAATAGTTAGCTTCAAATATGTATATCTCTCTCTACTATCATAAACTAGCATGCATTAAATATCGATTCTTTATTACTACAGATTAGAATTGAGTTTGTCAAACCTTGAGTCAGAGAACCAGGTTCTTTGCCAGCAAGCTTTGGTAGAATCGAAAAACGAAGATCTCTCGGAAGATATTAAAATGTAAGATTCAATAATATATTTTCTTCATTTATTATTACTATTTTTTCCGGCTAGAGTGATATTTCCATGGTGTTTCCAGCCTCAAGGATCAAATAGCAAATCTAGAATCAGAGAATGAAGTTCTTCGGAGCCAGGCAGCAATAGCTGCTGTAGAGCAGAAAGTTCATCCAGAAAAACTAGAAACCGATCAGGAAGTTGTTGTCGAACATCAGATTCAACAACCAAGAACTATTGCAGATAACGCGACAGCGCAAATCAAGGTACATTAAAATTGATCTTTTCCTTAGAATTATTTCCTTATTTGACAATTTTATATTTTATCATCCGATAGGACTTGGACAATCGAAATCAAGTAGATGAAGAACTGCATGCAAGAAAAGTATTTCAAACTTACTACATAAATTTTCTTAGAAATTTGTGTAAGTAATTCATAAAACTGCGTTGAATTTGGAATAATAATTTAATCGTGTTTACAGGAAGCAAAAGTACCTGTTTCCGTTCTTACAAAGCAAAGATCATTAACAGAAAGACAGCAGGTAAATTTTAGAGACAAATGCTCTCTTTCGCTAAAACATAGCATATTATCAGATAAGCTAGCCGACATAAATGGTACCTTATAGTTTTCGTATGTCTTGTTAACAGGAAAGTCATGATGCGTTGCTCAAGTGTCTTACAGAAGATAAACGTTTCGAGAAGAACAGACCAGCAGTTTCTTGTATTGTTTATAAAGCACTTCTTCATTGGAGGTCCTTTGAAGCAGAGAAGACACAGATATTTGATAAAATTACTCACACTATCCGAACATCTATAGAGGTATAATCTTCCAAGAATTATAAGCTCGATTTAAGCCTTATCACGATATACCAAAATAAAATGATTGAAAAACTCATCAACTCATGTTGTTTTGAGAAATTAGATTACCATTTTATGTTTTTGGCAGAATCAAGAAGGAATCAGTGATCTGGCGTATTGGCTTTCAACAACATCAACACTTTTGTTTTACCTACATTGCACACTAAAAGTCAGCAATACAACTAATACACTGTCGCGTAATCGTAATCGTAACTCTCCTGCCACACTTTTTGGCAAAATGGCACAGGTAAGCTTTGAAAAACTGGAAAACTTAAGTGCATTAAATCGATGTTCAAACCATAACGGTGTTTGTGATATGCAAAACCAGGGTTTACGTTCATCTTCAATGGGCATAGGGATATCGAGTGGTTACAGTGGCATGGCGGAAAAGCCAAATGAACAATCTAAAGTGGAAGCAAAGTACCCTGCTATTCTATTTAAGCAACACTTAACTGCATATGTGGAGAAAATATATGGAATGATCCGTGACAGTTTAAAGAAAGAGATTAGTCCATTCTTAAATCTTTGTATTCAGGTAAACATGTGTATGAAAAACTTGTGCAACAAGTAACTGGAACTAGTTTATTGGGGCAGCGTTTGAAGTACTTTATTAATGAGCACTGACGAAAGTGATTTGGAGAACTTACGAAAAATAGCTTATGAAACTCATTGAAAAAAAAACAGCTTAACTAAGCACTTAAGCTCATATAAATGTCTTAACACCGTTGACAGGCACCAAGATCCATAAGATCCAGATCGATAAGAGGGTCATCCAGAAACATCCATTCAAATATAGTTGCGAAACAACAAGCATTGCATATGCACTGGAAAGGCATTGTGAGCAAGTTAGATCATGCCTTTGGTATATTGTCTGACAACTATGTAAGAATGAATCACTTTCCTATTCTCTTTGGTTGGATTATGCTAAACAGACAAGATATTTCTTAATATTCTATACATTCTTCGGCTTCAGGTCCCTCCGATGATAACAAGGAAGATATTTAGTCAGGTTTTCTCGTACATGAATGTTCAACTATTTAATAGGTGAGCTGAAATTCCACTCGTATTTAACATCGAGGATTAATAAAAGTTGACTCAATTTCATCTCATGAAGTTACGATGATAACTATGGTCTCGCAGTTTGTTGCTTCGTCGCGAGTGCTGTTCCTTTAGCAATGGAGAATATCTGAAAGCAGGTTTGCATGAGTTGGAACTATGGTGTATAAAAGTAACCGATCAGGTAATGTTAAATCATTTTCATACTCTATGACTAAGCCAAACAATGCAGAAGTTCAAGACTCATTTTCTCCGTATTTTCTGTTGTACTTTTGTTTACTTTGCAGTTTGCCGGGTCGTCTTGGGTTGAACTCAAACACATACGCCAAAGTGTTGGATTTCTGGTATACTTTCTTCGATAATGGTTGAAGATAATGATTTTCTTTCCCTTTTTCTCACTACTTAACTTTTAAAATGCTTTGCCATTGCAGGTTTTGCATCAAAAGACTCAAAAATCTTTGGAGGAGATCACAAATGAACTATGCCCGGTAATGTAACTAACTCAAAAATCTTATGGTTTTCTATTGAGAATGAACTTAACATTGAGTATTAGCTATGAAGTATTGACACAGACTCATACACGACACTAACACATACAACATTAATAATTTGAGAAAATTGAAACGATTGAATGTAATTGCATATGTCGTTATCAGACACCGTGCATGCTTCAACTTGAAGTGTTAGGCCTACATAGAATTTTATCAGAATCACATGTTCTAGAAAAGAGGAATGATTCTAATTAATGTAATCTATACCTTTTTTTTTTGCTTAATTGTTGACTCAATTAGGTGTTAAGTATTCCACAAATATATCGCATTGGAACCATGTTCTGGGACGACAAGTATGGAACACAAGGATTATCTCCAGATGTAAGCCCTTATCTCCTCTATTATGTTTACCTATGCTGCATAAATTTTGATCACACTTTCAAGATGAGATTCGTGTACAAAATGGATACACAGTAGATATTCGTATCGATTGTGTTTAGTTTTGTATCGAATCAAATACAACTCGCATGTATTGTAAGATAGTGATAACCATGCAACATACCCTAAATTCTGTGGAGAATCACTTATTTCAACATACATAAGAATAAATATAAGTGCTTAGTATGGTAACTTAATTATGCATTAGATAAATTCCAAATAACAACTTAGTTTCATTCACTTACTTCTTTATTTTTACAGGTCATTAGCAGAATGAGAGTTCTTATGACAGAAGACTCAACAAACATACTCAATAACTCATTCCTTCTAGAAGTAGAATCCAGGTGATTAATAATTATTAACATTCTTTTCCTAACTCTT
Organism: Vicia faba; assembly: GCA_948472305.1. Lineage (NCBI taxonomy): Eukaryota > Viridiplantae > Streptophyta > Magnoliopsida > Fabales > Fabaceae > Vicia > Vicia faba. The sequence goes on along the minus strand of OX451736.1, from coordinate 1,310,298,783 downwards.
ACTTACCATTCAAAGAAACAAAACTTTTCTGACAAGCTATTTCACCTGTTCCTTGCACAAAATTCAGCATTCCATTCTTAATGGAGGAGTTGTTTCGGTCCATGAGCGACATTCGAATATCAGATATGGATGTGGATCCACCAACAATCCTTAGACAAAGATCTGATTTCCAATTCTTGTTGCAGCATATCGATAGTGACTCCCAGTGAGGTAGTGAAAGTTTTGTGCTTGCAATAGATAGTTTTAGTTTCTGATTTTTTTTATTGGTTTGATTGGGTCTGGTGTGGTGAGAGTGATTTTCAGTGGTGAGATGAAGAATTCGTAATTATTTTATATCATTTATTCTTATTTTTTTCATTTGTTTTTGTGAAGTTTCAATTTTTGTTTTGTATTCTTGTAAGGCTTCTTGTCAAAGAAGGCCTCAATTAATTTTGACATTTGTTGTATAATGTTACTTGAAAAAGAAATGTGGAATGAAGGAATGCTTGGATTTAGTTTAATTAGCAAACTTGTGATCAAATATTGGTTATATAAATGTTAACATCTAATATCAACACAAATAACAATAAGTACCATGTTTGTTAAAAAAAAGTGATTCTATAAATTTAAAAAACTTTATAAACATAAATCTTATGTTAATCCCGTGTCGGCAAACCGGGCAATTTTTCTTGTGCTGGTCCATGGCAACTAGCAGACATTTTCTACAAAAGGTGTGACCGCAATGGCTCAAAGAATATATTCAAACAAATCTGTTAAAGTGAAAGAACAAAAATCACTATCACATTCACAACATGAGGAAACAAAGTTTGAAAATAATTGAAGTTTAAGAAAGAATAATCACAAGACTTACAGTGCAAATAAAGTCCTCCCTAATTTTCTCAATGCAACAAGGAAGTGTAGAATGAGTGGAAGACAAGTCGGAATCCATTGTTGAAGAAGACGAAACGTTGCTGCAACCGAAAATTAGCAAGGACTGACGATAGACACGGCGATGCAAAGAGTGTTTAGGGATTTTGTAACGTTGATCTGAAATTTGTGATTTTTTAGTTAACAAAATATATTTCCTTGTGAAGCTCCCGCTTATTTTTTAAACAGTTTTATTCTCTCGTACTTATTTTTCATCTAAAAAACACTGATATATAATATTTTTTAAATACTACTATGTTGGTGGCATATATGTTGGTGACTTGACTTAATAAAGGTTAAAGAATCATTTTTCATGTTATTTAATAATTTTTATAATTTGTTTATTTATTAAATAAATTAAAACTTATTAATACTATAGTATTTATCAAGTTTAGAAATTAAAATGAAAACTTTTCGGAGTGAGAGAACATGAACACATAAATTAAAGATAAATTCTAAATTTACTTTATTCTCTCGTCTCTAAATTTTTTTGTTAATTCTCTATAATTATGATTGACATTAATTTTAGTAAAACAAATTTGATAGCCACATGTTAAATAAGATGTTCTAACTTGTAGAGAAACATGTTGAACAAGATATCCTATCTAGATGATCTGACATCGTGTCTGTTACAACTGTGCACTTGGATATATTTGGTTTATAACTGATTCTGAAGATTCTGAGAATATTATGTTATCCTAAATGGCGTCTAAGATTGAGGAATAAAAGATTTTATTTGAAAGTCAAAGATTATTATATTTTTTTAAAATGTGAAAACATTTTAGGAAACACTTGATTGATGACCTATTGTTATGCAAAAAATTATGGAGACTTTTAGCCGCTGTCTTGCTGCATTTTTGAAACCCAAATCCAATCCAGACTCATGCTTATAAATAGAATGGCTCAAACCTAATTTTGTGTAGAACGTGTATTATTGTTTTATAGTTTGTATGTTAATTGCGAGCCTCTCTAATATCATCTTGGTAGAAGAGAAGGATTATCTCTATTGAGTTATAAGTTCTATTAATCATTCATAAGCTTTTAAGTATTGAGTGATTGTGTGTATTTGAAGTGTGACTTCTAAAATATTCAAGTTGTTATTGTTTTCATCACTGTTACGATTGAAAGGGAATTAATAAGGGTCTCATACCTAGGTGAGTCTTAGGTAGAAGTTAAGCACGAGTAGTGATTAAGTGAGTAGATTCTAAACTGGGGATAGCTTGATGTGGGTCTATAAACTGATACTATTTAGTGGATTTCCTCTCTAACTTGGTAGCCCCTAGACATAAGTGTTTTTGTACACCAAACTAGGTTAACAACTTTGTGTGTTTCCCTTTTACTTTCAGTACTCTTATCAATTTTTATATTGTCATTGTATTTTGATCAGATATCAGTGTCTCGACATCTCTTAGGACATTTCATATCTGTGTACCAGAATTTCAATTGGTATCAGAGTAAGCATCCTTCTCTGTATCTGGGTGTGATTCATGGAAGATACTTTTTGGTACAATGAACAAGGAAGGAGGATTTATGAACAGACTACTCATTCTTGATGGAATCAATTATGACTATTAGAAAGCTTGTATGGTGGCTTTTGTAACACCCGTAATTTAGTTAATTATTTAATTAAATTATTTTTGGATTATTTGTGAAGTTGTGTTATGATGATAGTTGATGTGTTGTTATTATTGGATTTATTTATTCTATTAAGTTGTGGAATAATATTATAATAGTAATATTATTTGATGTGGGCTTATTTTAAGGACTAGAAGTAGTAGAAAGGGGGTGTAGGAGTTTTAAGCCCAATAAGACATAATGAGAATTATAGGGTTATTATATTAGTTATTTAGAATTAATATGGAAAATAAGTAGCAGTAAGAAGAGAAAGAAAATAAGGGTTAGAACAGAACGTGAAAGTTGCAGAAAAGAAGGAAAAGAGCCAGAATGGAATTCAACCAGAAAAGTTATAAAGCAACCTTCAATCAAAGGTAAGGGAGGGGTTCTGACTCTATAATAGAGTTTATGATGAGTAGTATGTGGGATTAGATGTGAAAGGTTGTTTTGTTTATGATTGAAATGTATATATATATATTGTTGTTGATGAGGATCAATGATTTAGAGATGAATAATGATGCCCTAATGTTGTATAATTGATGTAGAAACATAGGATTATTGTAATTTATGATTACTGTGATATGGTGGGAGAACTGACTTGGATGTTTTGCATTTTATCGCAAATGTTGCGGTTAGCAAGAGTCGTCACCGACTTTTCTTTTATCCAAAAGGAAAGGCTGAAAAGAACATGAAAGACCTTTGAGATTATTTCTTGAGTCTGGGGGGTAAATTATGAAAAGGGAAGGTATTAGCACCCTTTTCATCCATAGTTATCTATGGGCTCTTAGTTGCTTGCTAGATCACTTGCTTTTGTTTGAAAATATGCTTTGTGGTGGTTTTTGAAAGTATTTTGAAAATGCGCCTTCATTTAGGCAAACTTTGTAATAGTTCTCGTTCGTAAGAACGTATACAAAGTGTTGGACTTTTGAAAATGTTTCATGTTTGGAAAATGTTTTGAAAGTGTTTTTTGAAATTTTTTGGTGTTTATTTTGAAAATAAGCAAGGATGTTTGGTTTGAAAGTGAGCAAGCAACTAAGAACAATCTACCTACTCAAAAATCTTTGTTCATTTCTTCCTTTCCTTTGATATTGCTATCTTACCATTGATTTAGTAAGAAGTCTTATCTTTGGATGTAAAGGAACGAGTGTGGGTCATCGTATTGTCATGATAGGAATGTTGTAAGATATCTTAGCATTTCTCTTTGAGGGACTAAGATCATTTTGAAATGCAACATTTTGTAGCGTCATCGAGGGACTATGATCTTGTATTTCTGATTGCTTTTTGCTAAGACATCTCACATGCATAACATGGCCATTTTTGTAAGGCGACAACGTGGAATTACCCTAAGGGTGCAAGTGTGCAAATGTGTTTGATTTACATGCATTATTTATCTTGAATTAGGGTTTACTAATTGTTGATTTTAGTCTTTCCATACAAACCCTAATTACTAGCATTTATATTAAAGCGATAAATTACGGAAAGTAAAAATTACTACTGATCTTACCTGATCAGACTTGGACCGTCACGACTGGCTCCGAGTTGTAGTTGAACGAGATGGGGGAGGTACCTGCAAGGCACTCTGATGCTAAAGTAAGTGGGAGTATAAGCAGGCCAAAAGTATGAGTGTGGGTAAGAGAATGAATACCTGACCCTCTGGGAACATAGGGTATTTATAGCCCCCAGCACTGGGCCAAGGTCCCTTCATTGGGCCGGGCAGGTTTGGCCCAAATGAAGGAACAGCCAGGTTCTACGTGTATAGTGGGGACCCGCACGTGGTCTCCTTCCTGGGTGTTCTGCGAGAAGTACGGGCGGACGGGGACGCGGTCTTTTCGGAAACCAGGTGGTGGCGTAACGGTCATGGTCTGCCCTACGAGGAGCGCTCGAGCTAAGGTCGAGCTGGACTGCATTGCGTCGAGGATGTCGTGGACAAGGTTGTACCTTCTTGGTCGGCGTGACTCCCAGTAGGGCCGTTTGGATTGGGCCTTCATCCTTGCTTTTGGGCCAGCCCGGCCCAGTCTAGAACAGGATCCCCCCAAGTCGTGGTTCCTGGAGTAGGAGCCATGACTTGATCTTAGATCGCCTCCGCCACGGGGTCCCGTGCTTGGATAAGAGATGTAGTTCCCCGTTGTTTGCTCGAGGAGTTTCCACTGTGTCGGGCTCGTGAGATAATTCCTTTCGAGGATTGCTCGGGGGAACCTCGACGGGCTGTGTTCGTTGAGCATGCGAGGCATCTCTTGGGAACCGTGCCGCCACCCTACTAACGATAGGGTCATCATTGCCTAGGGGAGCTACGTGTCGATGAGGGAAGTTTTGTGGTTCCCCGGGGTGACGTTTCGTATTTCACATCATCACTATAAATAGGGTCCTTGGGACCCAGAACATGTTTTTCCTCTTTGCGCTTCTCCTCTTTCCTATGCCTCTGCTGCTGCTGTTCTTCCCAGATATTTATAGGACCGCAGTGATCTCCGTCGCTGATTCCCTTTTCCGCCGTCGCACCTCTTTCCTTATTTCAAGTAAGTGTCTTGTCCTCTTTGCTTTTCCTCTGTGATGTATGATATTTTTCATTGTTTTTAGACGTTAGAGACTGTACGCCTGGGAGTAGCCCCGGTAGATTCGTATTTGGCTCGTCAAATCCATGTTTATGCCCGGCGAACGCATGTTTGCGCCCGGTAAACGCATAGTTTAGGTATTTGACTCGCAGTGCTGCCCGGGAACTTCATGATTCAGGGTGCCTAATTTGTGGTAGTGCCCGGTGAACTCATAGCTCTAGTTTTGGGATTTATGATATCGCTCGCCATGTTCATAGCCTAGGTCGACATATTCGTGAGTGGTCGAGATGTTGGCCCATTTAGGTGATCTGTAGGGAGACTTGTTGTGGTGTCTGGGAGTCGGGGAGGTAACTACTCTTTTTGTTTCGAAACACCAACTTTTTTAGTCGTGCATGGAGTGACATGGCTTGTCGCGCCCTTCATCCCGTCCGTTATGGCGAGCGTGTGGATTTGCTCCCCAATTGACCGATTTCCTGTGCTTTGTAGGTAACAATGGCGGATGAACCGTGTTCTTCGGGGCGCACTGAGGTGGAAGACCAAAGTGCCGAGGAGAATGTGAATTTGGTTGATACCATCGACGACCCTTTGCTGGAATGGGTGGGCGCCGAGCCCAGAGAGATTGCTTCAGCCTATAGTCGACGCAGTCGAAGTGCGTATACCATCATCGAGAAGGGCGGTAGCCAACCCGGTTTCCAGAAGAATTTCGTTGTCACCCGACCGACTCTTACTGCGCGGATTTGCTCGGAATTCCCCGAGTACGGGTTCCCCATGTATGAGATTGCTTTCAAGGACCTTGGACTACAACTCCCTTTTAGAGACTTTCAGGTCGGGGTCTTTGGTCATCTGGAACTAGCCCTGTCGCAGTTTCACCCCAACTCGATCGCTTTCCTCCGGGCGTTCGAACTGACGTGTCGCTTCTTAAAGATTGGGGCGACCATACCTCTCTTCTTCCGCGTCTTCCATTTACAGCGCCAGTCCTGGGGAGGCAGGCACAGTTGGGTTTCCCTGAAACAGTCGAAGAGACTATTCAGGATGTACATGGATTCTGTCCGGGGCTTCAAGGACAAGTGGTACATTGTGCGGCCGGTTACCAAAACGGGTTTAGAGTCCGTATATGAGGAAGAAACGGTTGTGACCGACGATCACGGGGAGGCTCTTCTAGACGACGAAGGACGCCCAATGTTAGGGCGCGTGGCCAAATTTCCTTTGCATTGGACCTCGCGTCACTACGAGCACGACACCGGGCACTACCATACGTCCGCGGGTGAGATGAGCACTGAGGACGAGGAAGCTTATGGTACCCTCTGCCGGTATGTCGATAGTTTCTTCCCCGCCCGGTGGGCCACGAGGGAGGGGAAGGATATTCTTGACGAAGATGGTTATCCGACCTTTGAAGCTCGGCCTATCGATACGAAGGCGCTCGTGGAGTGCCAGTCTTTCGGGCAGGCCGCGAACCTGCTAGGTCATTATTGTTTTGTCTTGTTTGAATTTCTTCGCTTGTTATTTGCTCGTTATTAACCCGAGATTCTTTTATGCAGGTATGATGGCCGGACGAAAGGAGAGGCTCCTGAAGCTGACACAGGATAAGAAGGTTAACAAGAGAGTGGTACGAACTCCTCAAGCGATGAGGATGGGCCCGCCAACTAGCCCGAGCGCTGCTTCTGGAGGGTCCCCGGACGCTCAGGATGTCGAGCCACATACCGACCTGATACCAAGGAAGAGGAATCGGGTGGAGAGCCAACCGGAGGTCGGCGAGGACTCTAGTGCGGTGAGGTCCTTCGGGTTGCCCCCTTGTTTTAAAGAGGAGGGTTTCTTCGAGGGATTTCACTTGTCCGTGAGTGATGATGAAGCTGATACCATTAGGCGGATGAGCAAGGAGAGTCGGAGGAGGCATCTGGCCGCCAACATGGTCGGGCTGGTCAAGATGGTCGAGATGGTCGTTGTGTTGGCCGAGGAGGGGGCAGATTCTGATCGCATCAAGGAGCTGGAACAGGATAAAGCTGCCCTTACTTCGAGTTCACGGAAGTTGAAGGCTGCCCTGGAGTGCTCCAAGGAGATGTTCCGCGAGCAAGCCGAGCTGCTGGCGGCGGAGAAAGAGAACTCGGGGAAGATTTCCGAGGAGAGGGAGTACTTCCGTGAGGACCGGGAACGCTTGGAGGCTGATAACGGGCAGCTCGCCAAAGAGGTCGAGGAACTAAAGGCCGCCATGCTTCCTGCCGAGGATGAGTCGGAGGAGACAGCTCCTTTGCGAAGTCAGTCGGAACTGGTTGCTCGCATTCAACTCCTCGAGGCGGATTGTGTTGGTGCTTTGGCGGACGGCTTTGAGGCTGCGGTCAGCCAGCTCGCCCTGCTGAATCCCGATCTAAATACTGAAGGAGCGGGTTACATGTCTCAGATTATCGACGGCCAGGACGTGCCCCCGCCCGAGTCCCCTGTTGTCGGTGGTGATAACTCCGGGGAAGTCTAGCTGTGAGATTCCAGTAGGCCTGCGTGCCTTTATTGATGTTTGTTTGGGGCCTGCATGCCTGTTCAAATTTATTTTTTGGGCCTGCGTGCCCGTTCTTTGTAACTCTTGAACATCGTCGACCTTCTTGGTCAGTTTATCTCTATTTGTTTTGTTGCCCACGGGCTTTTCGAATGAATGTTTGTTTCGACTTTTGATTGTTTGCCCGTGTTTATGTTTTAATATTTTTGTGCTAAAACTGGCCTAAGTTATGGCCCCGAGTCTTGCCCGTACGTGGTTGTGATTTTGTTGGCACATTTGCCTAACCCTTTTGTTCGGGTCGTGCCCGTGCCCGGCTTTCTATTCGGTGGCCAAATTTGCCTAAGTGATGACCTCGAGGAGAGATTTCTTTTTCGACCCTTGGATGGCCCGACGTTCTTCGAGATTCATCGAGTGTGCGGAGCGAAGCCGCTTGTTCGGGTGCATGACTCGGATCGGGGTTGTTCATCCGCGGCGTGAACTGCCCATCGCGAGCTGGGTGTTCTTCCCTACAGGTACTTCGACGTTGGAGCTCGGTTGAGGTGTCCACGTCGGGCACTATCGTTCATACTCGTCTGTTGAACGACGTTATGTCGTTTGGGCGTAGGTCGGGCCTGTACCTTGGCCTTTCTACGGGGTCGGACGTGTTTCCTCGTTGGCCGGACGCGGGTGTCGACAGCGAGGGTCCTCGGTGTTAATGGTTTTTAACTATAGTACTGCTTTAGTTTAGCAGCGTTCCAGGGTCGTGGTAGTGGTTCTCCGTCCAGTCGCTCGAGGTAATATGCCCCGGTACCAGTGGTGCCGTGGACGCGGTAAGGCCCTTCCCAGTTCGCGGCCAATTTCCCTTCGCGGGCGTCTTTCTGGTTCCTTCGTAACACCAGGCTGCCGATTTCGAACTTGCGTTTAATGACCTTGTCGTTGTGGCGCAGAGCCACTCGTTGTTTTAGGGTGGCTTCGCATAGGGCCGCCCCCGATCGGATTTCCTCGACTAAGTCGAGTTCGTCCCTGAGTGCCTCGTCGTTCATTTCTTCGTCGAGGGGATTTTCTGTCTGTCTGGAGGGTTCCCTGATTTCCACCGGGATGATGGCCTCGGTGTCGTACGTTAGTCGAAAGGGGGTCTCGCCCGTCGTTGAGTGGGGCGTGGGGCGGTACGCCCACAAGACGCTGTGCAGTTCCTCGACCCAACCCCTCTTGGCTTTGCCGAGTCGACGTTTGAGTCCTCGGAGAATGACTCTGTTCGCGGCTTCGGCTTGCCCGTTGGTTTGAGGGTGTTCGATCGAGGTGAAGTGTTGTTTTGTTCCTAGTTTGGTGACGAAGTCCTGGAACCCCGTGATCGGTGAATTGGGTGTCGTTGTCGGTCACCAGTGCCCTCAGGATTCCAAATCTGGAGAGGATGTTTCTCTTGTAAAAACGGAGGATGTTATGCGAGGTGATCTTTGCGAGAGCCTCGGCCTCGATCCATTTCGTGAAGTAATCCACGACCACAATGAGGAATTTATTTTGATAAGTCCCTTGCACGAAGGGACCGAGGATATCCATACCCCACCAAGCGAACGACCACGGGGATGACAGTATACTCAGTTCGTGAGGAGGGGCGAGGTGCATGTCCCCATGCCTTTGGCATTTGTCACACCTCTTGACGTGTTCCTTGGTGTCCTGCTGCATCGTCGGCCAATAATACCCCGCTCGAAGGGCTTTCCTCGCCAGGGATTTACCGCCCATGTGCTGGGCGTTGATCCCCTCATGTATCTCTCGCAGTACCTCGGGGACTGTGGATTCATCGATGCACTTCAGGAGGGGAATGGAGAACCCTCGGCGGTATAGTTTTTGCTCGAGCACCACGTACGAGCATGCTCGTCGCTTTGTGGTGGCCGCATCAGTCTGGTTCGAGGGTAGTTCGCCTTTTGTCAGGAAATTGTACACTGGGGTCATCCAGGACGAGGCATCTCCTATGGCGTGGACTTCGACTAGTGTCGAGGACCTTTCGATGCTTGGGCGTGCTAAGGTTTCTTGTATGACGGATTTGTTTCCGCCCTTCTTTCTCGTGCTCGCGAGTTTGGAAAATATGTCTGCCCTTGTGTTTTGCTCGCGGGGGACATGTGAGATCTCCGCTCGTTCAAACTTAGTCATGTGTTTTTTTACTAAGTTTAAGTATTCGACGAGGTTGTCGTTCTTGGCTTGGTAACTCCCCTGGACTTGGGAGGCGACGAGTTGGGAGTCTGTGTAGATTTGTACTTCGCGGGCTCCCAGGTCCTCGGCTAGCCTCAGTCCTGCGAGCAGAGCTTCGTACTCTACTTGGTTGTTCGACGTTGGGAAGGAGAGAGCTAACGAGTGTTCGACCACTACGCCTTCTTCGTTCTCCAGGAGGATTCCCACGCCACTTTTGGACGAGCTGGAGGCCTCGTCGACGAAGATGGTCCATTTGTGTTCCTTCCCGACGGGCGGGTCATGAGCGGTCATCTCCGCGATAAAGTCGGCCAGGGCTTGTGCTTTCAGGGCTTTCCTGCTCTCGTACTAAATGTCGAATTCGGAGAGCTCTAAGGACCATCTCAACATTCTGCCCGCCATGTCTGGCTGACCCAGGAGTTGCCTCACTGGTTGGTCGGTTCGTACGATGATTGTGTGGGCAGAAAATAGTGTCTGAGTCTCCTCGCCGCGTTGACGAGGGCTAGGGCCACCTTTTCTATCTGTTGGTACCTGCTTTCGGGTCCTTGTAGGGCTTTGCTCGTGAAGTAGACAGGTTTCTGTCCGTCGGTGGTCTCGCGGATGAGAGCCGCGTTGACGGCTTCGTTCGAGACGGCCAAGTATAGGAACAGTGGTTCCCCGTCGGCTGGTCGAGATAATACGGGTGGTTGAGATAAACTCTGCTTTAGGTGACGCAGTGCCCGTTCACACTCCTCGTTCCATTCGAATGCTGCTTCTTTACGAAGGAGTTTGAAGAAGGGGAGGGCGTGCTGAGCGGACCTTGCGACGAAACGGGACAATGATGTGAGCATGCCATTCATGACTTGTATCGACTTCTTCGAGGTCGGTGTCGGGAATTCGGAGAACGCTCGACACTTGTCGGGGTTGGCTTCGATTCCTCGTTCTGTTAGGTAGAATCCGAGGAATTTTCCTGCCTTGACCCCGAACGTGCATTTCTCGGGGTTGAATCTCATTTTGCTTTGTCTTGCTTGGGCAAAGACTTCCTTGAGGTGTGCCGCATGGTCGGTATTTGCTCGAGATTTGACGATCATGTCGTCCATGTAAACCTCGAGCATGTCCCCAATCTGTTTGTGGAAAACCTTGTTCATCATGTGTTGGTAGGTTGCCCCGGCGTTTTTCAGTCCGAAGGGCATTACGTTGTAGTAATAGTTGCCCGAGCTGGCCATGAAAGCCGTGCAGTGTTTGTCGCCCACGGCCATCGAGATTTGGTTATAGCCCGAGTAAGCATCCATGAACGACAATGTTTTGTAGCCGGCCGAGTTGTCGACCAGCATGTCTATGTTCAGTAAAGGGAAAGCATCTTTCAGGAAAGCCCGGTTGAGATCGGTATAGTCAACACACATCCTCCATTTTCCATTATTCTTTTTAGCAAGTACAACGTTTGACAGCCAGGTGGAATACCGGGCTTCAGAAATAAAATTTGCCTCTAGGAGGTCTTTTACAGCTTTTTCAGCAGCCTCCATTTTCTCTGGAGACTGCCTACGCCTACGTTGTACTACAGCCCTAGCGGCAGGATCTATGGCGAGGTGGTGACAGGCGACCTCAGGGTCGAGTACGGGCATCTCCGCGGCGCTCCAGGCGAACAAGTCAGCATTCTCGCGTAAGCAGACCTTGATTTTCTTCCTTGCCAGGTCGGGGAGATCCTTGCCAATCTTTACTGCTTTGCTCGGGTCTGTGCCGAGGGGGACGAACTCAAAATCCTCGTCCGATATTGGTCAGAGTGGAACTTGCTCGCTGTTGGGAGGTTCGTCCTGGTCGAAACGAGCGTCCAGAGCTATAGAGTCGACCTTTGGTGGAGCTTTCTGAACTTCTTCCTTGACGGACTCTTGCTTGTCGGGCTCCTGTCGTGTCCTTTTGGCGGGCCTTGTCCCCACGTCAACAGTGTCGCGTCCCTTAGATACAACGTTGAAACACCTCCGAGCAGCGGCCAGGTCTCCTTAGATAGTAGCCACCCGTGCCCTTTTGGTGTAGAATTTCATCTTCATGTGGACTGTGGAGGGCACCGCTGTCAGTTCCGCCAGTGTCGGTCTTCCCAGGATACAGTTGTAGAGGGACAGATAGTCGATGACGAGGAAGCGTACCTTGACCTGTCTTGTTGTTGTTCCCTCGCCGAATGTAACCAGGAGCTCGACATATCCCAAAGGTTCGGAGGTCGAGCCATTGAAACCCTGTAAGTCCGACCCTACATATGGCGAGAGATGCGAGTTGTCCAACTGTAGAGTTCAGAACAATTGGCTGTACATTACGTCGACAGAACTTCCTTCGTCGACGAGGATGCGGTGGACATCGAAGTTGGCCATTCTTGCCCTTATCAGTAAGGGGATGACCGCGTTGGGGGCTCCCCTGGGGAGTTCTTCTAGATAGAAGGTGATGGGTTCTGACCTGCCCTTCACCCTTTCAAATGTCATTGTCTGCGGGGGTGCCGCGTCGACCAGCTCGTCCAGCTTCCTCTTTGCTGAATTAATGGTCAAGTCGTTGAATCCTCCGCCATTGATGACCATGGCAGAGGGGAAATATTCCCACCTGTTGTGTGTCGTGAGCGGCTCCTGCAGGTGTTCGGGGACGTCGAAGTCCTCAGGTCTGGTCACAGAGAAGGCGGTCTGGATGGGGGCTGACTCGTCAGATGGTCGGGCATCTTCCTCTGGCTCTCCTGTCTCCCGGGCGTCACAGCGAGGAGCGTCGTTTCGCCGGTACTGTGCAAGCCTCCCTCCCTTGATGAGGGTTTCGATGGCGTCCTTGAGGTGGACGCAATCCTCAGTCAGATGACCATGACTCCTATGGTACTGATAATATTTGTTCTTGTCTACTCCGGGCTTGGCGGGAGCAGGTCGAGGACGTTTGACGCCACCGTCCTTGAAGTCCATGGTGGCACACTCCGCCAAAACACGCTCGCGGGAAGCTGTGAGCGGAGTGTACTCGGTAAAACGCCCCGAGGGTCCCCGTTGCTACCGGACTTCCCGGGGTCTGTCTTCTTTTCTTTTCTCCCCGGTTCGTCGAGGAGGAGGAGCTTCCTGGCGCGAGTTGTTGTTGGACCCGCGAGTCCTGGAGTCTCGGGCTCGGTTGGCCGCCTCTCTCTCCTTGTAATCCATGTACGCCCGGGCTTTTTCGAGGAGGGCATCGAATGTTCTGGGTGGCTCGATGCCCACGGCCTTTCTGAACTCCGTGTCGGGGAGGTGCCCCCTCTCCAGCATATATCTCTTCATATGGTCCGCGCAGGGGACCTGTATGGCTTCGCGGTTGAAGCAATTGATGAACTCCCTCAAGGTTTCATCCTGTCTCTGGATGATGGCCTCGAGAGCCGCCTCGGTCTTTGGGTGTCGCCGAGATGCTGTGAATGAACTGATGAACTGGTTCTTCAGGTTCCGCCACGAGGTGATTGACCCCGGGGCGAGTCCTTTGTACCAGTCCATTGCTGCCTTCTTGAGAGTCGTGGGGAAGAGGCGGCATTTGATGGGCCCCCCCGACATTATGATAATGCAGCATAGCCTCGAACCCGTCTATGTGGTCGACCGGGTCCGCGACTCCATTATATTCCTTCAAATGTGGAGGCTTCTCCATGCCCGGAGGGATGGGCGCCTCTATGATAGCCTGCGACAGGGGACCGCGGGGGTCGTCCTCGTCGCTCCATTCCGGGGACAGAGACGGGGACCTGTAGTACTGTCGGGCATGACGGTCCTGGTCGTGCTAGGTATCTTTCGAGCGTGGTGCTCGCTGATTGGTTCTCCCACGCCCGTCTCCGGAGTGTCTTTTTTCCTGTCTCGCGGGGGAGCGGCCCCGTCCTCTGGCTTCGGTGATGTATTGCCTCTCCAAAGGGGGACGTCTCCCCGTTGGGCGGGGGGACGGGCTCCGAGAGGTATCTCTATAATGTCTCCGCGGGGGAGATGGGAAGTGGACTTCAGTTACCCGAGGAGGTGGAGTCGGGGGCCTTCGGTGCCTCCTCGGGGGTCTTCGGTCGTCTTCAAGAGCTCTCAATCTTTCCCCTTGGGCGAAGATGAGGTAATTTGTCTAATTGATCGCTGCGAACAGTGCTCGGGTTATGGCATCCGCCCCGGCGGGGACGGGGAATTCCTGAAATTGGGCAGCCCGGTAAGCCGCATCGTCCTCTTCGAGTGGCAGAGGGATCGAGGATGATGAAGCGGTCGCTCCGTCGCGGTGGGTTGAAGGTCCGGGGGCAGTTGACACAGGGATGGTGTTATGACCGGGGTTGGCGGCGTTGTCAAGGTGTCCGTTTTTGTCCGTGGGGCCGTTGTTGGTGTCGACGACGCAGACGTTTTGTTCATCGCGAGCTTGGTCAACCATGACAGTGGTAGTTGAGTCGAGATTTGGTATTTGAGTTGTTTGCAAGACGGGGAAGCTAGATTCCCACAGACGGCGCCACTGATCTTACCTGATCAGACTTGGACCGTCACGACTGGCTCCGAGCTATAGTTGAACGAGATGGGGGGGGGGTACCTGCAAGGCACTCCGATGCTAAAGTAAGTGGGAGTACGAGCAGGCCAAAAGTATGAGTATGGGTAAGAGAATGAATACCTAACCCTCTGGGAACAGAGGGTGTTTATAGCCCCCAGCGCTGGGCCAAGGTCCCTTCATTGGATCGGGCAGGTTTGGCCCAAATGAAAGAAATGCCAGGTTCTACGTGTGTAGTGGGGACCCGCACGTGGTCTCCTTCCTGGGTGTTCTGCGAGAAGTACGGGCGGACGAGGACGCGGTCTTTTCGGAAACCAGGTGGTGGCGTAACGGTCATGGTTTGCCCTACGAGGAGCGCTCGAGCTAAGGTCGAGCTGGACTGCATTGCGTCAAGGATGTCGTGGACAAGGTTGTACCTTCTTGGTCGGCGTGACTCCCAGTAGGGCCGTTTGGATTGGGTCTTCATCCTTGCTTTTGGGCCAGCCCGGCCCAGTCCAGAACAACTATGCTATTACATTATTAGGGGAGGGGGTATACAAATTTACAAATGGGGATTGCAAGAAAATTAAACCTAATTATCTATTACAACCATATTGAATAATGTACAAGAATTGAAAATATAATGCAAGAATGATAAAAGGAAAAGAAATGATTTTTGTTTGATTTTTTTGTGAAAGGGTTTAACTTTGACCTAATTAAAGAAAATGTTTAATTAAATTTAAATAAAATTAAACTTAAACTAATTAAGAAAGAAATTAAATATGAAACATTTTTTAGGGTTTTTTGATGAAAAGGTTTTAAGTTTAATGAATAATGATATGAAAATTAATTAATTGAAAGAAACCTAAGTTCTAAATTAATTTTAACTAAAATAAAAATAATAATTAAACCTAAATTTAAATATTAATTATTTAAAAAAATAATAATTTGTTAAGAAAATATTTTTTTTGTCCTTTTTGTTTTATAAAGAAAATAAATATATAAATGTGAAAATAATAAATAAAAATAATTTTGGATTTTTTTTATTAATAAAAATAATAATAGTAGTAATAATAATAAAAAATAATAAAAGAAAACTGAAATAAAATAAAATAAGAAAAAGAAAATAAATAAAAATGAAATAATAAGTTGTTGGGCCAAGTGTGTGAAAGCAGGAAGGGGGGTTAGGAGTCAGCAAAAATGGGAGGCCCAACTGAGAGGAGGCCCAACGCTGTTTGTTTGAAGCAAAAAAAGAAGGAAAATGTGAAAAAACAAAACAAAAGGTAGCGTTGGGTGTTGAACCCATGACCCTCACCATACACGCGCGCTACCTTTGCCACTAGGGTGGCTGTACATCCGGTAACATAAACAAAACAATAAATACATAATACAAGTCAAGTCCTGAACATGACTTTATCTTCAACCTCCAACCATGGATCCTGTAACTTGCTCATTTCTCAACAAAAATAAAGATGCAAACATGAAAGTTGCTCCATTTTTCCATACGAATCCAACCATATAAATATCATAAGCTATAAATCAAAGATGAATGAGAATTTTTTAAAGTACCAAATTCTGACCTAATTATTTTCAGAGATTCAAACCTAAAATTCTCTAAGCTCAATCAATATAAGTGAAATCTATGGACATGTACAATTTCAGGGCAATGATGTCTATATTTTATCTTCACAAATGCAAGCCTAACAATTCCTAAATGAAAAGATAGAAGTTTAGAAAATGTATCTCAAAACTGGAAATCATGAAACGCAAATGAGCTTGATTCAAGGTGCTGCAATGATCAGGTTAGCTTCCTCAAGTTCCCAGGAAGCTAAGGCAATGATTAGCTTGAACAATGGATGGTTGGAATGGCTTGGAGAAGTCAACTTGCAGTGCTCTGCTTTTGGTTATGAAGGATGATGGAAATGGAATTACAGTTATGAAACAGGGACATGGATAGGTTATATTTGATGTGTAGGAGCTTTAGGAACCAAAATGCCAAGAAACACACAAGTAGATTCTGAGTTTCAAGTTCAAAGTTAGAACTTGTGCATCAATGGAGTTTTTGGATAATTTCTGGCTTGAGGGAGTTTGGGAGAGTTTCAGGGTGCTTAAGCTCGTGTGTTAGCTTGCAAATAGGGCCTCTACTTATAAGCGACAAGTTTTGTGGCTTGTGTTTGATCAGAATTCAAAATCACATGTTTAAGCTCAACATGTGATTTTATTGAAAAATCAAGTTTCAATGCCTTTGTACTTGTTAATGTAGAGTGGTTATGCTTTAAATAAACTTGCTTCTGACTTTGTAGATAGAGTGTGATCATAGGGAACAAGTGAGAGGCTCAAGAATTGACTTTGTGCATAAAACTTGCTTTTCAAGAATGGGATTGTTAACTTTCTTCCCAAAATGATAATTTGAATTGGACAATGCTTAAACCACTTGGATTATAGCTCAAAAGTTTGTGTAATCCATTAATGATGGATAGATACATAAGTTAGAAGGCCTGCAAAGCAAGATTATGCAGCCTAACATCGAGATTGGATTATGTGTTCATTAAGAAATGACTTGTAATTCAAGAATGAAACCCTAACTTCTTGCCTTCGATTCTCCTTGCTCAAGTATGATCTCAATGAGTTCTTGTACATTTTGGAAATCTTGTAACATACTATACAACTTCTATGTTGGACGTTTTTGAAAATTCATCTTGGAACTATGTAAAAAATTGCCATGAAATTAGGTCAAAATCCTGCCTAAACTAGGGCAAAATTTCACTAAGTTTTTTAAGTTTCATGAACATGTCTTCACAAAATCATAACTTGAAATCCAAGAATTTCTAGAAAAATTTATGCTCTACAATGTTTTAGATCTCATTGAGATATACAACTTTCATGTTGGAAGTTTCCTATGAAAAAAAAGTGAATTTCTAACACTTAGAAAAATTTCTAAGTTTAGAAAATTTGACTTTTCAAAATGAAATCTTGACTTTTTGATTTCTTGATGAACAAGTTTCATATTTTGTCATATCTTGATGAATTGTGATCTTTGAAACTTGATTTTGATCAAAAAGTCAAAGTTTGACTTTTCAGTATACAGTTGACTTTTCATCAGTTGACTAAAATTCATCTGTCAATCAATTGATTTTGAGAAATGTTTTGAGCCATGTAATTAGGTCAAAATGATGCATTTTAATCCTTGAGATCATTCCTTGAACCAATAAGTCATTTTCTAGGTCAAAAACCAGAAAATGCACCTTCTCAGTCAAAACCCTAGTTTTGACCATTTTGCCCTTTTGATGATGTGATCAAATTTCTTGAGGAATTGTGATCTAAACTTGATCAATTGACATATATGAGTTCATAATATTGATATGGACCAAAAATTATAAAGTTTGACTTTAAATTGACCATAGTTGACTTTTTCCTCAATACAACTGATTTTAGGTTATCTGATCAATTGATTGAGCAAAAATGTGATCCAAGACTTGAAACTTGACATGAGAAATCTTGAGAGTCCAAAATGATTCATGAAAGTCATATGGGACATTAAAAGTCCATTTGTCCTTGTGCAAACTCAAACCCTAATTTTCAGTCATCAGTGCCAGAGGAGGTGTCTTTAGCTGATCAAACCTTGTGTAGTCTTAGACCAAAGGAGATCTTGTGAGAGATTACTTGAGAAATGAGAGGGAAAATTTTGGGATACAAAAGCTGCCCATGTTCAATCTTCTTAAACCTGAAGAGTTAGATTGGCGGATCCACCATTCGTGACTTGAAGGTGGAAGATGATTGAACACTAGAGTGCCCAGAAATTTGCACTCAAAGATGTATTGGGAATGGGCTTATAGATGCCATTTGGAGGAATGTTGGTAAACACTGGAAGAAGTATCAACATAAATATTTGGTCGATTTATACTAAAACTTGTTGTCTTACCTGTGGAAAAAGGGTTAGTTAAATGCAGATGTATGCATGATGTTCACAAGATGAATGAAATTATGCTAAATGCATTTTGTATGTATATGCTATGATGTATGAATGTGGGTGCATATTTTTTCGGGAAAATAAATCCCTGACTACTGCTGAGGAGTTCCTGGGAAGTTGAATCCTAGATTACTGTTGGAGATGAAGAATATACATATCTTCAAACTTTATTGACAAAATGCTTCCGCTAGGAAATATCTCTTGAATGTTAGCTGTTATCTGGTCGGGTCCAGGCTTCACAACTTGCTGAGGATGAGGAAGTCAACTACTATCTGGTCGGATCCAGGCTTCACGGTAACTTACTAGGGAAGAATAAATTAACTGTTATCTGGTCGGATTCCAGGCTTCGCAGATTTTTTTTTTGAAATTGAACTGTTATCTGGTCGGATTCAGGCTTCATAAATCTCTTAAAGTGGTAACTACTATCTGGTCGGGTCCAGGCTTCATGGTTTTTTTGAAAAATTTATACTATTATCTGGTCGAGTCCAGGCTTCATAGTGTCTTGCTGGGGATGGTAGTTAGTTGTTATCTGGTCGGACTCCAGGCTTCACAATAACTTGCTTGAATAGACGAAATTGAACACTGATATCTGGTCGGATCTAGGCTTTATAGATTTTGATATGGATGAAGTTAATCGCTATCTGGTCGGGTCCAGGTTTCACAATAAACTTGTCTGGGGATAGGGTTGAACTGATATCTGGTCAGGTCCAGGCTTTACAGTAACTGCTTGGAACTTAGTTGTTATCTAGTCAGATTCCAGGTTTCACAACAAACTTCTGAGGGGAATTGCTATCTGGTCGGATCCAGGCTTCACAATAACTTACTTGAAGTTGAAAACTGATATCTGGTCGGATCCAGGCTTCGCAGTAACTTGCTGGGGTAAAGGAAAACTCTCCTGGGGAAAAGAAGTTAAACCCTTGCCTGGTTGAGTCCAGGTTCTTCTATATCTTGAAGAGTTAAACTATTATCTGGTCGGGTCCAAGTTTCATAGTATCTTGAGAATTGACTATTATCTATTCGGGTCCAGGCTTCATAGTATTTGAAAGGTTACACTATTATCTGGTCGGGTCCAGGCTCTATAGTGGCTTGAGAAGTTGACTATTATCTGGTCGGGTCCATGCTTCATAGTATCTTTTGGAGATAGTGAAGGTTTTGTTAACGACTTCACTGGGAATTAGGGGTTGTGGCCCCACGATTTGTAATAGTCTGAAAGGAAAACTTAAGATAGAGAGTGTAGACTCAGTCGGGGAAGACAGACTCAGCTGAAGAAGATAGACTATGCTTGGGGAGAATAGACTTAGCCAGGGATAACAGACTCAGCTGGGGAAGATAGACTATGCCAGGGGAATTTGCTGATTGTTGTATGTTGTTTGTTGGGGAAATAAACCCTGTTGATGAATACTTGATGAACTACTGACGAGGTGAGTTCTTTGAGGAAGAGATCCACAAGGCTTCTACTTGTAGGATCAACTTAGCTGGGGAGAGAGTTGTCAAGAGATTGAGACTCTGGTTGGAGATTAACCTGTGCAAAGAAACTTTGTGGGTAACTTTATTGAGGATTAAGGTTTATTGTAATCATCCTTGAGGGGATAATGCTAATGAAATAACTCTGTGGGGATATTCCATATACATTTAAAAGATGCTTTATGCTGCTTAGCAGGAAACATGTGCCAAACAGTTTTAATTATGTTCATATACATATGTTCGTTCAATTTTAGTCATTGGACAACTTTGCATTCAAAACAAAAACAAAAAGTTTCCACTTCAAAGTATATTTGTATTGATATTTTTCCCATGAATAGGAATTTTGTACAAAGAGACGGATATCCTAGTAAGAGGAAATCGTCGAAAGGAAAATAAAGATTGAAAACAAAAAATAAATAGCCATGTGGAAATGATCTCATTGCATTCTAACTCTACTATTTCCCCCAATGTCTTTGAATGTCCTTTGCCGTTAATAGAAGTTGATTGGATTGATCTTGGACCGTTTGAACTCGGACCTTGGTGATAAAGTCGACTATGGTGATTCCACGGGACATAGTCATACGCTTTCAATCCTTAACTTTTGCTTGGATCTCTCTTTCGGGTTTTCAACCCACAAGGATACCCATTTTTGCCCAAGTCTCCCTTCGGGTTTTCAACTTGCCGCGTGTACAATCTTTTGCATATATCCCAAATTTTTGCCCAAACCTTTTGGTTTGCCGGGATGCCCTTATTTTTCCTAGGTGTGTCAACCTAGCGGGTCTCTTATGCGTAATATTTTATAACTATGTCCATGTTCACAGGATATGGGAAGTCATCCATGGTAGTCAGCATCATGGCACCGCTAGAGAACACTCTCTTGACAACAAATGAGCCTTCGTAAGTGGGAGTCCATTTGCCTCTGGGGTCGCCTTGTGGCAGAATGATGCGCTTTATCACCAAGTCACCAGCTTGATATACTCGAGGCTTGATCTTTTTGTTGAAAGCCTTGATTATCCGTTTTTGGTACGTCTGACCATGACAAATAGCAGCCAGTCGCTTTTTGTCGATCAAGTTCAACTGATCCAATCTTGTTTGAATCCACTCATCTTTGCCTAAGCCTGCCTCATTCATAATACTCACTGAGGGAATCTGAACTTCCACTGGCAAAACAACTTCCATGCCATAGACTAAGGAAAAGGGAGTTGCCCCAGTTGATGTTCTAGCTGAAGTGCGGTAGCCGTGAAGAGAAAATAGTAACATCTCATGCCAATCCTTGTATGTTACTACCATCTTCTGCACAATCTTCTTAATGTTTTTATTGCCCGCTTCGACTGCGCCATTCATTTTAGGTCTATAAGGATAAGAATTGTGATGCTTGATCTTGAACTGAGTGCAAAGTTTGGTAATCATAGAATTATTGAGGTTAGTCCCATTTTCGGTGATGATCCTTTCGGGGATACCATAGCGACATATGAGGTTATGTTTGATGAATCTGGCTACCACATTCTTGGTGACTGAGGCAAATGAGGCGGCTTTGACCCATTTGGTGAAATAATCAATAGCGACCAGAACGAAGCGATGTCCATTGGAAGCAGTGGGCTTGATCTCTCCAATCATGTCAATGCACCACATTGCAAATGGCCACGGAGCAGTCATGATGTTCAAAGGGATATGAGGCACATGGACCTTGTCAACATAGATTTGGCATTCGTGGCAAGTCCTAGAGTGTTGATGGAAATCAGTCTCCATTGTTGAC
Organism: Vicia faba; assembly: GCA_948472305.1. Classification (NCBI taxonomy): domain Eukaryota; kingdom Viridiplantae; phylum Streptophyta; class Magnoliopsida; order Fabales; family Fabaceae; genus Vicia; species Vicia faba. The sequence goes on along the minus strand of OX451736.1, from coordinate 1,310,277,451 downwards.
CAATAGTAGCCGACTCTCAGGATTTTCTTGGCCATTGCATGTCTGCTTGAGTGAGTGCCAAATAGACCATTGTGCATGTCTTCTATAATTTCCTTTGCCTACTTCTTATCCATACATCATAGTAGAGTAGAGTCATGGTTGTGCTTGTACAATATTCTGTTACTTAGGAAGAATTTGACTGAAAATCTTGGTAAGAACTTTCTGTCATTGATGGACGCTCCTTCGGGATACTCTTGTACTTCAATGTATCTCTTCACCTCATGGTACCATGGCTTTTCTGTATCAGTGTCAAGCTCACAACAGTATGAAGGTTCGTCGAATCTCTCAATTGTAATCATAGGAGCTTCGTTGTCCCATCTGACTTTGAACATAGAAGAGATGGTTGCCAATGCGTTAGCTAACTGATTTTCTTCCCTAGGGAAGTGTTCAAAGGTGATCTCTTCGAAGTAGGGAATCAGAGATAACACAAGCTCCTTGTAACGGATGAGATTAGGGTGTTTAGTGTCCCAATCTCCTTTTACTTGGCTAATCACTAGAGCGGAATCCCCAAACATATTCAAATGCTTGATCCTTAAATCAATGGCAGCTTTTAGACCCAAGATGCATGCTTCGTATTCAGCCATATTGTTCATGCAATCGAAGCATAGTCTGGCAGTAAATGGAGTGTGGCAACCTTCAGGGGAGATGTTTACAACACCAATTCTGTTACCCAAGGCGTTGGAAGCCCCATCGAAGACCATAGTCCATCAGGATCCTTGTTCAGGTCCGTCATACGGTCTAGGTTTCGCGCAGTCGGTTACTAGCATGATGTTCTTATCAGGGATGTCGAAGTTCATGGACTGATAATCATCAACAACTTGGTGAGCCAAATGATCTGCTAGTACGCTTCCTTTGATGGCCTTTTGCGTTGTGTATTGAATTTCATACTCAGTCAAGATCATTTTCCATCTTGCTATCCATCCGGAAAGAGCAGGTTTCTCGAAGATGTACTTGATTGAGTCCATCTTAGAAATCAACAAAGTGGTATGAGTCAACATATATTATCTTAGCCGGCGAGCAGGCCATGCCAGAGCGCAACAAGTTTTCTCGAGCAGTGAATATCTGGTTTCACAGTCGGTAAACTTTTTGCTCAGGTAATAAATAGCATGCTCTTTTCGGCCAGACTCGTCATGTTGGCCCAAAACACACCCCATAGAGTTCTCTAGTACTGTTAAGTACATGATCAAGGGTATTCCTTCAACTGGAGGCATGAGGACAAGAGATTCTTGCAGATATTCTTTAATTTTGTCGAAGTCAGCTTGGCATTCATCATTCCATCTGACTACTTGATCTTTCTTCAAGAGTTTGAAGATTGGCTCACAAGTAGCAGTCAAGTGAGATATGAAGCGAGCGATGTAGTTAAGACGGCCCAAGAATCCTCTAACTTCCTTTTCAGAGTGGGGGACTGACATTTCTTGGATGGCCTTTACCTTGACAGGATCAACTTCAATGCCTTTACTACTGACAACAAAACCTAGAAGCTTTCTAGACCGCACTCCGAATATGCACTTGTTAGGGTTTAACCTCAATTTGTACTTTTTCAATCTTTCGAATAGCTTCTACAGGTGATCGAGATGTTCCTCTTCAGTTTGTGATATGACAACCATATCATCCACATAGACCTCTATTTCACGACGAAACATATCATGAAATAAAGCTACCATAGCCCTCTGATATGTTTCCCCTGTATTCTTCAACCCGAACGGCACGACCTTATAGCAAAAGGTGCTCCATTGCGTAACAAAAGTTGTCTTCTCCATGTCTTCGGGAGCCATTCTGATTTTCTTATAGCCTGAGAAGCCATCCATAAAAGAGAAGACTTTATGCTGAGCAGTGTTATCGACCAAGACGTCAATGTATGGTAGAGGGAAATCATCCTTGGGGCTTGCCCTATTCAGATCCCTATAGTCTACGCACATGCGAACTTTTTCGTCCTTCTTTGGCACTGGTACCACATTTGTAACTCATTGGGGGTAAGATGTCACAGCTAAGAATCCTGCATCAAATTGTTTCATCAGTTCAACTTTGATCTTTTCGGACATGTCAGACCTCATGCGACGAACCTTTTGTTTGACAGGAGGTCAGTCTTCTTTTGTCGGCAGACGATGAACTACGATGTCGGTATCCAACCCTGGAATATCTTCATACGACCAAGAAAACACTTCCACATAGTCATGCAACATTTGAACCAACCTGCTCTTGACACTATCTTCTAAGTATTGGCCTCTAGGACTTACACCAACAGTTTGCACGTTTTGTAGTATTGTAATAAACCTATCAATTCAATTACTGCATACTTGAGCAGACTTCGACTATAGCATTGCATCGCTTCAACTATAGCATGTGAGCCGACTTCGACAACATGCTAAGATCCTGTCGAATTGTCAAACAAAAAACTATCCTTCAACCATATTAGAATTCGATCCAATATTTCACAAAATAAAATTAAAATCCTTTAAACACCAAAAATTACACTCTTTCTATTCTTTTAGACTCCTTACAAAAAGTATATCTCTATCATTTAAAAACATTTCTAGACCAAAAATAAATTTAACCTATATAAAATAAATCATATAAATAAAAAGATTGCTAACGTTATATAAAACAAATTACTTTAATATGTCCAAAAAATTACTTTAATAAAATTCTATAAAAGCAATGGTAATACGTGATTAAAATTTCATTTTTTAATAAGGCTACCTATTCTGCTGAGACAAAAAAACATTGACCTTTTGTATCAAGATAAAAATACAATCTATAAAAGTACAGGCTTTGCTAGTATTGAAGAGCATGCGGTGCTTTAAGTTTAATCTTTATTTTGCATTGGTCTTTTTGTTTCATTTCCTTTAAAACGATATTAAAAGGATCCACTATATACATATATAACAAAAGACAACAAAAAAAACACTACATCCTCAAAACTATCTACTGTTAATATTTTCTTAATTGTAACGACAATGAAAACCGTAGCAGCTTCTCTAATGCTTCTTCTCCTACTTGTTTCATCATCTGATTATGAGGCCATGTTAGACTGTAAAGCGGTGACTGCATACCTTACACCATGTCTAACCTACCTCACAGGTATGGTTGAAACACCACGTGCTTTTTGTTGTAAAGGAGCTAGAAATATTGTGTTTGATGCATCAAAAAGCATGGAGAATAAAAAGATGGCTTGTAATTGTATTAAGACTTTAGCATATATTGTAAAGCCAAGACCAGAGAACGCCATTGATCTCTCAAACAAATGTAGAATCCATTTTCCCTTTAAAATTTCTCCAAACATTGATTGCTCTAGGTAAAGTAGTTAAGATTCTAGTATTAGAAAACGGCAAGAATAAGATGATTTTACGCATAGTAGATTAATTTTCCTTTTGATTAGTTTGTTTGATGTAGTTTTAGTCATAAAAAATAAAATAAAAACAGTACCATTTTTTATTCAGTCAAAAAATGTATCATCTTATATGTTGTAATGTGCCTTAAAACTTTTGTTGATGAAAAGAAAGAAAATATATTTTAAAATCTTAAAAAATCAAAAAATCGAAAAATAATTTGGTTCGAACGATTTACGGATATCAAGTTCGGCCGGTTCGATTCATTGATCCATTCATTAATGTTAGAATATTTTAAATAAATTTAAAGATCATATAAATTAATATAAAAAGATATTATAAGTTATTTATAATATTCTATAATATATTATAAGATATATATTTATAATAGTGTAAGAGATATTATAAGATATTTATAATATTTGAGAGATAATAATATCTTTTATTCTAACAATTATGGAGATATGTTTTGAGATTTGTTATGGATTTGTTGGATTTTGACTATTATAAATATGCATCTCTTCTTTTATTACAGTGTGACAATCTTATAGTTTACAACAACAAGGGAGAGCAAGGATTTAAAGGCATATCATAGTGTTTTGACTATTATCAAGGAAAACCTTAGAAAAACAAGAGTTTTGAAAACTTTTGGAGTTATCTAAGGTTATTGGAAAACACTTTATTACGGCTTGGGTTTGAGTTATTCATATATTGAAGGTTGAAGAGGTTGAGAAACACTTGGCTAGAAAATATGATAATTATTGATAGCCTTCAGAGTTATTCTTGGAAACCTGAAGGCAAATACTATTTTCTTGTAACTCATCTATAATATCTTGTAACAACTTTTTGAGTATAGTGAATTAGAGAATTGCTTTCTCCTCCAGAATAGGTCGTTTGATCGAACTGGGTAAACAAAATTTGTTTTTTCTTGCCTTATTTTGTTATATTATTAGTGTACTGATCTTACCTGATCAGACTTGGACCGTCACGACTGGCTTCGAGCTGAAGTTGAACGAGATGGGGGGGGGGGGTACCTGTAAGGCACTCTGATGCTAAAGTGAGTGGTAGCACGAGCAGGCAAAAAGTGTGTATATGGGTAAGAGAATGAATACCTGACCCTCTTGGAACAGAGGGTATTTATAGCCCTCAGCGCTGGGCCAAGGTTCCTTCATTGGGCCGACCAGGATTGGCCCAATAAAGGAACTGCCAGGTTCTACATGTGTAGTGGGGATCCGCACGTGGTCTCCTTCCTGGGTGCTCTGCGAGAAGTACGGACGGACGAGGACGCGGTCTTTTCGGAGTTCAGGTGATGGCGTAACGGTCATAGTCTGCCCTACGAGGAGGGTGCTCGAGCTGGACTCGAGCTGGATTGCATGTGGTTGAGGACGTTGCGTTCGCGGGTGGTGGCGGGCACGGCTGTAGCTTCTGGTCGACGCGCCCCTTGTAGAACCGTTTGGATTGGGCCTTCATTCTTGCTCTTGGGCCAACCCGGGCCCAGTCCAGAACAGGAGCCCCCCAAGTCGTGGCTCCTGGAGTAAGAGTTATGACTTGACCTCAGCTCGCCTTTGTCACGGGGCCTCATGCTCGGCCAGGAGATTTGGTTCCCCGTGGTTGCTTGAGGAGCTTCCCCTGTGTCGCGCTCGTGAGATAATTCCTTTCGAGGAGCGCTCGGGGGACTCTCAACGGGCTGTGTTCGTACGAGGCAACCCTTGGGAACTGTGATGCCGCCCTATTGAAGATAGAGCCATCATTGCCTAGGGGAGCTATGCGTCGAGGAGGGGAAGTCCGTGGTTCCCCGGGGTGACGTTTCGTATTCCACGTCATCACTATAAATAGGATCCTTGAGTCCCATAATATGTTTTTCCTCTTCGCGCTTCTCCTCCTTCCTCTGCCTTTGTTGCTGCTGTTTTTCCAGATTTTCATAGGACCGCCGTGCTTTCCGCCGTCGATTTTCTTCTCGGCCGTCGTACTTCTTTCCTGATTTCAAGTAAGCGTCTCATCCTTCATGTTTTTTCTCTGTGGTAGATGATTTTTCCATTGTTTGTATGTTAGAACAACTGCGTTTGGGATTAGCCCCGGTATATTCATGTTTTTACCCGGCATATCCATGTTTATGCCCGGTAAACGCATGTTTGTGCCCGGTAAACGTATAGTTTAGGCATGTGACTCGCAATGCTGCCCGGGATCTTCATGATTCAGGGCGCCTAACTCGTGATAGTGCCCGGTAAGCTCACAGTTATAGGTTTAGGATTCATGATATTGCTCGTCATATCCATAGCTTAGGTCGATGTACTCGTGACTGGCCGGGATGTTGGCCCATTTAGGCAGTATGTAGGACGACCTGTCGTGGCATCTTGGCGTCGGGGAGATGATACCAGACTTTTGTTCGAATTCTCAACATTTTAATCGTGTGTGGAGTATGACTCGGCTTGTCGTGCCCTTCTTCCCGTTAGTTATGGCGAGCGTATGGATTTGCTCCCCAATTGACCGGTTTCCCGTGCTTTGCAGGTAACAATGGTTGATGAACCGTGTTCCTCGGGGCACAACGAGGTGGAAGACCAAAGCACCGAGGAAAATGTGAATCTGATCGATACCATCGACGATCCTTTGCTAGAGTGGGTGGGCGCCGAGCCCAGAGGGATTGCTTCTGCTTATAGTCGGCGCAGTCGGAGCGCGTATACTATCATCGAGCAGGGCGGCAGTCAGCCCGACTTCCATAAAAATTTCGTTGTCACCAGACCGTCTCTTAACGCGCGGATCTGCTCGGAGTTCTCCGAGTACGGGTTTCCTATGTATGAGATCGCGTTTAAGGACCTCGGCGTAAAGCTCCCCTTTAGTGATTTTCAGTTCGGGGTCTTCAGTCATTTGGAGCTGGCCCCCTCGCAGCTTCACCCCAACTCGATTGCTTTTCTTCGGGCATTCGAGCTGACGTGTCGCTTTTTAAGGATTGGGGCGACCATACCTCTTTTCTTCAGAGTCTTCCATTTACAGCGCCAGTCTCGGGAAGGTAGGCACAGTTGGGTTTCCCTGAAACAGTCGAAGAGGCTGTTCAGGATGTATATGGATTCTGTCCGGGGGTTCAAGGGCAAATGGTACATTGTGCGGCCGGTCACCAAAACTGCTCTAGAGTCTGTATACGAGGAAGAAACTGTGGTGACCGACGATCACGAGGAGGCTCTTCTGGATGATGAGGGTCGCCCAGTGTCTGGGCATGTGCTAAGTTTCCCTTGCACTGGAGCTCGCGCCACTACGAGCATGGCATCGGGCATTACCATACGCCCGCGGGCGGGATGAGCACCGAAGATGAGGAGGCCTATGGTACCCTCTGCAGATATGTCGACAGTTTCTTCCCTGTCCGGTGGGCCACGAGGGAGGGAAAGGATATTCTCGACGAAGACGGTTACCCGACCTTTGAGGCCCGACCTATAGATACAAAGGCGATTGTGGAGTGTCAGTCCTACGGTAAGGCCGCAAACCTGCTAGGTTATTTTTTCGTCTTATAGTCTTGTTCGAATTTCTTCGTTTTCTACTTGCTCGTAACTAACTCGGGTTTCTTTTATGCAGGTCACATGGCTGGACGAAAGGAGAGGCTTCTAAAGTTGACACATGATAAGAAAGTCAACAAAAGAGTGGTGCGAGCTTCTCAGGCGACGAGGATGGGCCCGCCAACTAGCTCGGGCGATGCTTCTGGAGGGTCCCCGGATGCTCAGGATGTCGAGCCTCACATTGATCTGATACCGAGGAAGAGAAACCGGGTAGAGATCCAGCCGGAAGTCGGCGATGAGTCTGGCGCGGTGAGGTCCTTTGGCTTGCATCCCTTCTTTAAAGAGGAGGGCTTCTTTGAGGGGTTTCCCCTGACTGTAAGCGCCGATGAGGCTGATACTATTAGGCGGCTAAGTAAGGAGATTCAGAGAAAGCATCTGGCCGCCAACATGGTCGGGATGGTCAAGATGGCCGAGATGGCCGTCGTCCTGGCCGAGGAGGGGGTAGACTCTAATCGCGTCAAAGAGCTGGAACAGGAGAAAGCTGCCCTTATTGCGAGCTCACGAAAGTTGAAGGTTGTCCTGGAGCGCTCTGAGGAGAAGTTCCGCGAGCAAGCCGAGCTGCTAGCCGCAGAGAAAGAGAGCTCGGGGAAGGTTGCCGAGGAGAGGGACTACTTTCTTCTGGACCGGGAACATTTGGAGATTGACAACGGGCGTCTTGCCAGAGAGGTCGAGGAACTGAAGGCCGCCATGCTCCCCGCCGAAGATGAGTCGGAGGAGACAGCTCCCTTGCGGAGTCGTTCGGAACTGGTTGCTCGCATTCAACTCCTTGAGACAGACTGTGTTGGCGCCTTGGCGGATGGGTTTGAAGTCGCGGTTAGCCAGCTTACTTTGTTGAATCCCGACCTGAATACCAAAGGGGTGGGCTTCATGTCCCAGATCATTGACGGTCAAATCGTGCCTCCGCCCGAGTCTCATGTCGTCGATGCTGGTAGCCCTGGGGAAGTCTAACCGCGAAATTATAGTCGAGCCTGCGCGCCTTTTTATTGATGGTTATTTTTAGGGCCTGCGTGCCCGTGCGTATTTACTTTTTGGGCATGCGTGCCCGTTCTTGTAATTCCTGAACATCGCCGGCCTTCTTGGTCGGTTTATTTCTATCTGTTATTTATGAGCTTTTGACTGAATGTTTATTTCGACCTTGATTATTTGCCCGTGTCTATGTTTGCATATTTTATGATAGAATTTGCCTAAGATATGTCCCCGAGTCTCGCCCGTGCTAGGCTGTCACTTTGTTGGCAAATTTGCCTAAGTCTTTTCCTCGGGACATGCTTGTGCTCGGCTTTTTGTTTTGTGGCGAATTTCGCCTAAGTTACCACCTCGAGGAGAGATTCTTTTTCGACCCTTTGGATGGTCCGACGTACTTCGAGCTTCGTCGGGCGTGCGGAGTGAAGCCGCTTACTCGGGCGTATGACTCGGATCGGGGTCGCTTGCCCGTGGCGTGAACTACCCATCGCGAGCTGGGTGTTCTTCCCTGCATGTACTTCAACGGTGGAGCTCGATTGAGGTGTCCACGTTGGGCACACTCGTTCATGCTCGTTTGGCTGAACGATGTTATTTCGTTTGGGCGTAGATTGGGCCTGTACCTTGGCCTTTCTACGTGGTCGATACGTTTCTCCCTGTTGACCGGACATGGACGTCGACGGCGAGAGTCCTTGGTGTTAAGGGTTTTTAACTATAGTACTGCTTTAGTTTAGCAGCGTTCCAGGGTCGTGGTAGTGGTTCTCCGTCTAGTTGCTCGAGGTAATATGCCCTGGTACCTGTGGTGCCGTGGACGTGATAAGGCCTGTGATCGGTGGATCTGGAACTGACTGTTTAACGCTGGTTCGCGAAATGTCGCGGAAGCAAGAGTCGCCACCGTCTTTTATTTTCTCCAAATGGAAAGGACAAAAGCACAGAAAAATTCCTTATAGAGATTGCTCTCGGTTCGGGAGGTAGATTATAGGAAGGGAAGGTGTTAGCACCCTTTCTATCCATGGTTATCCATGGGCTCTTAGATACTTGCTCACTTGTGTTTTCAAAAATGGTTTGTTTGCTTTTCAACTGTGGGTTTTAAAAAGTTTCTTTGAAAATTCCAATTCGACTCTTGTATCAGTCCTCAAGAGTGTTTGAAAAAATGCTTTCGAAAGCTTTTTGAAAATGTGTCGGTGTGAAAAGTATTTTTGAATTTGTTTTGAAATTAGAGAAAGTATCTACGAGAACCTACCTACCCTAAGGAATTCGTCTGTGTAAATGTCCTTTAAGGTAGTGCCATCCCACCATTGAGAGGTAGGTAGCACCACCGTTGGAGGTGTTCGGGTCAATTCGAGGTTCGGGACATGGTGATCACCAGAGCAATGGGAAGACACCTTAGAAGCTACCCTCATGCCAGGTTCCCGGATCATGAGGACTTACTAAGACATCCTCTACTCGACGCTCACCTTTCGAGGCAAGGCAACAGTGAGGCGTACCCTAGGGGTGGTGTGTGATTTGTGTGTCAGATTCATTTATTTTTGTCTTGTCAGGTTATGGTGTTCTACGCTTGTTTTTATTTTGTCCATACATTCTTTCATGCTTTGATTTAACAGTTAAAAATATTGCGGGAAAAGTAAATTCTAAGTTATTACAAATGGCGCGGGTCCACATCGCCAAAATTAACCAGGACCCGATTTGACAGAAAGATAAATAAAGTAAAGAAAGGTGCGAGAAAATATAAATGTCCGAGTTTACAAGGCTTTGGGAGAGATACATAAATATTTAGACGAAATAAAATAACTATGCGAATTAATAAGAATAAACAAACGAGGGCGTTGGACCCTTTTGCAAAATTAAAATTATGTGGAATTAATTAAAATTAAAAGAAAGAAAGAGCTTGTTTTTTGGTATTTTTTAGTATTTTAGGATTTAATAAAAAAGAATTATTTGAAATTAATACTACCCTAATTCTAATGGCTTTTAACTTATTAAGAAAATATTGAATTTTAACCTAAATTAACCCTAAGTTATTTTCATGCAATTTAATTATAAAAATAAATAAAATAAATAATATTAAATATTTGATTATTATGAAAGAAAAATAAAAATGATGAAAAATTAATTAATTAACCCTATTTCTATATTTTTTAGATTTTTGTTAAAAGAATTAAAATTAAAACTTAATTTAAAACTAAATTTAATTACATGCAAATTTATTTATGAAAATACTAGAAATAAAAATATTCATCATTTTAATTCTTTTCTGATTTTTTATGTGTATTTTGGGATTTTATGAAAATATAATTAAATTAATTAATAAAACAAAAAAAAATATAAATAATAAAAAAAATATAGAAGGTAGAAAAGATCCAAACCTAGGGGGTTCAGACCCCAAATGGGAGGTTTTTCTCTAGCAATTCAGGCCCACTTATATCAAGCCTCTTGGACTTTTGCAGGACACGTGTATGCGCGTTGACTCAAGCTTATGGTGTTCCCCAGACCTGTGCCTTTGATTTGATTCCATTGGACGCGTGGACGTTGGATTCTGAAGGTGTATCATGGAACACTAGCGTTGAACCTGCATGTGATTGTTAATTGGAAAATAATATTGAGAAAGTGAAAACCTGGGGCTCGAACCCAGGTCATGGATGTCGCCAGCGTATGTGCCTTGCCACTGAACCAATTGTTTACTTTGTATATCATATGCGTGAGAATTATTATAAGACAAAACGAACGCTAGTGGCCTAAATCAGAAAAGCGCGCGCCAAGATTCAAAGCATCCAGTCATGGTTGGCCATGTACCCTTCTTCTTCGTTGTGTTTTATTTTTCCCTGAAACAAGAACAAACTAGCAACGGTTTTGTAAACGTTGTCATAGGTATGATACAAGAAAATAGTGAATGGCCCTGTGATGCTCATAAATTGAGCGCGAGGGGGGGTTTAAGATCGTCCATACGCGCTGATTCTAATGGTGTAGATCTTGAAGGCCAATTTTTCCTTAATTTAAAATCCCCAATTCCAAGCCCTGTAAACCCTAGAAAACAATCATGGCATAATCGCGTAGGGTGCATAAAAATTCAATCAAACACATGGGTTAGCTTCAGAATAGCATAAGGAATGTAAACCATATATTAAAACTTGCAAAAAGTGCATGAATTGAGATGCACGATTATGAATTTTATTTGAAACAGTTGGACTCCATTGTACCAATTCCGGGCGTTTTGATGAATGTTTTTGATTGCAATCGCTTCTGGACAACCCTGGCAAGCTAATGGAACAAGTTTGGAGGCTTGAATTGTCCTGCAAGTCTATTTTCAGTTATGGAGTTTTTTGACAAATTTCAAGTTTTGTATTTCAGACTTCTGAGCAGCTGCGTGGTTCTTCACATTAGGTTTTTGTTCTCTACTTATGTGAGACTGATTAGGTCAAGAAAAACAGAACAAATCAATTGCATTCATGGTTTTTGGAAATTTGATTTTCAAGGATCTTTTTCAATCTTTTCCATGTGTTTTTGTACAAATTAAGATCAATTCTCTCCAAATCTTTCCCTATTTGATTTCACACGAATTATTGAGTAGATTTTGTGCACAAAAAGATTGTAAAACCTAGGTTACATATTTTTCATGTATTTAATTTGATTTAAATGAATTATTATAAATAAAAATTCAAATAAATAAATAAAAAATGAAGAAATACTTCCCTTTGGGCCAAGTGGTCGTGCAAATTCCATGGATGATGAATTATGGAAGAAAAATGGGCCCATTAGCAATTTTAGGTCATTTGAATCAATGTTGACTTTTCAAAATATCCAAAAATTTCCCAACTTCCACAAGGCATAACTTGCTCAATTTTTAAGCTTTTCTCATGTTCTTGGACATTTTGGAAAGGTCTTTGAGTCCTCTAACCAATGTCTTTGGTCCCATGTCATTTTGATTTACCAATATCAAGTTATGGCCTTTGACTTAAAGTCCCTTTTTGTTGACTTTTGAAAATGACCTATAATGTTGAAATTGATAACTTTTTTTGAGAGCATTTCTTGGACTTGAAGTATGAAGATGAGTTGTAGGAAATGTCTTTCTCTTCAAAATGAGCTTTGGATGGAATTTTTCTGATAATCCATGTGAAAGTTATGCCCTGGTCAATTTACAGTTGACTTTTTCAACTGTCCAAATAAGGAAACTTTTGCATCTTGATGATTTTTGAGCCAAACTTTGAGAATCATGATCAAGCATTGATAAAATGATGTTTATGGCTTCAAAATGATATGTTGACCAAAAATTTGAACTTTTGACTGCCAAATGACCATTTTGCCCCTACAGTTGACTGTAGTGCAATTAGGGTTTTTGACTGTGCAATTTTGTGCTGAATGTCTTGAAACTTGATATGAGGATGCTTGACCATATTTGTAGGCATATGGGACTTGATTGGACCTTTGGAAACTTCATTTTCTTGATCAGAATCAAAACCCTAATTTTGACTATTTAGAAGACCCTTGACTGTGCAACCCTTAGGGAACTTTTGAAGCTTGACCTGGCAATTTCTTGAAAAATATGGGAGGGCAAATTTTGGGGTACAACAGTTGCCCCTGTTCAATCTTCTTAGACCTGAGGATGCAGATTGGCTGGCGTGCCTTTCGTAATCCGAGGGTGGAAGATGATTGAACACTAGAGTGCCCAGAAATTTGCGCTCACATAGTAGCAGTGATGATGGAAATGGGCTTACAGATGCCATTTAGAGGTTGATGAATAGGATGATGGGCTTATAGATGCCATCTGGATGTTGATCGCATAAGAGATTCCTTAGCGAGAACCTGCATACCTGCAACAGAAAAAAGAGTACCTGACACGTTGCAAGAACTGGTTTTCAGATGCTTGGTATAGATGTGTCCTGCCTGGTTATAGGAGCTGGATCTGGAGCTTCAAAAGATGATGAATGAACCAGGGATGGTTACTACCTTAGCATGAACGGTAAGAGAACCTTGGGTGACTTTAACTTCAACAACGCTCGTTGAGAAAATCTTAGTGGGAATTACCATCTTCGCAGTATCGGGAAGAGAACCAAAGGAAATTATAATCTGAAAGGGAATTACATCTCACGCACCGTCGGGGAGAGAACCATTGGAAATTATACCCGTCGGGGAGAGAACCATTGGAAATTATAACCTGAAAGGGAATTACATCTCACGCACCGTCGGGGAGAGAACCATAGGAAATTATAACCTGAAAGGGAATTACATCTCACGCACCGTCGGGGAGAGAACCATAGGAAATTATAACCTGAAAGGGAATTACATCTCACGCACCATCGGGGAGAGAACCATAGGAAATTATAACCTGAAAGGGAATTACATCTCACGCACCGTCGGGGGGAGAACCATAGGAAATTATAACCTGAAAGGGAATTACATCTCACGCACCGTCGGGGAGAGGACCATAGGAAATCATAACCTGAAAGGGAATTACATCTCACGCACCGTCGGGGAGAGGACCATAGGAAATCATAACCTGAAAGGGAATTACATCTCACGCACCGTCGGGGAGAGGACCATAGGAAATCATAACCTGAAAGGGAATTACATCTCACGCACCGTCGGGGAGAGGACCATAGGAAATCATAACCTGAAAGGGAATTACATCTCACGCACCGTCGGGGAGAGGACCATAGGAAATCATAATCTCAAAAGGAATTATCACCTCACGCACCGTCGGGGAGGGAACCATAGGAAATTATAATCTCAAAAGGAATTATCACCTCACGCACCGTCGGGGAGGGAACCATAGAAAATTATAATCTCAAAAGGAATTATCACCTCACGCACCGTCGGGGAGGGAACCAATAGAAAATTATAATCTCAAAAGGAATTATCACCTCACGCACCGTCGGGGAGGGAACCAATAGGAAATTATAACCTGAAATAACTTCTACTGAGTCTTCATCAGAAAAATCTGTTGGGAGTCGATTTAGCTGGACTAGAGAAGGCCTTGGACTGGATAAGAAATCTTTGGAGTTGATTAACTGAACCGGTCTAGGTCTTGAAATATGACTAAGAATTTAGCTGAATCTTTCCTGAAAGGTAAAGGTCAGTCATATGCAATGCATGATATGGATCAAGCAATGATGTTCTCAACATAAATGAGATTTGTAAGATATGATGCGTCTATGCATGCTATAATGATGTATGTGATGTTTTATGAATGTATGTTTTCGTCTAGGAAAGTAAATCCTTGACGGGTGCCGGGAAGTCACTCCTGGGCTGATATTGAAGAGTAAGCTTTCGCTTCCGCTGGGGATGATAACTGCAAGGATACCGGTAGGAGAAGATGACTCCGTTGAGGAATAAACTTGGCAAATGGAAAATTCTGCAGGGAGAAAAATACTCTAGCGACCATGCTGGGGAGTGATACTCTGTGGGGAGAGAGATACTTTGCTGATGTTGATAATATTTGCTGGGAATACCATTGTTGTATTGGAAGTGTGAATAGACTTCGCTGGGGATGAGAAGACTGTGTTGACGATGACCTTTCCGTGGCTTTTGGCTGAGGATAACCCAGTTATATCCTGTTAAGGAAATAACTCTTTGAATAAAGTCGGGCGACGCGTTCGTGCTTTGCGAGGGGTAAGCTTCCAGAATTTACTGGGGATAAGCTTATTGCTTGGGGAGATAAATTCCAACTTTCCTGGGGAAACTGGATTGGACTCTTCTGGGGAAGTTTTGATATGCGGGGGGAAGTGATTCCTTTGAATGTTGACATGCCGCCGGGGAACAATCTTTAGATCAAGACTGCCAGGGATACTTGTTATGAGAATATGTGTATGCTGCTGGGGAATGTTGGGATCTGCTGGAGGATACTCAACTTCCTTAAGATTTGATAACTCTGCTTGGAGAAGAATTCACTGCTTGCTGGCTTACTTTCTGGGGAATTAAGATGTACTGGTCATGTTCTTTAGCTGAACCTACCTTGATACCTTGGAGGACAGAATAATTAGATTGCTTAGACAACTCTTTATTGCCCTTGTTTCCACTGTTACCTGTAATTAATCCTTTGTTTCGTATGCAAATATTTATGAGTTAGCAAATTATTGTCAATGCATATATCACAAATTGAACCTTGGACGTTCTTCGCAAAACAAAACAGAAAAAGAAAAATATTTGGCACTTTTAACTGAAAGAGATATTTGTATTGATTTTTGAATGGCCTGAAAATAGGCGTTTTGTGTACAAGAGGCTGACATCCTAGTAAGAGAACGCCGCCGAACAAAAGAGTTTATACAAGTTTTGTACAAAAGAAAATAAAACAGCTGTGTGAAATGAATGATCCCACTGGGTTTCAACTCTGCTATTTCCTTTATAACTCCGAGCGTCTCATCACTTGATGACCTTGGTTGAAGGTGAAGCTGACTGATCGATGCCGTCTGAACTTGATATAGATACCGGATTCTGGATGCGAAGTGATCAATGAGACATAGTATTACGCTTTATCCTTAATTTTTTCCTGGACCGCCCTTTCGGGTTTTCAGTCCACCGGGATACTCATTTTTGCCCAAGCCGCCTTTTTAGGTTTTCGACTTGCCGAGTGTACAGATTTTTTCATTTCATCCCTTCATTTTGCCCGAACCCTTTTGGTTCGACGGGAAGCCCTAATTTTTGCCTAGGCGTGTCAGCCTAGCGGGTCTTTTTTCATGCGTAGTATCTTTTTACTATGTCTGCGTTGGCGGGGTGAGGAAGGTCGTCACCATCCATGTTGGTTAGAATCATGGCTCCTCCTGAGAACACATGTTTAACCACAAATGGCCCTTCGTACGTAGGGGTCCATTTTCCCCTTGGATCACTCTGAGGAAGGATGATTCTCTTGATTACCAGATCCCCGACTTGATATTCCTGTGGTCTGACCTTTTTGTTAAATGCCCTGATCATCCGTTTCTGATATGTCTGACCATGACAGATAGCAGCAAGTCTCTTTTCATCAATGAGGTTGAGCTGATCAAGTCGTGTCTGGATCCAATCATCCTCGTTCAGATTTGCATCCTTCATTATCCGGAGAGAGGGTATCTGCACTTCGATCGGTAAGACTGCCTCCATACCATAAACCAAAGAGAAAGGAGTTGCCCCGGTTGACGTCCTGGCTGAGGTACGGTACCCATGTAGAGCGAACGGTAACATCTCGTGCCAATCTTTATAAGTCACTGTCATCTTCTGCACGATTTTCTTGATGTTCTTATTTGCTGCTTCTACAGCCCCATTCATCTTCGGTCTGTAAGGAAAAGAATTGTGGTGCTGTATTTTGAACTGTTCGCAGAGCTCAGCGATCATCTTATTGTTCAGATTGGTACCGTTGTCTGTAATAATTCTCTCTGGGACGCCGTATCGACAGATCAGATTATGCCGAATGAACCGTGCCACAACAGTCTTGGTTATCGTGGCATAGGATGCTGCTTCGACCCACTTTGTAAAATAATCAATCGCCACTAGGATGAAGCGATGCCCATTAGATGCCGTAGGTTTAATCTCGCCAATCATGTCTGTTGTACCCCAAAATTTGCCCTCCCATATTCATCAAGAATTGTCAAAGTCAAGGTCACAAAATGCCCCAAGGGTTGTGCAGCTCAACTGTCTCCTATACAGTCAAAACTAGGGTTTGAGTTCTGGTCAAGCAAATGAACTTTCCAAAGGCCCAATCAAGTCTCATGTGCCTACAAAGATGGTCAAGTATCCTCATATCAAGTTTCAAGGCATTCAGCTCAAAATTGCACAGTCAAAACCCTAGATTGCACTACAGTCAACTGTAGGGGCAAAATGGTCATTTGACAGTCAAAAGTTCAAATTTTTGGTCAATATATCATTTTGAAGCCACAAACATCATTTGATCAATGCTTGATCATGATTTTCAAGATTTGGCTTAGAAATCATCAAGATGCAAAAGTTGCTATATTTGGACAGCTGAAAAAGTCAACTGAAATTGACCAGGGCATAACTTTCACATGGATTATCAGAAAAATTCCATCCAAAGCTCATTTTGAAGAGAAAGACATTTCCTACAATTCATCTTCATGTTCCAAGTCCAAGAAATGCTCTCACAAAAAGTTATCAATTTCAACATTATAGGTCATTTTCAAAAGTCAACAAAAAGTGACTTTAAGTCAAAGGCCATAACTTGAGATTGGTAAATCAAAATGACATGGGACCAAAGGAATTGGTTAAAGGACTCAAAGACCTTTCCAAAATGTCCAAGAACATGTGAAAAGCTTAAAAATTGACCAAGTTATGCCTTGTGGAAGTTGGGAAATTTTTGGAAATTTTTGAAAGTCAACATTGATGCAAAAGGCCTAAAAATGCAAATGGGCCCATTTTTCTTCCAAATTTCTTCATGCCAAGCCTATGCACGACCACTAGGCCCAAAGGGAAGTATTCTCATATTTTTTAATTATTTATTTGAATTAATATTAATTTATATTCATTTAAATGATTTTAATTCATGAAAAATATAAACTTTAACCTAAAAAATCTTTTTATGCACATTATAATGTCAATATTTCGTGCTTAATGGATTAGGGCAAGTTTTGATAAGTTTTGAGCAGATTTGAACCAAGTTGCACATGAAAAGATATGAAAAAAGATTTTTCAAAATCAAATATATGAAATCATAATTGCAAGAGATTTTGGTTGAAATTGTTGACCTAATTGCTTCCTTACAAGTATTAGAACAAGACCTAATGATCAAAGACTGAAAAAAGCTGCGCATAACACACTCTTGCATATTGAAATTTTTGACAAAAAAGTCAATACTGAATTCAAGGATATAGGACGATTCAAGCTTGGATTTTTGTTTCAATAGCATTCTGAGGCATCACTGAGTGTTTCTCAATCAATAACCACGACAAAAACACCTTGAATTGGTATGAAGAACCTTGACTGAACCAAGAAAATTCCAAACTCGTGCATCATGATTTACATGTTTTTACAGCATTTTGTCCATTAATTCATGTTTCTATTGATGTTTCTGAACTAACTGCAACGTTTGATTGTGTTTTTGAGTCACGTACACGATTATGCCATTGTCGAATATTAGGGTTTGCAGGTTCTTGATTTAGGGCTTTTGCATATAAGGAAAATTAGGACTCATAGGTGCCATGACTGAACTCAGCACCTCAAGACGAAGAGACCTATACCCTCGCGAACAATTTATGATGCCTAGAAAGCTATTCGCTATTTTCTAAAATCCACCTTAAGACCACGCTGGAAAAACCGTTCCCCTTGAGTTTTGTTTTACAGGGTAGGGAAGGAGACGAAGATGTGTCTGAACCTGATTGGACATTTTGAATTTTCGCGCGAAATTCCAAAGCGTTAGCGTGTTCTCTTTATATTATTTGCATATTATTATATATTAATTGAAAGCGAATGGCTCAGCTGGCAACGCACTATGCATATGACTCTCAAGACCTGGGTTCAAACCCCAGGTCTGGCCAAATCCCATATTATTTTTCAATTGTAAATCCCATGCAGCTTCAGGACTGTGCACGTACCATATGCCTTCTCATCTAAGCGTACACCTACCTGAGAGTCCCAGATCAAGGGCTAATATTGAAAGTCCACCATAAAGCCAGTCAACGCATTGGTACATGATCAGAAAAGTCAATGAATCAGCTCTTATTGGGCCAGGCTTTTTCAGATTTGAACCTCCAGTTTTGGGGCAGCACCCCCACTCTGGTTTGCTTTCTTTATTTTATTTTATTTTTTTTAATTATGGTATGATTTATTTGATTGCTTTAATTAATTTATTTTTTTTCTACAAAATATAAAAACATTAAAAAGAATATAGAAAAGACAAAAAATATAATTTTTATTTTATTATTACCAAGAATAAATTAGAATAAATTACTTAGTTAATTAGGTTTTAATATTAATTTCTTTTTTTAATAAAAATCCAAAAATGTAGAATTAGGTTAATTGCTATTTTTTTTATTCCTTTTAATATTTTTCCCCTTTTTTTTAGAACAACAATAATTATTATTTATTTATTTATTTTCCAATTAAATTGTACATAAATTTTAGGTTAATTTAGATCTTATTTTAATTCTTTCTTAATACTTAAAAAAATATTAGAATTAGGGTTTGCCGTCTAATTTAATCTCAATTAATTTCCTTTTTTCATTAAATCTGCAAAAATCACAAAATATCATTCTCATTTAATTTTAGTTTTTTTTAATCCTTATTAATTTTAATTATTTGCAAAAAGGGTCCAACGCCCGTCATTAATCATTTAATTGCGCTTTTATTTTATTATCGCTTATTATAATTATGTAATTGTCCCTAAGCCATGTAATTTACCTTTCGCACTCTATTCCTTCGCATTATTTATTTTTCCGCTAAATCGGGTCCGGTTTAATTTTGGCGATGTGGACCCGCGCCTTTGTAATAGTCGTAGATTTATCTTTTCCGCACTCCTAACTGTTAATCAAGCATGAAAGAATGAATGTCTAATTAAAATCAAGCGTAGAACACGACAAACATGACAGGACAAATAAATGAAACATGACACACGAATCGCACACACCACCCCTAGGGTACGCCTCACTGTTGCCTTTCGAAAGGTGATCGTCGAGTAGAGGATGTCTTAGTAAGTCCTCATGATCCGGGAACCTGGCATGAGGGTAGCTTCTAAGGTGTCTTCCCATTGCTCTGGTGATCACCACGTCCCGAATATCGAATTGACCCGAACACCTCCAACGGTGGTGCTACCTACCTCTCAATGGTGGGATGGCATTACTTTAAAGGACATTTACACAGACGAATTCCTTAGGGTAGGTAGGTTCTCAAGGATACTTGCTCTAATCTCAAAACAAACTCAAAAGACTTTTCACACTGACACTTTTTCAAAAGCTTTCAAAGCAAACTTTTCAAACACTCTGACGTATGAGTCGATCTGAAATTTTTCAAAAGAAACTTTTAAACCCACATTGAAAAGCAAGCACACAATTTTGAAAACACAATGAGCAAGTATCTAAGAGCCCATGGATAACCATGGATAGAAAGGGTGCTAACACCTTCCCTTTCTATAACCTACCTCCCGAACCGAGAGCAATCTCTATAAGGAATTTTTCTGTGCTTTTGTCCTTTCCAGTTGGAGAAAATAAAAGACGGTGGCGACTCTTGCTTCCGCGACATTTCGCGAACCAGCGTTAAACAGTCAGTTCCAGATCCACCGATCACAGAACTGGCGACTCTGCTGGGGAAATCTATAAAGTGAGGTGTACCTTAGGGCTAGGTCATAACTGTGTTTTCACTTGTATTGTTTTGCTTGCTTTACTATTGTGGGTTGCATCGGAGATACATAGATCCTAACCCGGATCTGGGGATACCCTGTTTAGGTAGCATAAGCTGTGAGGGACCTGTCCGGCGTAGACCGACACAGGTGAAGCAGTGGCTACGTTGGTGTGGCACCTTAGTCTGTACCGATATCCCTTGTGTCGCAACGAGGAGAATATGGGTCTTCTAAGGAGTCATTAAGCACCAACAACCTTAGAACCTTAATTGACACAACTTGGCCTTTAGAACAGTAGCAGTATGCTACGCCCATTGAGGCTAAACTCTCGTGATGGTTCTGGCCGCAAGAAAAGATTGCGATGCTGGAGTTATGACCGATGGAGGGTAGTCAATGATATTGGGATCCTCTAAGAACCCGGTTACTTTTGATTAGGACAGGTGTGAACCAACAAACTGAAAAAGGGTAGTACCTAGACCTCATGCTGGCCTAAACTTTAGGGGCTTGCCTTGTGTGACTTGTGTGCCTTACCATGTTTGCCTTTGTATCTGTATGTGGTGTGCTTTATCATAACATCATAAGCATCATGAGCATTGCATGCATAAGAACTGACCATTTCAAAGACAAGAGGGTTTCATCTTTGCTCTGTTTTGTAGGACATTATGATGCCTGTGCGAAGGAATACTATCCGGTTCAACTTTGTCCGTTCACCCGAGTTGCTTGATGAGTTGGTTAGCAGAATTCCAAACACCACTTCCTTCATTCAGAGGCATGGTTCTCTTCTCAGTTTAGTCACTGCAAAGCGGGATCAACAGTTGATGAGTGTTCTGACCCAGTTCTATGACCCTCAGTACCAGTGCTTCACCTTCCAAGACTTCCAGCTGGTCCCTACCCTGGAAGAGTTCTCTAATCTGCTTGGTATCCCTATCTTGGATCAGACTCCCTTTACTGGTTGGGAAAAGACCCTCAGGCTTGAGGACATTGCTGCAGCTCTTCCTTTGACCCATCAAGAGGTAACAGACAACTGGGTAACTAGAAGCGGAGTTAAGGGTTTCTTGGCCAAGTTTCTGATTGGTAAAGCTAACCGCTTCTGGAATGACTTGGACTTTAGGGCATATGAAGACATCTTGGCTCTCCTAATCTATGGGTTAGTCCTGTTTCCTAATCCTGACAACTTCATCAATGTCACTTCCATTAGGATCTTTATGTCTCAGAATCCCGTGCCCACTCTCTTGGGTGACATCTTGCAACAACTTCATGCCCGTACTACCCGAAGACGAGGAACCCTATGGTGTTGTATCCCTTTGTTGGTGAGGTGGTTTACTTCGCACCTCCCTAAGTCCGTACTGAAGAACCAAGAAGGAAGAGGTTGGGCTCACAGGTTAATGTCTCTCACCGATAAAGACATCATTTGGACTTGCAGAGGTTTGGATGAGATAGCTATTATTGATCGATGCGGGGAGTATCCTAATGTTCCTCTGATTGGTACTCAAGGAGGGATCTCTTACAATCCATGTCTAGCACTCCGTCAGTTTGGAAGAGCAAGAAGAGCAGGTCCCCATGAGATGTTGGTGCCTCACATCAGTTTTGAATTTCAGGTGGATAGTGACGAGCTACGTCGTAGGTTCATCAATGCTTGGGACAAGGTTCATAAAGCTGACCCACAGGAGTTAGGACCAAAGACCTCTTTACCTATGGAAGCCTACTACAAATGGGTCCGCATCCGTGCCCAGAAGTTAGGTATGCCGTATGAAGCTGTCAGACCCGTCATTCTTGAGTGTCCTGATAAAGATGGTGTTCCTCCAACTGTCCTTCCTCCTCAGATACCTACTGATTATGAGACATTGAAGAGATCTTGGTCGCAACTGCAAGAAGAACGGGATTCTTACCGGGAAAAGTTCAACGAGCAGGAATCAAAGATCCAGAAGCTGACAAAGCAGTTGGAGAATGAGAGAGCCCTGAATGCCTACCTCCGTACTGAGAAGAGGAGACCATGGGATCAATGAGGAATTCTGAATGTGCCTTTTACAGTTTTCATTTCCTTTCCAGTTGTTTCATTTCATGTAAACGCCTAAGGGCAACTTGTTGAATAATTTCAGTTACAAAGTTGAATCTAATGAAGTGTGTTCCTTTTTGTTTAACAAAGTTGATTCCCGATTGTCTTTGAAAACATAATTCATACGCATTTCATACATCATGTGCATAGCAGGTTTTCCCCTTTTTCAGGTTGCTTACAGTTCTTCGCTGTTTATTTCAGCATCATGAATTCCGGATCTGAATCAACTGAGACTTCAATCAAGGCTCTCCAGGCGCAGAATGCGCAGTTTCAAGAGTTAATCCTGGGTCTAGCTAAAGGCCAAGATGAGCTGAAGGCCATGCTCCTGAAGAAGGAGAAGAAGAAGAAAAGAAGGACTGTTCTATTCAACACGGGCCGAAGGATGGGTAATACTCTACACAATGAAGAGGTTGCTTCTTCTGTTGGCAAGAGTCCTTCTCAGGCAGAAGCAAGGGTTCCTAGTCCGGTGGTCTCCGACAACGAGACAGATTTTGATGAGGAACAGTATCCTCCTGCAGATGATAGGTACAAACAACTGGAAGACAGGCTGAAAGCTATGGAGGTGCAACAGGCACCTGGGCTGGATTTCGGAGATCTGGGTTTGTCAACTGGTGTGATCATTCCACATAAGTTCAAAGCTCCAACTTTCTCCAAGTATGATGGGGCATCCTGTCCCAAGCTGCATTTGAGGTCCTATGTGCGAAAGATTCAGCCGTACTCTGCGGACAAGAATCTATGGATCCACTTCTTCCAGGAGAGTCTTTCAGGGACTCATCTCGAATGGTTCTATCAGCTGGATGGGACCAAAGTTCGTAACTGGGAGGAGCTGGCTACTGCTTTCTACAAGCAGTATCAGTATAATGCCGACCTTGCCCCCACGCGTACCCAACTCCAGGGTATGTCGTTGGGCGTAAGCGAAGGTTTTAAAGAGTACGCGCAGAAATGGAGAGACTTGGCTGGCAGAGTGCAGCCACCTTTGACTGATCGAGAGTTAGTGGACATGTTCTTGGGGACCCTATCTGGGCCATTCTTTAATCATCTCATTGGGAATTCTTCTGCTGGTTTCACTGATTTGATCTTAACTGGAGAGAGAATTGAAGCTGGGTTGAAGTCTGGGAAGATTGCAAAGGCTGCATCATCATCTGGGTCAGACAAGAAGCCGTTTAAAAAGGAGTCTAGTGCCGTGTATGGTTCTAGGAAATCAGAAAGACCGGATCGCCGCCAATCTGTCAGTGCGGTCATGATTGCTACGCCTGCTGCCGCTCCCCGGCCAAACAATCCCCAAAGAGCTGATAGACCTCGGAGAGAGTTTACCCGGTTAAGCATGACCCTATCGCAAATCCTGCCACAGTTACTATCCACCAATTTGGTGACTGTCAAGGAGGCGCCAAAGTTCTCAAACACTACCTCTCCCAAGTACAACCCGAATGCCCGTTGTGCTTACCATTCAGACAGCCCGGGGCATGCCACTGATGACTGTTGGGCGTTAAAGAATAAGGTGCAAGACCTTATCGATGCTAAAGAGATACAATTCGAAGCGCCCGCAAAACCGAATGTAGTTACTGCCCCTATGCCTCAGCACGGGGTAAATGCTATTGATGAAGATGTTTATGCTGTTTCTGTGGATGATCTAGCCACTCCTTTAAAGATCATTAAGAAGAACCTACTGCAGGCCGGTTTATTTCCGGGTTGTAGTGAGGGTTGCCTGTTCTGTGTTGTGTCCCCGTCCGGTTGTCCCTTGCTAAAGTTAGGCATCCAAAGCTTAATGGATAGCAAGGAGATTTTATTCAAGAAGTCTGCTGTTCGTATGGTTCCAATGGAAGAAGTCTCTGTGGTGACTATCTTCAACAATCCGATCCCGGCTCTCCAGAAGAAGCCCATCCAAATTCTGACCGTTGCACCTGTTACTATCACTGTTCCTGGGCCCCTGCCCTATGTATCCAATAAAGCTGTCCCTTGGCACTATGGGGCAGATGTATATATAAATGGAGTGAAACAAGAGCTCAACGCTGGCGCCAGCATCTGTGACATCACTGGCCCGGCCAAAGTTACCCGCAGTGGCAGGCTCTTCTCGCCTGACATTGCGCCACCTGCTGCTAGAAGACCACTCCTGATAATTCCTGCAAGTACACCTACTCCCGTTGCTGATCAAGTTGTTATTCCTGCTGCTGATCCTATTGTTTCTCCTGCTGCCGAGTCATCCAATGCTCGGGGCAAGGGAATTGAAACTGAGCCTGCCCAGATGGAGGCACCCATACCCATAGCTGCTGAGGCCTCCCCACAAGAAATGGAGGAGATTTTGAAGATTATAAAGAAGAGCGATTTTAATGTCGTGGAACAGTTGGGGCATACGCCCTCCAAGATATCCATGCTCTCTTTACTGCTGTGCTCTGAGGCCCATGCCAAGGCCCTCATCTCATTCCTCAAGAAGGCTCATGTGCCACATGAAACCTCGGCAATCCAGTTCACTGATTGCGTGGCAAGTCTAACGGCAGACAATGGCTTGGGTTTTTCAGACGCTGATTTGACCATGAAGGGGAAAGATCATAATGATGCTCTGCATGTCTCAATCGAATGCAGGGGCACCACCTTGGCACATGTGTTGGTTGATACCGGGTCATCTTTGAATGTACTACCCAAGAAGGCTCTGGATCGTCTAGATTGTGAAGGACTGGATTTGAAGCCCAGCAACATCATTGTCAGGGCCTTTGACGGTTCGAAGAGAATGGTCCACGGGGAGATTGACGTTCCAATTCGTGTGGGTTCTCAGGTGTTCGACTCCACTTTTTATGTGATGGATATCCGTCCATCTTACTCTTGTCTGCTGGGTCGACCCTGGATACATAAGGCTGGGGCAGTGACTTCTACCTTGCATCAAAAACTGAAGTACCCCGTCAGAGGGAAGATCGTCACCGTGCAAGGTGAGGAAGAGTACATGGTGAGCCACCTAAACTCGTTCAGATACATTGAGATGGATGGGGAGTTCATTGAAACCCCCTTTCAGCATTTCGAGGAGGTGTTTCCAATCGCAGCAGAAATAGCAGAAACAGCAGAAGCAGGTGGTCCTCTGAAGATGGCTTCCCTAAAGGATGCCAGGGCTGTAGTACAAAAAGGTGAAGGTGCCAACTGGGGCAAACTGCCAGACTTCACCCAGAAGACTGATAAACTTGGGCTGGGTTTCACCTCAGAGGGGCAGAGAGCTATGAGAAAAGAGAAGATCGGAAGGCCTCCGGTGTTTATCAAGGGTTCAGAAGTGAATGCTGTCGGGGAAGACTTTGAAGTGGACAAAGCCGAATTCAACAGCTGGATTTATCCGACGGCCGAAGAAGGATTGAACAATTGGAGTGCAAAGGATCATACCCCTGTTACCTTTGTGACACAGTAATGAATTCCAACGTTTTTGTTATTTTGTAATAAACAATGATAAACTCTATGGCCCGGTGTCTTACCCGAGGCACTGTGGTTCTATTTGTGAGGGCATATGAACTGTCATTTTATACATCATAAATGAAAATCTTGGATTATTTTCGCATCGCAAATATTGTGTTCCCTTTTTATCTTTCATTTCCTTTACATAATTTTCAAAAACAGCTGTATTTACACACACACTCACTCATACAGGTTCCAATCCACTCTGGATCTCACTGATAACAGCTCCGCTAATGCCAATTATGACTTCGAAAATCCGATCAACTTAGCCGAAGACGAAGGTGAAGATGATTGCGAAGTGCCTGGCGAGCTTGCAAGACTGTTGCTTCAGGAGGAGAGGGCAATTCAACCCCATGAAGAGCCAGTGGAAACCATAAACTTGGGTACTGAGGCAGACAGAAAAGAGGTAAAGATTGGTGCTAACCTAGAGCTCAGCGTGAAGCAACGGTTAACCAAGATGCTGCATGACTATATGGAGATCTTTGCCTGGTCCTACGAAGACATGCCAGGGTTGGATACCGATATCGTTGTCCATCATTTGCCGACTAGGGAAGACTGCCCTCCAGTTAAACAAAAGGTTCGTCGGATGCGTCCAGAGATGTCAGAAAAGATCAAAGCCGAGATCATGAAACAGTTTGATGCCGGGTTCCTTGCAGTGACTTCTTACCCTCAGTGGGTTGCTAATGTGGTGCCAGTACCTAAAAAGGATGGCAAGGTCAGAATGTGTGTTGATTATAGGGATCTAAACAGGGCCAGCCCCAAGGACGACTTCCCCTTACCTCACATTGATGTCCTTGTGGATAATACAGCTCAGCACAAGGTGTTCTCTTTCATGGATGACTTTTCAGGTTACAATCAGATAAAGATGGCACCTGAAGACATGGAGAAGACTACATTTGTTACTCAGTGGGGCACCTTCTGTTACAAGGTCATGCCGTTCGGATTGAAGAATGCGGGGGCAACCTACCAGCGTGCCATGGTTGCCTTATTTCATGATATGATCCATCATGAGATCGAAGTGTATGTGGACGACATGATCGCTAGGTCCCAGACTGAGGAAGAGCATCTAGATCATTTGCAGAAGTTGTTTGACCGGTTGAAATTGTATAAGCTGAGATTGAACCCGAACAAGTGCACCTTCGGGGTAAGATCTGGGAAGTTGCTAGGCTTCGTGGTCAGTGATAAAGGTATTCAAGTGGACCCTGCTAAGGTCAAGGCTATTCAAGAAATGCCAGTTCCTAAGACAGAGAAGGAAGTCAGAGGCTTTTTAGGGCGCCTGAACTACATCGCTCGATTCATATCTCATTTGACTGCTACCTGTGAGCCAATCTTCAAGCTGCTGAAGAAAGATCAGGTAGTACGTTGGAACGATGAATGTCAGGCTGCTTTCGACAAAATCAAAGAGTATCTCCAAGAACCACCCATCCTTATGCCACCGGTTGAAGGGAGACCTCTGATCCTATATCTAACAGTGCTTGACAATTCAATGGGGTGTGTGCTGGGGCAGCATGACGAGTCTGGCCGAAAAGAGCATGCCATTTATTACCTTAGCAAAAAGTTTACCGACTGTGAGACCCGATACTCACTGCTTGAGAAAACTTGCTGCGCTTTGGTATGGGCTGCTCGCCGGCTGAGACAGTATATGCTGACTCACACTACCTTATTGATCTCAAAGATGGATCCGATAAAATACATATTCGAAAAGCCTGCTCTGTCTGGGAGAATTGCAAGATGGCAGATGATCTTGACGGAATACGACATTCAGTATACAACCCAGAAAGCCATCAAGGGGAGTGTACTGGCAGACCACTTAGCTCATCAAGCGGTAGATGACTACCAATCAATGAACTTCGAGTTTCCGGACGAAAGCATCATGACAGTAACTGACTGTGAAGTACCTGGACCGGATGAAGGACCTGAACCAGGATCCCGATGGTCTATGCACTTTGACGGAGCTTCCAATGCTTTGGGAAATGGTATCGGCGCCATTATCATATCTCCACAAGGTACTCATACTCCACTCACTGCCCGGCTATGTTTCAACTGTACCAACAACATGGCGGAGTATGAGGCGTGTATCATGGGTCTTCAAGCTGCGATCGACTTACGGATCAAGTTCCTCAGTGTCTTCGGAGATTCCGCTCTAGTGATCAATCAGATCAATGGAGAGTGGGATACGAAACATCCAAACTTGATTCCTTACAGAGAATGTGTGTTGACCATGATTCCCCACTTTACAGAGATAACCTTTGAGCACTTTCCAAGAGAAGAGAATCAGTTAGCGGACGCGTTAGCTACAATGTCTTCAATGTTCAAAGTTAAATGGGATAATGAAGCTCCCCGGATCATCATTTGGAAACTGGACGAGCCGGCATACTGTTGTGATCTCGAAATTGAATTGATAACTGAGAAGCCTTGGTACCACGAAGTGAAGAGATATCTGGAAGCTCAGGAATACCCTGAAGGTGCCTCTATCAATGATAAGAAATTCCTGAGGAGGTTCGCAGCAAAGTTCTTCCTAAGCAACGGCATCTTGTACAAGAGGAACCATGATTCAACCTTACTGCGCTGTGTGGACAAGACTGAAGCGGAGAGAATCATGGAAGAGCTACATGAAGGGACCTTTGGTACGCATTCCAGTGGGCACACTATGGCTAAGAAAATCCTACGGGCAGGATACTACTGGTCCACCATGGAAGCTGATTGCTACCAACACTCCAGGACATGCCACAAGTGCCAGATCTATGCGGATAAGGTGCATGTTCCTCCGGTTCCCCTGAATGTTTTGACTGCGCCTTGGCCGTTTGCAATGTGGGGCATAGACATGATCGGCGAGATAAGACCTACGGCATCTAATGGACATCGCTTCATCTTAGTGGCGATTGACTATTTTACAAAGTGGGTTGAGGCAGCATCCTATGCTACAGTAACCAAGACTGTGGTGGCACGGTTTATTCGGCACAATCTGATATGTCGATACGGCGTCCCTGAGCGAATAATTACAGACAACGGTACCAATCTGAACAATAAGATGATTGCTGAGCTCTGCGAACAGTTCAAGATACAGCACCACAATTCTTCTCCTTACAGACCGAAGATGAATGGGGCTGTAGAAGCAGCAAATAAGAACATCAAGAAGATCGTGCAGAAAATGACAGTGACGTACAAAGATTGGCACGAGATGTTACCATTCGCTCTGCACGGGTACCGTACCTCAGCTAGGACGTCAACCGGGGCAACTCCATTTTCTCTGGTTTATGGTATGGAGGCAGTCTTGCCGATCGAAGTACAAATTCCCTCTCTCCGGATAATGAAGGATGCAAATCTGAACGAAGATGATTGGATCCAGACACGACTTGACCAACTCAACCTCATTGACGAAAAGAGACTTGCTGCTATCTGTCATGGTCAGACGTATCAGAAACGGATGATCAGGGCATTTAACAAAAAGGTCAGGCCACAAGAATATCAAGTTGGGGATCTGGTTATCAAGAGAATCATCCTTCCTCAGAGTGATCCAAGGGGCAAATGGACTCCCACATATGAAGGGCCATTTGTGGTTAAGCATGTGTTCTCAGGAGGGGCAATGATCTTAACCAACATGGATGGTGACGACCTTCCTCACCCCGCCAATGCAGACATAGTTAAAAAATACTACGCATGAAAAAAGACCCGCTAGGCTGACATGCCTAGGCAAAAATTAGGGCTTCCCGTCGAACCAAAAGGGTTCGGGCAAAATGTAGGGATGAAAATGAAAAATCTGTACACCCGGCAAGTCGAAAACCTGAAAGGGCGGCTTGGGCAAAAATGGGTATCCCGGTGGACTGAAAACCCGAAAGGGCGGTCCAGGCAAAAATTAGGGATAAAGCGTAAAACTATGTCTCATTGATCACTTTGCATCCAGAATCCGGTATCCGCATCAAGTTCAAACGACATCAACCAGTCAGCTTCACCTTCAACCAAGGTCATCAAGTGATGAGACGCTCGGAGTTATAAAGGCAATAGCAGAGTTGAAACCCGGTGGATCATTCATCTGTCACACAGCTGTTTTATTTTCTTTTGTACAAAACTTGTATAAACTCTTTCGATCGGCGACGTACCTCTTACTAGGACGTCAGCCTCTTGTATACAAAACGCCTATTCAGGCCATTCAAAAATCAATAAAAATATATTTTCAGTTAAACGTGCCCAAGTGTTTTTCTTTTCTGTTTTGTTTTGCGAAGAACGTCCAAGGTTCAATTTGTGATGTATGCATTGACAATAATTTGCTAACTCATAAATATTTGCATACGAAACAAAGGAATTCATTGCAGGTGACACCAGAAACAGGGGCAATAAAGAGTTGTCCAAGCAATCCAATTGCTCTATCCTCCAAGGTACCAAAGTAGGTTCAGCTACAGAACACGGCCAAGTGTATCTTAATTCCCCAGAGAGTAGTTCAGTAAAACAATACATGTCTCTCCAAGTAAACCATCAGATATCAAGGAAATTGAGTATCCTCCTGTAGATCTCAATACCTCCCCAGCAGCAGCATATATTCTTAACAAGTATCCCCGGCAGTCTTGGTCTAAAGATTGTTCCCCGGCGGTATCTCCAACATTCAAAGGAGTCACCTCCCCTGCAATTCAAACTCCCCAGAAGAGTCCAATCCAGCTTCACCAGCAAAATTGGAAGTCATATCCCCAAGCAATAAGCTTATCCCCAGTAGATTCTGGAAGCTTATCCCCTCGCAGAGCACGAACGCGTCGTCCCGGCTTGATTTAAAGAGTTATTTCCGTAACAGGATATAACTGGGTTATCCTCAGCCAAAAGCCACGGAAAGAGCGTCCTCGGCAAAGTATCTTCATACCCCCAGCATAACTCATCAATGGTATCCCCAGCGGAGTTATCTTCATCAACTCAGCAAAGCATCGCTATCCCCACAGAGTAGCACTCCCCCAGCATGATCGCTAGAGTATCTTTTCTCCCACAGAATTATTTCATTTGCCAAGTTTATTCCTCAACGGAGTTATCTTCTCCTATCGGTATTCTTGCAGCGAATCATCCACAGCGGAAGCAAGATCTCCTCTTCAACATCAGCCCAGGATACGACTTCCCGGCACCCGTCAAGGATTTACTTTCCTAGACAAAAACATACATAAAACTTTACATACATCATCATAACATGCATGTACACATCATATCATATAAATCACATCCATCATTGCTTGATCCATATCATGCATTGCATATGACTGACCTTTACCTTTCAGGAAGAGTGCAGTTGAAATTCCCAAACATATTTCAAGGATGTCTCTAGCCCAGTTAAATCGACTCCAAACAGATTTTTCTGATAAAGGCTCAGTAGAAATTCTCTTATGGTCCCCTCTCCAACGGCGTGTGAGGTGGTAATTCCTTTTTCAAGATGTTCTCCTCTCCGACGATGAGCGTGAGGTGATAGTCTTTTGTGGTCCCCTCTCCGACGGTGAGCGTGAGGTGGTAATTCCTTTTTCAGATGTTTTCCTCTCCGACGATGAGCGTGAGGTGATAGTCTTTTATGGTCCCCTCTCCAACGGCGCGTGAGGTGGTAATTCCTTCTTCAGATGTTCTCCTCTCCGGCATGAGCGTGAGGTGATATTCTCTTATGGTTCCCTCTCCAACGGCGTGTGAGGTAGTAATCCCTTTTTCAAGATGTTCCCCTCTCCGGCATGAGCGTGAGGTGATATTCTCTTATGGTCCCCTCTCCAACGGCGTGTGAGGTGGTAATCCCTTTTTCAAGATGTTCCCCTCTCCGGCATGAGCGTGAGGTGATATTCTCTTATGGTCCCCTCTCCAACGGCGTGTGAGGTGGTAATTCCTTCTTCAGATGTTTCCCTCTCCGGCATGAGCGTGAGGTGATATCTCCTTTCAGATTATAATTTCCTATAGTTCCCTCTCCAACGTGAGTGAGGTAACTCCCTTTTAGATTATAATATCCTTGGGTTCTCTTCCTGACACTACAAAGATGGTAATTCTCACCAAGATTTTTCTCAACGAGCGTTGTTGAAGTTAAAATCACCCAAGGTTCTCTTACCATTCATGATTAAGGCAGTAACCGTTCCTGGTTCATTCATCAGCGTTTGAAGTTCCAGATTCAGCTCCTGTAACCAATCAGGACATACCTATATCAAGCATCTAAAATCAGCTCCTGCGACGTGTCAGGTACTCATTTTTCTGTTTTTGCAGGTATGCAGGTTCTCGCTAAGGAATCTCCTACGCAATCAACGTCCAGATGGCATCTATAAGCCCATCATCCTATCCAAGCAATATCCAAATGGCATCTATAAGCCCATTCCCTCATCACCATTGCTATTATGTGAGCGCAAATTTCTGGGCACTTTAGTGTTCAATCATCTTCTACCTTCGGATTACGAAAGGCACGTCAGCCAATCTGCATCCTCAGGTCTAAGAAGATTGAACAGGGGCAACTGTTGTACCCCAAAATTTGCCCTCCCATATTCATCAAGAATTGTCAAAGTCAAGGTCACAAAATGCCCCAAGGGTTGTGCAGCTCAACTGTCTCCTATACAGTCAAAACTAGGGTTTGAGTTCTGGTCAAGCAAATGAACTTTCCAAAGGCCCAATCAAGTCTCATGTGCCTACAAAGATGGTCAAGTATCCTCATATCAAGTTTCAAGGCATTCAGCTCAAAATTGCACAGTCAAAACCCTAGATTGCACTACAGTCAACTGTAGGGGCAAAATGGTCATTTGACAGTCAAAAGTTCAAATTTTTGGTCAATATATCATTTTGAAGCCACAAACATCATTTGATCAATGCTTGATCATGATTTTCAAGATTTGGCTTAGAAATCATCAAGATGCAAAAGTTGCTATATTTGGACAGCTGAAAAAGTCAACTGAAATTGACCAGGGCATAACTTTCACATGGATTATCAGAAAAATTCCATCCAAAGCTCATTTTGAAGAGAAAGACATTTCCTACAATTCATCTTCATGTTCCAAGTCCAAGAAATGCTCTCACAAAAAGTTATCAATTTCAACATTATAGGTCATTTTCAAAAGTCAACAAAAAGTGACTTTAAGTCAAAGGCCATAACTTGAGATTGGTAAATCAAAATGACATGGGACCAAAGGCATTGGTTAAAGGACTCAAAGACCTTTCCAAAATGTCCAAGAACATGTGAAAAGCTTAAAAATTGACCAAGTTATGCCTTGTGGAAGTTGGGAAATTTTTGGAAATTTTTGAAAGTCAACATTGATGCAAAAGGCCTAAAAATGCAAATGGGCCCATTTTTCTTCCAAATTTCTTCATGCCAAGCCTATGCACGACCACTAGGCCCAAAGGGAAGTATTCTCATATTTTTTAATTATTTATTTGAATTAATATTAATTTATATTCATTTAAATGATTTTAATTCATGAAAAATATAAACTTTAACCTAAAAAATCTTTTTATGCACATTATAATGTCAATATTTCGTGCTTAATGGATTATGGCAAGTTTTGATAAGTTTTGAGCAGATTTGAACCAAGTTGCACATGAAAAGATATGAAAAAAGATTTTTCAAAATCAAATATATGAAATCATAATTGCAAGAGATTTTGGTTGAAATTGTTGACCTAATTGCTTCCTTACAAGTATTAGAACAAGACCTAATGATCAAAGACTGAAAAAAGCTGCGCATAACACACTCTTGCATATTGAAATTTTTGACAAAAAAGTCAATACTGAATTCAAGGATATAGGACGATTCAAGCTTGGATTTTTGTTTCAATAGCATTCTGAGGCATCACTGAGTGTTTCTCAATCAATAACCACGACAAAAACACCTTGAATTGGTATGAAGAACCTTGACTGAACCAAGAAAATTCCAAACTCGTGCATCATGATTTACATGTTTTTACAGCATTTTGTCCATTAATTCATGTTTCTATTGATGTTTCTGAACTAACTGCAACGTTTGATTGTGTTTTTGAGTCACGTACACGATTATGCCATTGTCGAATATTAGGGTTTGCAGGTTCTTGATTTAGGGCTTTTGCATATAAGGAAAATTAGGACTCATAGGTGCCATGACTGAACTCAGCACCTCAAGACGAAGAGACCTATACCCTCGCGAACAATTTATGATGCCTAGAAAGCTATTCGCTATTTTCTAAAATCCACCTTAAGACCACGCTGGAAAAACCGTTCCCCTTGAGTTTTGTTTTACAGGGTAGGGAAGGAGACGAAGATGTGTCTGAACCTGATTGGACATTTTGAATTTTCGCGCGAAATTCCAAAGCGTTAGCGTGTTCTCTTTATATTATTTGCATATTATTATATATTAATTGAAAGCGAATGGCTCAGCTGGCAACGCACTATGCATATGACTCTCAAGACCTGGGTTCAAACCCCAGGTCTGGCCAAATCCCATATTATTTTTCAATTGTAAATCCCATGCAGCTTCAGGACTGTGCACGTACCATATGCCTTCTCATCTAAGCGTACACCTGCCTGAGAGTCCCAGATCAAGGGCTAATATTGAAAGTCCACCATAAAGCCAGTCAACGCATTGGTACATGATCAGAAAAGTCAATGAATCAGCTCTTATTGGGCCAGGCTTTTTCAGATTTGAACCTCCAGTTTTGGGGCAGCACCCCCACTCTGGTTTGCTTTCTTTATTTTATTTTATTTTTTTTAATTATGGTATGATTTATTTGATTGCTTTAATTAATTTATTTTTTTTCTACAAAATATAAAAACATTAAAAAGAATATAGAAAAGACAAAAAATATAATTTTTATTTTATTATTACCAAGAATAAATTAGAATAAATTACTTAGTTAATTAGGTTTTAATATTAATTTCTTTTTTTAATAAAAATCCAAAAATGTAGAATTAGGTTAATTGCTATTTTTTTTATTCCTTTTAATATTTTTCCCCTTTTTTTTAGAACAACAATAATTATTATTTATTTATTTATTTTCCAATTAAATTGTACATAAATTTTAGGTTAATTTAGATCTTATTTTAATTCTTTCTTAATACTTAAAAAAATATTAGAATTAGGGTTTGCCGTCTAATTTAATCTCAATTAATTTCCTTTTTTCATTAAATCTGCAAAAATCACAAAATATCATTCTCATTTAATTTTAGTTTTTTTTAATCCTTATTAATTTTAATTATTTGCAAAAAGGGTCCAACGCCCGTCATTAATCATTTAATTGCGCTTTTATTTTATTATCGCTTATTATAATTATGTAATTGTCCCTAAGCCATGTAATTTACCTTTCGCACTCTATTCCTTCGCATTATTTATTTTTCCGCTAAATCGGGTCCGGTTTAATTTTGGCGATGTGGACCCGCGCCTTTGTAATAGTCGTAGATTTATCTTTTCCGCACTCCTAACTGTTAATCAAGCATGAAAGAATGAATGTCTAATTAAAATCAAGCGTAGAACACGACAAACATGACAGGACAAATAAATGAAACATGACACACGAATCGCACACACCACCCCTAGGGTACGCCTCACTGTTGCCTTTCGAAAGGTGATCGTCGAGTAGAGGATGTCTTAGTAAGTCCTCATGATCCGGGAACCTGGCATGAGGGTAGCTTCTAAGGTGTCTTCCCATTGCTCTGGTGATCACCACGTCCCGAATATCGAATTGACCCGAACACCTCCAACGGTGGTGCTACCTACCTCTCAATGGTGGGATGGCATTACTTTAAAGGACATTTACACAGACGAATTCCTTAGGGTAGGTAGGTTCTCAAGGATACTTGCTCTAATCTCAAAACAAACTCAAAAGACTTTTCACACTGACACTTTTTCAAAAGCTTTCAAAGCAAACTTTTCAAACACTCTGACGTATGAGTCGATCTGAAATTTTTCAAAAGAAACTTTTAAACCCACATTGAAAAGCAAGCACACAATTTTGAAAACACAATGAGCAAGTATCTAAGAGCCCATGGATAACCATGGATAGAAAGGGTGCTAACACCTTCCCTTTCTATAACCTACCTCCCGAACCGAGAGCAATCTCTATAAGGAATTTTTCTGTGCTTTTGTCCTTTCCAGTTGGAGAAAATAAAAGACGGTGGCGACTCTTGCTTCCGCGACATTTCGCGAACCAGCGTTAAACAGTCAGTTCCAGATCCACCGATCACAATGTCTATGCCCCACATTGCAAATGGCCAAGGCGCAGTCAGAACATTCAGGGGAACCGGAGGAACATGCACTTTGTCTGCATAAATCTGACACTTATGGCATGTCCGAGAATGTTGGTAGCAGTCAGCTTCCATTGTGGACCAGTAATATCCTGCCCGAAGGATCTTCTTAGCCATAGTGTGTCCACTGGAATGCGTACCAAAGGTCCCTTCATGTAGCTCTTCCATGATCCTTTCTGCTTCAGTCTTGTCCACACAACGCAGTAAGGTTGAATCATGGTTTCGCTTGTACAAGATGCCGTTGCTGAGGAAGAACTTGGCTGCGAACCTTCTCAGGAACTTCTTATCATTGACAGATGCACCTTCAGGGTACTCCTGAGTTTCCAGATATCTCTTCACCTCATGGTACCAAGGCTTCTCAGTCACCAATTCAGTCTCGAGATCGCAACAATATGCCGGTTCGTCCAATTTCCAGATGATTATCCGGGGAGCCTCATTATCCCATTTGACTTTGAACATAGAAGCCATTGTAGCTAACGCGTCCGCCAACTGATTCTCTTCTCTCGGAAAGTGTTCAAAGGTTATCTCTGTAAAGTGGGGGATCAAGGTCAACATACATTCTCTGTAAGGAATCAGGTTTGGATGTTTCGTATCCCACTCTCCTTTGATCTGATTGATCACAAGAGCGGAATCTCCGAAGACACTCAGAAACTTGATCCTTAGGTCGATCGCAGCTTGAAGACCCATGATGCACGCCTCATACTCTGCCATATTGTTGGTACAGTTGAAACACAGCCGGGCAGTGAGTGGAGTATGAGTACCTTGAGGAGATATGATGATGGCGCCGATACCGTTACCCAAAGCATTGGAGGCTCCGTCAAAGTGCATAGACCATCAGGATCCTGGTTCAGGTCCTTCATCCGGTCCAGGTACTTCACAATCCGTTACTATCATGATGCTTTCATCCGGAAACTCAAAGTTCATTGACTGATAGTCATCTACAGCTTGATGTGCCAGGTGGTCTGCCAATACACTTCCCTTGATGGCTTTCTGGGTCGTATACTGAATGTCGTATTTCGTCAAGATCATTTGCCATCTTGCAATTCTCCCAGACAGAGCAGGCTTTTCAAATATGTACTTTATAGGATCCATCTTTGAGATCAACAGAGTAGTGTGAGTCAGCATATACTGTCTCAGCCGGCGAGCAGCCCATACCAAAGCGCAGCAAGTTTTCTCAAGAAGTGAGTATCGGGTCTCACAGTCGGTAAACTTTTTGCTAAGGTAATAGATGGCATGCTCTTTTCGGCCAGACTCGTCATGCTGCCCCAGCACACATCCCATTGAATTGTCAAGCACTGTTAGATATAGTATCAGAGGTCTCCCTTCAACCGGTGGCATAAGGATAGGTGGTTCTTGGAGATACTCTTTGATTCTGTCGAAAGCAGCCTGACATTCATCATTCCAACGTACTACCTGATCTTTCTTCAGCAGCTTGAAGATTGGTTCACAAGTAGCAGTTAGATGTGAGATGAAGCGAGCAATGTAATTCAGGCGTCCTAAAAAGCCTCTGACTTCCTTCTCTGTCTTAGGAACAGGCATCTCTTGAATAGCTTTGACCTTAGCAGGGTCCACTTGAATGCCCTTGTCACTTACCACGAAGCCTAGCAACTTTCCAGATCTTACCCCGAAGGTGCACTTGTTCGGGTTCAATCTTAGCTTGTACAATTTCAACCGATCAAACAACTTCTGCAGATGATCTAGGTGCTCTTCCTCAGTCTGGGACCTTGCGATCGTGTCGTCAACATACACTTCTATCTCATGATGGATCATGTCATGAAATAAAGCAACCATGGCACGTTGGTAGGTTGCCCCAGCATTCTTTAGCCCGAACGGCATGACCTTGTAACAGAAGGTGCCCCACTGAGTAACAAATGTAGTCTTCTCCATGTCTTCAGGTGCCATCTTGATCTGATTGTAACCTGAGAAACCATCCATGAAAGAGAACACCTTATGCTGAGCTGTATTGTCAACAAGGACATCAATGTGAGGTAAGGGGAAGTCATCCTTGGGGCTGGCTCTGTTCAGATCCCTGTAGTCGACACACATTCTGACCTTACCATCCTTCTTAGGTACCGACACCACATTAGCAACCCACTGAGGGTAAGAAGTCACTGCAAGAAACCCGGCATTAAACTGTTTCATGACCTCGGCTTTAATCTTCTCAGACATCTCTGGACGCATCCGACGGACCTTTTGCTTTACTGGAGGGCAGTCTTCCTTAGTTGGCAAGTGATGGACCACAATATCGGTATCCAACCCGGGCATGTCTTCGTAGGACCAGGCAAAGATCTCCATATAATCATGCAGCATTTTAGTCAACCGTTGCTTCACGCTGAGCTCTAGGTTGGCACCAATTTTTACCTCTTTCCTGTCTTTTTCAGTACCCAGGTTTATTGTTTCCACTGGCTCTTCATGGGGTTGAATTGCCCTCTCTTCCTGAAGCAACAGTCTTGCAAGCTCGCCAGGCACTTCGCAATCATCTTCACCTTCGTCTTCGGCTAAGTTGATCGGATTTTCGAAGTCATAATTGGCAGTAGCAGAGCTGTTATCAGTGAGATCCAGAGTGGATTGAAACCTGTATGAGTGAGTGTGTGTGTGTAAATACAGCTGTTTTGAAATATATGTAAAAGAAAGAAAGACAGAAAAGGAGCATAAAATTTGCAATGCGAGAAAACGTCCAAGATTTTCATTCATGATATATGAAATGACAATTTATATGCCCTCACAAATGAAACCACGGTGCCTCGGGTAAGACACCGGGCCATAGAGTTTATTTATTGTTTATTACAAAATAACGAAACAAAGAAATTTATTACTGCGTCACAAAGGTAACAGGAGTATGGTCTTTGGCAATCCAATTGTTCAACCCACCTTCGGTCGTCGGGTAGATCCAGCTATTGAATTCCGCTTCATCCACTTCGTTGTCTTCCCCAACAGCATTCACTCCTGGATTTGTAATCAACACAGGAGGTCTTCCGATCTTTACTTTCTGCATAGCTTTCTGACCCTCTGCAGTAAAACCCAGCCCAAATTTATCAGTCTTCTGAGTAAAGTCTGGAAGCCTGCCCCAGTTAGCACTTTCACCCTTTTGAACCACAGCCCGGGCATCTTTCAGGGAAGCCATCTTCAAAGGAACAATTTCTTCTGCTGCTGTTTCTGTTGCTGCTGAAATAGGAAGCACCTCCTCGAAATGCTGAAAGGGGGTTTCAATAAACTCCCCGTCCATCTCAATGTATCTGAAGGAATTCAGGTGGCTTACCATATACTCCTCTTCTCCTTGCACAGTGACAATCTTCCCTCTGACGGGGTACTTCAGCTTCTGGTGCAAGGTAGAGGTCACTGCCCCAACCTTATGTATCCAAGGTCGACCCAATAGACAAGAGTAAGATGGACGGATATCCATCACATAAAATGTAGAGTCAAACACCTGAGAGCCCACACGAATCAGAAAGTCAACCTCTCCATGAACCATCCTCTTTGAACCATCAAAGGCCCTGACGATGATATTGCTGGGTTTTAATTCCAGGCCTTCACAATCTAGACGGTCTAAAGCCTTCTTGGGTAGCACATTCAAGGACGAACCAGTATCCACTAACACATGTGCCAAGGTAGTGCCCCTGCATTCGATAGAGATATGCAGAGCATCATTATGGTCTCTTCCCTTCGCGGTCAAGTCAGCATCCGAGAAACCCAAGCCATTGTCTGCTGTCAGATTTGCTACGCAATCAGTGAATTGGACTGCAGATGTCTCATGTGGCACATGGGCCGTCTTGAGGAATGAGATTAAGGCCTTAGCATGGGCCTCGGAGCACAGCAATAAAGAGAGCATGGAGATCTTGGAGGGCGTGTGCCCCAGCTGTTCCACAACATTAAAGTCACTCTTCTTTATAATCTTTAGAATCTCCTCCATCTCTTGTCGGGAGGCTTCAGCAGTTATGGGTATAGGCGCCTCCATCTGGGCAGGCTCAACTTCAATTCCTTTGCCCCGAGCATTGGATGACTCGGCAGCAGGAGAAACAATTGGATCAGCAGCAGGAACAGGTACACTTGTAGGAGTTATAAGAAGTGGTCTTCGAACAGCAGGCGGTGCAATATCAGGCGAGAAGAGCCTGCCACTGCGGGTGACTTTGGCTGGGCCAGTGATATCACAGATGCTGGCGCCAACGTTGAACTCTTGTTTAATCCCATTTATATACACATCGGCCCCATAATGCCAGGGGACAGCTTTATCAGATACATAGGGCAGGGGCCCCGGAACAGTGATAACAATAGGTGCAACGGTCATGATTTGAACAGGCTTCTTCGGGGGAGCCTGGATTGGATTATTGAATATGGTAACCACAACAACTTCTTCCACCGGAACCAACTGAACAACAGACTTCTTAAACAGAATCTCCTTGCTATCCATTAGGCTTTGGATGCCTGACTTCAGCAAGGGACAACCAGATAGGGACACAGCACAGAACAGGCAACCCTCACTGCAACCCGGAAATAAACCGGCCAGCAGCAGGTTCTTCTTGACAGTCTTCAGAGGAGTGGCTAGATCATCCACAGAAACAGCATAAACATCTTCGTCAACAGCATTTACCCCATTGTTGCACCCCAAAATTTGCCCTCCCATATTCTCCAAGAAATTGTCAAGCCAAGTCACAAAATTCCCCCAGGGTTGCACAGTGCAAAAGTCTCCCATGCAGTCAAAACTAGGGTTTGTGTTCTGATCAAGAAAAGGAAGTTTTCAAAGGCTCAATCAAGTCTCACATGCCTACAAACATGGTCAAGTATCTTCATATCAAGTTTCAAGGCATTCAGCTCAAAATTGCACAGTCAAAACCCTAAATTGCACTACAGTCAACTGTAGGGGCAAAATGGTCATTTGACAGTCAAAAGTTCAAATTTTTGGTCAACATATCATTTTGAAGCCACAAACATCATTTGATCAATGCTTGATCATGATTCTCAAAATTTGGCCCAGAAAATCATCAAGATGCAAAAGTTTCCTTATTTGGACAGCTAAAAAAGTCAACTGAAATTGACCAGGGCATAACTTTCACATGGATTATCAGAAAAATTACATCCAAAGCTCATTTTGAATAGAAAGACATTTCCTACAACTCATCTTCATACTTCAAGTCCAAGAAATGCTCTCACAAAAAGTTATCAATTTCAACATTATAGGTCATTTTCAAAAGTCAACAAAAAGGGACTTTAAGTAAAAGGCCATAACTTGAGATTGGTAAATAAAAATGACATGGGACCAAAGGCATTGGTTAGAGGACTCAAAGACCTGTCCAAAATGTCCAAGAACATGAGAAAAGATTAAAAATTGAGCAAGTTATGCCTTGTGGAAGTTGGGAAATTTTTGGATATTTTGAAAAGTCAACATTACTTCAAATGACCTAAATTTGCTAATGGGCCCATTTTTCTTCCATGATTCATCATTCCAAGCATGTGCACGACCACTTGGCCCAAAGGGAAGAATTTTCTCATTTTTTATTTATTTATTTGGATTTTTATTTATATTAATTCAATTAAATCAATTAAATATATGAAAAATGTTTAAATTAACCAAACCAATCTTTTTATACATGTTTTAAGGTCAATATTTCGTGTAAATGCAA
The DNA here is from genome assembly GCA_948472305.1 of Vicia faba. NCBI lineage: Eukaryota > Viridiplantae > Streptophyta > Magnoliopsida > Fabales > Fabaceae > Vicia > Vicia faba. Next base: position 1,310,236,034 of record OX451736.1, on the reverse strand, counting down.
ACTAGGAAAGATTTGGGGTGATTGGATGCAAATTGATACAAAACCATGAGAAAAAGATTTGGAAAGATCTTGAAAAATCAAATTTTCAAAAATAATGAATGCCATGGATTTGTGCTAGTTTTGTTAACCTAATGCCTTCACTACATAAGCATGATCACAAACCTAACCCTAATGGACTGAAAGCTGCGCAGGAAACACATTTACAAACTTGGAATTTTTGTCAAAAAAAGCAATTCTGAAAACCACTCTAGAGGTCGATTCAAAGTGCAAAATTTGTTTCAATAGCTTGCCAAGATTGCCCTGAACACATTCCAATCATTAATATCCATTCAAGCCTCAAGAATTGGTAACGAGGACCTTCCCTGTACAGCAAAAAAACTCATAATCGTATATCATATTCTAGGCACTCTCATGGCATTCTAGTTGTGGATTTATATTCATTGTGATGTTTTAAAGCTAACCATGATGTTTAATTTAATTGTAATGCTGTATATACAATTGTACCATGCGCGATTTCTAGGGTTTACAGGTTTTCAAATTTGGGGCTTTTGAAACGAAGCAAAATTGGGACACCACAGTACCACCATTGGATAGAGCATACTCAGACGATCATGAACATATATTCGCGCCTAATTTATGTTTAGAGATGAGCTAATCGCTATTTTCTCAAAACATCCTTAAAACCACGCTTAAGAAACCGTTGTCATATGTTTTTATGTTTTCAGGAACAGGAAGACGATGAAGTCGTGGCCAAGCGTGATAGGCTGATTTGAATTTTTGCGCGCAAACCCATTAGCGCGTTGTTTCGTATCATATTATTTCTTTGTTATTAATATATCAAAAGCGTTCAATGGCTCAGCTGGCAAGGTGTGATGTTATTAACCCTCATGACCTGGGTTCAAGTCCCAGGTCTTGCATATTTCAACATTATTTTTCTATATGTCATCCCATGCAGATTCAGCGCTAGCGACCACCATGCATCCTCAATAATCAAACACACACGCGTCCAAGAGATCCAAATCAAAGGCTCAAGATTGATGAGCACGTTACACCCCCAGTCAACGTGCCACATAATGCCTGGAAAAGTCAACAGATTTCAAGCTTGTTGGGCCAGATTGCTAAGGCCAACACCTCACAATTGGGGCCTGAACCCCCCACTGGTTTGCAATTTCCCATTTTTCCTATTTCTTGTATTTTATTTTTTTTTATTTGTTATCTTATTTTCTTTATTATTTTTAATTTGATCAATTATTTTACAAAATATATAAAACACATAAAAAACCAGAAAAAGATAAAAATGTAATAAATTATTTTATTCTAATATTTTCATAAATGAATTAATATGTAATTATTAGTTTTTAATTAGGTTACAATTTTAATTTCTTTTAATAACAAAAATACAAAAAATATGTAGAAATAGGTTTAATTATTGTTGTTTTATTTCTTTTTCACAATAGTAATATTTATTATATTTATTTTTCATAATTAAAATTGTACATAATTAATTAGGGTTCATTTAGATTTTAATTTAATATTTTCACAATAAATTTAAAAGCCATTAGAATTAGGGTTTGCATTCAATTTTCATTTTAATTAATTCTTTTTTCTATTAAACCTTAAAAACACAAAAATACCAAAAAAAATTCTCTTTTAATATTAATTCTAATTCCTTATTAGTTTAATTTTTGCAAAAAAGGGTCCAACGCCCATATTTTTAATTTATTAATTTGCGTATTTATTTTATTGCTTAAATAATTATGTATCTCTCCCAAAGCGTTGTAACTTAAACTTCTCGCACTTTTCAATTTCTTTATTTATTTGCTTTATTTATTTTTCTGTCAAATCGGGTCCGGTTTAATTTTGGCGATGTGGACCCGCGCCATTTGTAATAGTTTTAGATTTACTTTCCCGCAAATATTTCTTAACTGTTAAACAAAGCATGCAAGAATGAATGACCATAATAAAATCAAGCGTAGATCACTTTAACATGACAAGATAAATGCAAATGAAAACGACACACGAATCGCACACACCACCCCTAGGGTACGCCTCACTGTTACCTTGCCTCGAAAGGTGATCGTCGAGTAGAGGATGTCTTAGTAAGTCCTCATGATCCGGGAACTTGGCATGAGGGTAGCTTCTAAGGTGTCTTCCCATTGCTCTGGTGATCACCATGTCCCTACAAACTCGAATTGACCCGAACACCTCCAACGGTGGTGCTACCTACCTCTCAATGGTGGGATGGCACTACTTTAAAGGACATTTACACAGACGAATTCCTTAGGGTAGGTAGGTTCTCATAGATACTTGCTCTAAATTTCAAACAAAAATTCAAAAATACTTTTCACACCAACACATTTTCAAAAAGCTTTCGAAAGCATTTTTTCAAACACTCTTGAGGACCGATACAAGAGTCGAACTGGAATTTTCAAAGAAACTTTTTAAAACCCACAGTTGAAAAGCAAACAAACCATTTTTGAAAACACAAGTGAGCAAGTATCTAAGAGCCCATGGATAACCATGGATAGAAAGGGTGCTAACACCTTCCCTTTCTATAATCTACCTCCCGAACCGAGAGCAATCTCTTTAAGGAATTTTTCTGTGCTTTTGTCCTGTCCATGTTGGAGAAAATAAAAGACGGTGGCGACTCTTGCTTCCGCGATATTTCGCGAACCAGCGTTAAACAGTCAGTTCCAGATCCACCGATCACAGAACTGGCGACTCTGCTGGGGATATAACTTAAAGTGAGGTGTACCTTAGGACTAAGATCACTGTGTTTTCAATTGCTTTCCTTGCTTGCTTTATTATTGTGGGTTGCTTGGGAGTTCTATAGATCCTAACCCGGATCTGGGGGATACCTTCTTAGAAAGTAGCAACAAGGCTGTGAGGGAACTGTGCGGGGTATACCGACATGGTTGAAACAGCCTGCTACGTTGATGTGGCACTTTGGTGTGTACCGGTAACCCTTGAGTTCAGTCAAGGAGAGTACGGGGCCTCCGCGTGGTGTCGTGAAGCATCAACAGACCTTAGGAACCTTAATTGAACTATCTTGGCCTCTTTAGGGTAGTGAGATAACTGACTTTGGTGCAGTCCGAGGTTGGTTGATACTCGATACTACACTCAATTGAGGGTTGCTTTCCTGGAATATTTCGGTCGCCAGTTCAGTGGCTAAATTGAAACGATGAACAATGAAAGCAATCCCGTGATATTGGGAACCTTAGAACCCGGTTACTTTGATTAGGACAGGTTGAACCCACCAACTTCAAGAGGGTACTACCCAGACCCCATGTTGGCCTAAACTTTAAGGGCTTCTCTTGTGTGACTTGTGTGCCTTCGTACTGGACTATTTGCATGCTTATTACCTGACATTTGTCTCTTGCAGGTTGTGTTTGTAGTCCTTAATTAGGACTCGTAACAGGGTATCCTAAGTTTCTTGCAGGTTTTTGCAGTCCTTAATCTGGACTCCTAACAGGGTTACTCACATTATCCCATGCATACCATAACATCATACCATTGCATACATCCTAACCCATTTCAAGGATCTCAAGGGCTTGTGATGCAGGTCATGGTGAATCAACTATCCCAGCAAGGGGCAGAGAGGATTTATTTCCCTCTAGCCAAGGTTGTCAGGGGCTATGACCCACTGGATATGGTGAGCCTTTGACCCTTGAAGAAGGACTCTCAACAACATGAAGAACCTTCAATCAAGTTACCGGTTTTCAACTCTAACAAGTTTCTCTGTTTACCCCGCGAGGTCCTTGAAATCATTGCATGCATGTCATACATATCATTGCATAACAGGTACCCTTTCTCTGCAGGTTACTTACCTTCTTCGCTGTTTATTTCAGCCGATCGTCATGAATCTTGAATCATCAGCTGAGCAGTCTATCAAGGCCCTCCAGGCTCAGAATGCCCAATTCCAAGGGCTAATCATGAACTTGACCCAGGGGCAGCAAGATCTGAAGGCTTTGCTCTTGAAGAAGGAAAATAAGAAGAAGAGGACTGTCTTGTTCAGCCCTAGACGCAGATCTGGGAACACCATGCAGGACCAAGCTGAGAGGACAACTCCATCTGTGGGGAAAAGTAGTCATCAAGAAGAAAGGATTCCCAGCCCAGTGGTCTCCGACAAGGAGACAGATTTCAACGATGAACAGTACCCTCCGGCTGAGGACAGGTACAAACAGTTGGAAGACCGGCTCAGTGCTATGGAGATACAAAAAGTGCCCGGCCTAGACTTCGAGGATCTAGGTCTGTCTTCTGGGGTAGTAATCCCGCACAAGTTTAAGGCACCTGCCTTTGCTAAATACGACGGGGCGTCCTGTCCTAAGTTGCATCTCAGGGCTTACACAAGGAGGATCCAACCCTATACAGCTGACAAAAACTTATGGATCCATTTCTTCCAAGAGAGTCTTTCGGGGACTCAGCTCGAGTGGTTCTATCAACTGAATGGAGCCAACATCCGTACCTGGGAAGACTTAGCCACTGCATTTTACAAGCATTACCAGTACAATGCCGACCTTGCTCCCACACGTACCCAACTCCAGGGTATGTCGATAGGGTCAAATGAAGGTTTCAAGGAATATGCACAGAAATGGAGAGACCTTGCTGGGAGGGTACAGCCTCCATTAACTGACCGGGAACTCGTTGATATGTTCTTGGGGACCCTATCCGGGCCATTCTTCAACCACCTGATTGGTAATTCATCTGCTGGATTCACCGACCTCATCCTGACCGGCGAAAGAATTGAAGCTGGTATCAAGAGTGGGAAAATTCAAGAGGTCACACCTTCTGATATTCATAAAAAGCCTTACACGGGAAAGAAGGAATCTAATGCTGCATACAGTCAAAAGAGTCGTCGTGATCAACATGCAGGGGCAGTCATGATCTCTGGTTCTGCACCACGCCGTCAACCACAAAAGGGAAACCAGCAAAGGCCGGACGGGCCTAAAAGGCAGTTCACCAACATTAACATGCCATGGTCACAAGCATTGCAGCACATGTTGAAGATGAACCTGATTGCAGTGATCAACCCTCCTGCCAATCCTAAGACCTCCTCTCCTAGCTACAACCCGGAAGCCAGATGTGCTTATCATTCCGATAGCCCGGGGCACGATACTGAGGACTGTTGGGCACTAAAGTACAAGATTCAGAACATGATCGATGCCAAAGAGATCGAGTTCGAGCCTGCCGAGACTCCCAACGTGATCACTGCTCCATTGCCAAAACATGGCTAGGATTGAGAGATTTTTGTTCATTTGAATTCAAGTTGTATTTTTCTTTTCTTGTTCAGATAAACAATTATCATGTTAAACTCTTTTATTTCATGAATGCATTACACATGTCTGTCTTGATTTAATTATGTTTACTATGCGTAAAACTGCTTTCATATTTTTGCAATGGTCAACTCTTAATTGAAAATTCTAAGCCTCTTGAGGGAGGATGACGAAAACGATACCGCAATCTACAGTATGCTTTTGAACAGACCCCGCTGATAAGGTACAGGCATTGTTTCAATCCCTAAACACTGGAGTTATAAGGACGATAATCCCTCGTCAACCCCTCTGAGCCAAAGAAGTAGGAGTTTTTATTTTCGAAAATCAAAACCCTTAATCATAACCTGGGGCAGGGTAGTTCTCTCAGTTGATCCAAGTGCACAATGAATGGCACCAAATGAGTTTTTCAAAAAAACAAAAGACAGTGATGGTTCAGAACAATCATAAGGGCAGGCAGTCATTATCTCAAAAAATGAAAAACCCATTAAGTCAAAACCCATGAAGGAGACTTACAAAACTGGGGCATCCCGCTGACTGTAATCCCAAAAAGGAAACAGTTCAGGCAAAAAAAGAAAGGGATAACAAAAAATCAAGAAAGAGGTCTTACAAACCCTCAACAATAACAAAAATGACTGCCTATTCAGAATAAATCATCAATATCCGAACCATCACCGGAAAATCAGAGCAAAGACTCAAACAAGGTCCAACGTATGATCAACTGAGTTTAGGTTTGGAGAACATCACGAAGAGCGGGTGGGTACAAATAATTTGAGCCTTTATCCTTTGTTTCTTGAACCGTGAACCCGGCCATGATATAACCCTTAAAAGTCCTAGCTGAAGCATGGGTTAGTTCGAAAGCATACTGTTACGAAGGTATCCTGACTCCTGAAGGTTTGCTGTAAAATCTTGAGTTGACACCGCACTGTATTACAAAAAATGCATTTTCAAAATATCCAAGACAGACATAGGCTTTTGCATTCTTAAAATAACCTTGTTTGCATATGACTATTTGTTTGAACAGCAGGGAAATTCGCACGATGAACACCTTGTGAACAGAAGTACCTCCAATCAAGGGGCACAGTAGGAGCATTGCCCATTATCTGGGGCATGACAAAATACTTCCAACAGGGGCAACTCCCCACATTCTGAGAGCGTGGACATAGTCGAAAAATACTGCGCATAATCAAAGACCCGCTAGGTTGACACACCTAGGCAAAAATAAGGGCTTCCCGGCGAACCAAAAGGGTTCGGGCAAAAAACAAGGGATGAGATGAAAAAAACCGTACACCCGGCAAGTCGAAAACCTGAAAAGGCGGCTTGGGCAAAAATGGGTATCCCGGTGGACTGAAAACCCGAAAGGGCGGTCCAGGCAAAAGTTAGGGATCAAAGCGTATGACTATGTCCCGACATCTCGTCACTTGTCTACCCGAAGATTTGTCAATCACCCCACACAGGTATCCTCTTCCCTCACCTCTGAAACAGGGGCAATGATGAGTTATCCAGGCGATCTAATTGCTCTGTCAACCAAAATACAAAGGAAAGATCAACATAAGGATGATTACCATCTACCTTTACCAATTCCAGATCGTGGGTTAACATCCGAAACCAAACAGGACAATCATCCACTTAATCAAAATCATGTAACCCTACACCGGTTCCTTCAATTTTCAGACCAAGTCGTACGCAGACTCCTCATCCCGAAGCAACCTAACCCCGGTTCCTCCAAGAGTCTCACATGGACCTATCTTCAGATGACCTAACCCCGGTTCATCAAGAAGTTTTTACACAAACTTATCCAAGCAACCTTACCCCGGTTCCTCCAGAAATCTTACATGGATTTATCCCAAGGTAACCTAACCCCGGTTCCTCCAGAAGTCTTACATGGACCTATCTCCAGATGACCTAACCCCAGTTCATCAAGAAGTTTTTACACAAACTTATCCAAGTAACCTAACCCCGGTTCCTCCAGAAGTCTTACATGGACCTATCTCAAGATGACCTAACCCCGGTTCATCAAGAAGTTTTTACACAAACTTATCCAAGTAACCTAACCCCGGTTCCTCCTGGAAGTCTCACATGGACCTATCTCAAGATGACCCTACCCCGGTTCATCAAGAAGTTTTACCCGAACTTATCCTGCGGCAACTTAACCCCGGTTCCCCCCCAGAAGTCTTACATGGATTTAGCTCAAGATAACCTCACCCCGGTTCATCAAGAAGTTTTACATGAACTTACCTCACCAAACAACCCTACACCGGTTCCCTCTCTTCAAGATGCAGTTTTACATGGACTCATCACCCAGAAACCCTACACAGGATCTCCCTTTCCAAGAACGAAGTTTTACACGAACTCATCATCAAAGTAATCCTACACAGATTCCTTCTCCATTTCAGATGCGGTTTTACACGAGCTCATCAGCAGGCGACCCTACATAGGTTCCCTCCTTCAACTTATAAAATTGCAGCATATCAAAACTTCCCCAGTCCAGTCCAATCCAGTTCCCCAAGAAGATTGGAATTCATCTCCCCCAAGCAATAAGCTTATCCCCAGTAGATTCTGGAAGCTTATCCCCTCGCAGAGCACGAACGCGTCGTCCGGCTTTATTTAAAGAGTTATTTCCTTAACAGGATATAACTGGGTTATCCTCAGCCAAAAGCCACGGAAAGAGCGTCCTCGACGAAGTCTTCCTACCCCAGCGAAGTCCATTAACACTTCCAACAACAAAGATATCCCCAGCAAACTATTATCAACACTCAGCAAAGCATCCCTATCCCCACAGAGTATTGCTTCCCAGCATGGTCGCTAGGGTATCTTTTTCTCCCCGCAGAATCTTCCACTTGCCAAGTTTATTCCGCAACGGAGTCATCTTCTCCTACCGGTATTCTTGCAGTTATCATCCCCAGCGGAAGTAAAAGCTTATTCTCCAACATCAGCCCAGGATACGACTTCCCGGCACCCGTCAAGGATTTACTTTCCTAGACAAAAACATACATAAAACATCACATACATCATTATAGCATGCATAGACGCATCATATCATACAAGTCTCATTTATGTTGTGAACATCATTGCTTGATCCATATCATGCATTGCATATGACTGACCTTTACCTTTCAGGAAAGATCCAGTTAAGTGCTTAGCTATGTTCCAAAACCTTCTCTGGTTCAGTCAGATCGACCCTAAGATCTCCCTGATGCTTATCCAGTTGAAGATATTTCAAGACCTAGACCGGTTCAGTTAAATCGACCCTAAGATTTTCCTGATGCTTATCCAGTCAAAGGCCTTCTCTTGGTTCAGTCAGATCGACCCTAAAGATCTCCCTGATGCTTATCCAGTTGAAGATATTTCAAGACCTAGACCGGTTCAGTTAAATCGACCCTAAGATTTTCCTGATGCTTATCCAGTCAAAGGCCTTCTCTTGGTTCAGTCAGATCGACCCTAAGATCTCCCTGATGCTTATCCAATTGAAGATATTTCAAGACCTAGACCGGTTCAGTTAAATCGACCCTAAGATTTTCCTGATGCTTATCCAGTCAAAGGCCTTCTCTGGTTCAGTCAGATCGACCCTAAGATCTCTCTGATGCTTATCCAGTTGAAGATATTCCAAGACCTTGTCCGGTTCAGTTAAATCAACCTTAAGATTTTCCTGATGCTTATCCAGTCAAAGGCCTTCTCTTAGTTCAGTCAGATCGACCCTAAGATCTCCCTGATGCTTATCCAATTGAAGATATTTCAAGACCTAGACCGGTTCAGTTAAATCGACCCTAAGATTTTCCTGATGCTTATCCAGTCAAAGGCCTTCTCTGGTTCAGTCAGATCGACCCTAAGATCTCTCTGATGCTTATCCAGTTGAAGATATTCCAAGACCTTGTCCGGTTCAGTTAAATCAACCTTAAGATTTTCCTGATGCTTATCCAGTCAAAGGCCTTCTCTGGTTCAGTCAGATCGACCCTAAGATCTCCCTGATGCTTATCCCAGTAGAAGACACCCAAGATTTTTCTCAACGAGCGTTGTTGAAGTTAAAGTCACCCAAGGTTTTTCTCAGCGAGCGTTGTTGAAGTTAAAGTCGCCCAAGGTTCTCTTACCATTCATGCTAAGACAGTAACCATCCCTGGTTCATTCATCGCCGTTTGAAGCTCCAGACTCAGCTCCTGTAACCAGTCAGGACACATCTATACCAAGCACCTAAAATCAGCTCCTGCAACGTGTCAGGTACTCGTTTTCTGTTTTGCAGGTATGCAGGTTCTCGCCAAGGAATCTCCTACGCGATCAATATCCAGATGGCATCTATAAGCCCATCATCCTACCCAGCAATCTCCCAATGGCATCTATAAGCCCATCACTGCTACTATGTGAGCGCAAATTTCTGGGCACTCTAGTGTTCAATCATCTTCTACCCTCGGATTACGAAAGGCACGTCCGCCAATCTGCATCCTCAGGTCTAATAAGATTGAACAGGGGCAACTGTTGCACCCCAAAATTTTCCCTCCCATATTCTCCAAGAAATTGCCAAGCCAAGTCACAAAATTCCCCCAGGGTTGCACAGTGCAAAAGTCTCCCATGCAGTCAAAACTAGGGTTTGTGTTCTGATCAAGAAAAGGAAGTTTTCAAAGGCTCAATCAAGTCTCAAATGCCTACAAACATGGTCAAGTATCTTCATATCAAGTTTCAAGGCATTCAGCTCAAAATTGCACAGTCAAAACCCTAAATTGCACTACAGTCAACTGTAGGGGCAAAATGGTCATTTGACAGTCAAAAGTTCAAATTTTTGGTCAACATATCATTTTGAAGCCACAAACATCATTTGATCAATGCTTGATCATGATTCTCAAAATTTGGCCCAGAAAATCATCAAGATGCAAAAGTTTCCTTATTTGGACAGCTAAAAAAGTCAACTGAAATTGACCAGGGCATAACTTTCACATGGATTATCAGAAAAATTCCATCCAAAGCTCATTTTGAAGAGAAAGACATTTCCTACAACTCATCTTCATACTTCAAGTACAAGAAATGCTCTCACAAAAAGTTATCAATTTCAACATTATAGGTCATTTTCAAAAGTCAACAAAAAGGGACTTTAAGTAAAAGGCCATAACTTGATATTGGTAAATCAAAATGACATGGGACCAAAGGCATTGGTTAGAGGACTCAAAGACCTTTCCAAAATGTCCAAGAACATGAGAAAAGATTAAAAATTGAGCAAGTTATGCCTTGTGGAAGTTGGGAATTTTTTGGATATTTTGAAAAGTCAACATTACTTCAAATGACCTAAATTTGCTAATGGGCCCATTTTTCTTCCATGATTCATCATTCCAAGCATGTGCACGACCACTTGGCCCAAAGGGAAGAATTTTCTCATTTTTTATTTATTTATTTGGATTTTTATTTATATTAATTCAATTAAATCAATTAAATATATGAAAAATGTTTAAATTAACCAAACCAATCTTTTTATACATGTTTTAAGGTCAATATTTCGTGTAAATGCAAACTAGGAAAGATTTGGGGTGATTGGATGCAAATTGATACAAAACCATGAGAAAAAGATTTGGAAAGATCTTGAAAAATCAAAATTTCAAAAATAATGAATGCCATGGATTTGTGCTAGTTTTGTTAACCTAATGCCTTCACTACATAAGCATGATCACAAACCTAACCCTAATGGACTGAAAGCTGCGCAGGAAACACATTTACAAACTTGGAATTTTTGTCAAAAAAAGCAATTCTGAAAACCACTCTAGAGGTCGATTCAAAGTGCAAAATTTGTTTCAATAGCTTGCCAAGATTGCCCTGAACACATTCCAATCATTAATATCCATTCAAGCCTCAAGAATTGGTAACGAGGACCTTCCCTGTACAGCAAAAAAACTCATAATCGTATATCATATTCTAGGCACTCTCATGGCATTCTAGTTGTGGATTTATATTCATTGTGATGTTTTAAAGCTAACCATGATGTTTAATTTAATTGTAATGCTGTATATACAATTGTACCATGCGCGATTTCTAGGGTTTACAGGTTTGCAAATTTGGGGCTTTTGAAACGAAGCAAAATTGGGACACCACAGTACCACCATTGGATAGAGCATACTCAGACGATCATGAACATATATTCGCGCCTAATTTATGTTTAGAGATGAGCTAATCGCTATTTTCTCAAAACATCCTTAAAACCACGCTTAAGAAACCGTTGCCATATGTTTTTATGTTTTCAGGAACAGGAAGACGATGAAGTCGTGGCCAAGCGTGATAGGCTGATTTGAATTTTTGCGCGCAAACCCATTAGCGCGTTGTTTCGTATCATATTATTTCTTTGTTATTAATATATCAAAAGCGTTCAATGGCTCAGCTGGCAAGGTGTGATGTTATTAACCCTCATGACCTGGGTTCAAGTCCCAGGTCTTGCATATTTCAACATTATTTTTCTATATGTCATCCCATGCAGATTCAGCGCTAGCGACCACCATGCATCCTCAATAATCAAACACACACGCGTCCAAGAGATCCAAATCAAAGGCTCAAGATTGATGAGCACGTTACACCCCCAGTCAACGTGCCACATAATGCCTGGAAAAGTCAACAGATTTCAAGCTTGTTGGGCCAGATTGCTAAGGCCAACACCTCACAATTGGGGCCTGAACCCCCCACTGGTTTGCAATTTCCCATTTTTCCTATTTCTTGTATTTTATTTTTTTTATTTGTTATCTTATTTTCTTTATTATTTTTAATTTGATCAATTATTTTACAAAATATATAAAACACATAAAAAACCAGAAAAAGATAAAAATGTAATAAATTATTTTATTCTAATATTTTCATAAATGAATTAATATGTAATTATTAGTTTTTAATTAGGTTACAATTTTAATTTCTTTTAATAACAAAAATACAAAAAATATGTAGAAATAGGTTTAATTATTGTTGTTTTATTTCTTTTTCACAATAGTAATATTTATTATATTTATTTTTCATAATTAAAATTGTACATAATTAATTAGGGTTCATTTAGATTTTAATTTAATATTTTCACAATAAATTTAAAAGCCATTAGAATTAGGGTTTGCATTCAATTTTCATTTTAATTAATTCTTTTTTCTATTAAACCTTAAAAACACAAAAATACCAAAAAACATTCTCTTTTAATATTAATTCTAATTCCTTATTAGTTTAATTTTTGCAAAAAAGGGTCCAACGCCCATATTTTTAATTTATTAATTTGCGTATTTATTTTATTGCTTAAATAATTATGTATCTCTCCCAAAGCGTTGTAACTTAAACTTCTCGCACTTTTCAATTTCTTTATTTATTTGCTTTATTTATTTTTCTGTTAAATCGGGTCCGGTTTAATTTTGGCGATGTGGACCCGCGCCATTTGTAATAGTTTTAGATTTACTTTCCCGCAAATATTTCTTAACTGTTAAACAAAGCATGCAAGAATAAATGACCATAATAAAATCAAGCGTAGATCACTTTAACATGACAAGATAAATGCAAATGAAAACGACACACGAATCGCACACACCACCCCTAGGGTACGCCTCACTGTTACCTTGCCTCGAAAGGTGATCGTCGAGTAGAGGATGTCTTAGTAAGTCCTCATGGTCCGGGAACCTGGCATGAGGGTAGCTTCTAAGGTGTCTTCCCATTGCTCTGGTGATCACCATGTCCCTACAAACTCGAATTGACCCGAACACCTCCAACGGTGGTGCTACCTACCTCTCAATGGTGGGATGGCACTACTTTAAAGGACATTTACACAGACGAATTCCTTAGGGTAGGTAGGTTCTCATAGATACTTGCTCTAAATTTCAAACAAAAATTCAAAAATACTTTTCACACCAACACATTTTCAAAAAGCTTTCGAAAGCATTTTTTCAAACACTCTTGAGGACCGATACAAGAGTCGAACTGGAATTTTCAAAGAAACTTTTTAAAACCCACAGTTGAAAAGCAAACAAACCATTTTTGAAAACACAAGTGAGCAAGTATCTAAGAGCCCATGGATAACCATGGATATAAAGGGTGCTAACACCTTCCCTTTCTATAATCTACCTCCCGAACCGAGAGCAATCTCTTTAAGGAATTTTTCTGTGCTTTTGTCCTGTCCATGTTGGAGAAAATAAAAGACGGTGGCGACTCTTGCTTCCGCGACATTTCGCGAACCAGCCTTAATCAGTCAGTTCCAGATCCACTGGTCACACCCATGCTGAGGCATAGGAGCAGTAACTACATTCGGCCTCTCCGGCGCTTCGAACTGTATCTCCTTCGCATCGATAAGGTCTTGCACCTTACTCCTTAATGCCCAACAGTCATCAGTAGAATGCCTCGGGCTATCTGAATGGTAAGCACAACGAGCATTCGGGTTGTACTTAGGAGATGCAGTATTTGGAAACTTCGGAGCCTCTCGGACAGTCACTAAGTTGGTTGAGAGCAACTGTGGCAAGATCTGCGATAGGGTCATGCTCAGCCGAGTGAACTCTCTCCGGGGTCTTTCAGCCCTTTGAGGATTGTTTGGCCGGGGGGCGGCAGCAGGCTTAGCAATCATTACCGCACTGACAGATTGGCGGCGCTCAGGTCTCTCTGATCTCTTGGAACCATACACGACACTAGCCTCCTTCTTGAAGGGTTTCTTCTCAGAACTGGACGATGCACCCTTCGGAATTTTTCCAGACTTTAACCCAGCCTCAATTCTCTCTCCAGTCAGGATCAGATCAGTGAACCCTGCAGATGAATTCCTGATAAGATGGTTGAAAAACGGCCCAGATAGGGTCCCCAAGAACATGTCTACCAACTCCTGATCAGTCAACGGAGGCTGCACCCTGCCAGCCAGGTCTCTCCACTTCTGAGCGTACTCCTTAAAACCTTCACTTGAACCTAACGATATACCCTGGAGTTGGGTACGTGTAGGGGCAAGGTCGGCATTATATTGATACTGCTTATAGAAAGCAGTAGCCAACTCCTCCCAGTTACGAACCTTGGTCCCATCCAGCTGATAGAACCATTCGAGATGAGTCCCTGAAAGACTCTCCTGGAAGAAGTGGATCCACAAATTCTTATCCGCTGAGTACGGTTGAATTTTCCGAACATAGGACCTGAGATGTAGCTTGGGACAAGACGCCCCGTCATATTTAGAGAAGGATGGTGCTTTGAACTTGTGAGGGATAATCACACCAGTAGACAAACCCAGATATCCGAAATCCAGCCCAGGTACCTGTTGAATCTCCATAGCTTTCAACCTATCCTCCAGTTGCTTGTATTTGTCTTCTGCAGGAGGGTACTTCTCTTCATCAAAATCAGTCTCGTTGTCGGAGACTACCGGACTAGGAACCCTTGCTTCTGCCTGAGGAGTACTCTTGCCAACAGAAGAACCAGCCTCTTCCTGCTGCAGAGCATTGCCAAACCTTCGGCCCGAGTTGAACAGAACAGTTCTTCTCTTCTTCTTCTTCTCCTTCTTCAGGAGCATAGCCTTCAGCTCTTCTTGGCCTTGAGCCAAACCCTTGATTAATTCCTGAAACTGCGCATTCTGCGCCTGAAGAGCCTTGATGGATGTCTCAGTTGATGACGAGTCGGGATTCATGATGCTGAAATAAACAGCGAAGAACTGTAAGCAACCTGAAAAGAGGAAAAACCTGATATGCCCATGATGTATGAAATGCGTATGAATTATGTTTTCAAAGACAATCGGGAATCAACTTTGTAAACAAAAAGGAACACACTTCATTAGATTCAACTTTGAAACTGAAATTATTCAACAGGTTGCCCTTAGGCGTTACACGAAAGGAAATACTGAAAAGGAAATAAAACTGTAAAAGCACATCTGGAGCTCCTTATTGATCCCATGGTCTCCTCTTCTCAGTACGGATGTAGGCATTCAGAGCTCTCTCATTCTCCAACCGTTTTGTCAGCTTCTGGATTTTTGATTCCTGCTCGTTGAACTTTTCCCGGTAAGAATCCCGCTCTTCTCGTAATTGTGACCAAGATCTCTTTAATGTCTCATAATCAGTAGGTATCTGAGGAGGAAGGACAATTGGAGGAACACCATCTTTGTCAGGACACTCAAGAATGACGGGTCTGACAGATTCATACGGCATACCTAACTTCTGAGCACGGATGCGAACCCATTTGTAGTAGGCTTCCATGGGTAAAGAAGTCTTTGGCCCTAACTCCTGTGGGTCAGCTTTATGAACCTTGTCCCAAGCCTTGATGAACCTACGACGTAGCTCGTCACTATCCACCTGAAATTCAAAACTGATGTGAGGCACTAACATCTCATGGGGACCTGCTCTTCTTACTCTTCCAAACTAACGGAGTGCTAGACATGGATTGTAAGAGATTCCTCCTTGAGTACCAATCAGAGGAACATTAGGGTATTCCCCGCATCGAACAATAATAGCTATCTCATCCAAACCTCTGCAAGTCCAAATGATGTCTTTATCGGTGAGAGACATTAACCTATGAGCCCAACCTCTTCCTTCTTGATTCTTCAGTACGAACTTGGGGAGGTGCGAAGTAAACCACCTCACCAACAAAGGGATACAACACCATAGGGTTCCTCGTCTTCGGGTAGTACGGGCATGAAGTTGTTGCAAGATGTCACCCAAGAGAGTGGGCACAGGATTCTGAGACATAAAGATCCTTATGGCAGTGACATTGATGAAGTTGTCAGGATTAGGAAACAAGACTAACCCATAGATTAGGAGAGCCAAGATGTCTTCATATGCCCTAAAGTCCAGGTCACTCCAGAAACTATTAGCTTTACCAATCAGAAACTTGGCCAAGAAACCCTTAACTCCGCTTCTAGTCACCCAGTTGTTTGTTACCTCTTGATGGGTCAAAGGAAGAGCTGCAGCAACATCCTCAAGCCTGAGGGTCTTTTCCCAACCAGTAAAGGGAGTCTGATCCAAGATAGGGATACCAAGCAAATCAGAGAACTCTTCCAGGGTAGGGACCAGCTGGAAGTCTTGAAAGGTGAAGCACTGGTACAGAGGGTCATAGAACTGGGTCAGAACACTCATCAACTGTTGATCCCGCTTTGTAGTGACTAAACTGAGAAGAGAACCATGCCTCTGAATGAAGGAAATGGTATTTGGAATTCTGCTAACCAACTCATCAAGCAACTCAGGTGAACGAACAAAGTTGAACCGGATAGTATTCCTTCGCACAGGCATCATGATGTCCTACAAAACAGAGCAAAGGTGAAACCCTCTTGTCTTTGAAATGGTCAGTCCTTATGCAGGATGCATGCAATGCTCATGATGCTATGATGTTATGATAAAGCACACCACAAATAGATACAAAGGCAAACATGGTAAGGCACACAAGTCACACAAGGCAAGCCCCTAAAGTTTAGGCCAACATGAGGTCTAGGTACTACCCTCTTTCAGTTTGTTGGTTCATACCTGTCCTAATCAAAGTAACCGGGTTCTTAGAGGATCCCAATATCATTGACTACCCTCAATCGGTCATAACTCCAGCATCGCAATCTTTTCTTGCGGCCAGAACCATCACGAGAGTTTAGCCTCAATGGGCGTGGCATACTGCTACAATTCTAAAGGCCAAGTTGTGTCAATTAAGGTTCTAAGGTTGTTGGTGCTTAATGACTCCTTAGAATACCCATATTCTCCTCGTTGCGACACAAGGGATATCGGTACAGACCAAGGTGCCACACCAACGTAGCCACTGCTTCACCTGTGTCAGTCTACGCCGGACAGGTCCCTCACAGCTTATGCTACCTAAACAGGGTATCCCCAGATCCGGGTTAGGATCTATGTAACTCCGATGCAACCCACAATAGTAAAGCAAGCAAATCAATACAATTGAAAACACAGTTATGAACTAGCCCTAAGGTACACCTCACTTTAAGTTTGGTCCCCAGCAGAGTCGCCAGTTCTGTGATCGGTGGATCTGGAACTGACTGTTTAACGCTGGTTCTCGAAATGTCGCGGAAGCAAGAGTCGCCACCGTCTTTTATTTTCTCCAAATGGAAAGGACAAAAGCACAGAAAAATTCCTTATAGAGATTGCTCTCGGTTCGGGAGGTAGATTATAGGAAGGGAAGGTGTTAGCACCCTTTCTATCCATGGTTATCCATGGGCTCTTAGATACTTGCTCACTTGTGTTTTCAAAAATGGTTTGTTTGCTTTTCAACTGTGGGTTTTAAAAAGTTTCTTTGAAAATTCCAATTCGACTCTTGTATCAGTCCTCAAGAGTGTTTGAAAAAATGCTTTCGAAAGCTTTTTGAAAATGTGTCGGTGTGAAAAGTATTTTTGAATTTGTTTTGAAATTAGAGCAAGTATCTACGAGAACCTACCTACCCTAAGGAATTCGTCTGTGTAAATGTCCTTTAAGGTAGTGCCATCCCACCATTGAGAGGTAGGTAGCACCACCGTTGGAGGTGTTCGGGTCAATTCGAGGTTCGGGACATGGTGATCACCAGAGCAATGGGAAGACACCTTAGAAGCTACCCTCATGCCAGGTTCCCGGATCATGAGGACTTACTAAGACATCCTCTACTCGACGCTCACCTTTCGAGGCAAGGCAACAGTGAGGCGTACCCTAGGGGTGGTGTGTGATTTGTGTGTCAGATTCATTTATTTTTGTCTTGTCAGGTTATGGTGTTCTACGCTTATTTTTATTTTGTCCATACATTCTTTCATGCTTTGATTTAACAGTTAAAAATATTGCGGGAAAAGTAAATTCTAAGTTATTACAAATGGCGCGGGTCCACATCGCCAAAATTAACCAGGACCCGATTTGACAGAAAGATAAATAAAGTAAAGAAAGGTGCGAGAAAATATAAATGTCCGAGTTTACAAGGCTTTGGGAGAGATACATAAATATTTAGACGAAATAAAATAATTATGCGAATTAATAAGAATAAACAAACGAGGGCGTTGGACCCTTTTGCAAAATTAAAATTATGTGGAATTAATTAAAATTAAAAGAAATAAAGAGCTTGTTTTTTGGTATTTTTTAGTATTTTAGGATTTAATAAAAAAGAATTAATTGAAATTAATACTACCCTAATTCTAATGGCTTTTAACTTATTAAGAAAATATTGAAATTTAACCTAAATTAACCCTAAGTTATTTTCATGCAATTTAATTATAAAAATAAATAAAATAAATAATATTAAATATTTGATTATTATGAAAGAAAAATAAAAATGATGAAAAATTAATTAATTAACCCTATTTCTATATTTTTTAGATTTTTGTTAAAAGAATTAAAATTAAAACTTAATTTAAAACTAAATTTAATTACATGCAAATTTATTTATGAAAATACTAGAAATAAAAATATTCATCATTTTAATTCTTTTCTGATTTTTTATGTGTATTTTGGGATTTTATGAAAATATAATTTAATTAATTAATAAAACAAAAAAAAATATAAATAATAAAAAAATATAGAAGGTAGAAAATATGCAAACCTAGGGGGTTCAGACCCCAAATGGGAGGTTTTTCTCTAGCAATTCAGGCCCACTTATATCAAGCCTCTTGGACTTTTGCAGGACACGTGTATGCGCGTTGACTCAAGCTTATGGTGTTCCCCAGACCTGTGCCTTTGATTTGATTCCATTGGACGCGTGGACGTTGGATTCTGAAGGTGTATCATGGAACACTAGCGTTGAACCTGCATGTGATTGTTAATTGGAAAATAATATTGAGAAAGTGAAAACCTGGGGCTCGAACCAAGGTCATGGATGTCGCCAGCGTATGTGCCTTGCCACTGAACCAATTGTTTACTTTGTATATCATATGCATGAGAATTATTATAAGACAAAACGAACGCTAGTGGCCTAAATCAGAAAAGCGCGCGCCAAGATTCAAAGCATCCAGTCATGGTTGGCCACGTACCCTTCTTCTTCGTTGTGTTTTATTTTTCCCTGAAACAAGAACAAACTAGCAACGGTTTTGTAAACGTTGTCATAGGTATGATACAAGAAAATAGCGAATGGCCCTGTGATGCTCATAAATTGAGCGCGAGGGGGGGTTTAAGATCGTCCAGACGCGCTGATTCTAATGGTGTAGGTCTTGAAGGCCAATTTTTCCTTAATTTAAAATCCCCAATTCCAAGCCCTGTAAACCCTAGAAAACAATCATGGCATAATCGCGTAGGGTGCATAAAAATTCAATCAAACACATGGGTTAGCTTCAGAATAGCATAAGGAATGTAAACCATATATTAAAACTTGCAAAAAGCGCATGAATTGAGATGCACGATTATGAATTTTATTTGAAACAGTTGGACTCCATTGTACCAATTCCGGGCGTTTTGATGAATGTTTTTGATTGCAATCGCTTCTGGACAACCCTGGCAAGCTAATGGAACAAGTTTGGAGGCTTGAATTGTCCTGCAAGTCTATTTTCAGTTATGGAGTTTTTTGACAAATTTCAAGTTTTGTATTTCAGACTTCTGAGCAGCTGCGTGGTTCTTCACATTAGGTTTTTGTTCTCTACTTATGTGAGACTGATTAGGTCAAGAAAAACAGAACAAATCAATTGCATTCATGGTTTTTGGAAATTTGATTTTCAAGGATCTTTTCCATGTGTTTTTGTACAAATTAAGATCAATTCTCTCCAAATCTTTCCCTATTTGATTTCACACGAATTATTGAGTAGATTTTGTGCACAAAAAGATTGTAAAACCTAGGTTACATATTTTTCATGTATTTAATTTGATTTAAATGAATTATTATAAATAAAAATTCAAATAAATAAATAAAAAATGAAGAAATACTTCCCTTTGGGCCAAGTGGTCGTGCACATGCCATGGATGATGAATTATGGAAGAAAAATGGGCCCATTAGCAATTTTAGGTCATTTGAATCAATGTTGACTTTTCAAAATATCCAAAAATTTCCCAACTTCCACAAGGCATAACTTGCTCAATTTTTAAGCTTTTCTCATGTTCTTAGACATTTTGGAAAGGTCTTTGAGTCCTCTAACCAATGTCTTTGGTCCCATGTCATTTTGATTTACCAATCTCAAGTTATGGCCTTTGACTTAAAGTCCCTTTTTGTTGACTTTTGAAAATGACCTATAATGTTGAAATTGATAACTTTTTGTGAGAGAATTTCTTGGACTTGAAGTATGAAGATGAGTTGTAGGAAATATCTTTCTCTTCAAAATGAGCTTTGGATGGAATTTTTCTGATAATCCATGTGAAAGTTATGCCCTGGTCAATTTACAGTTGACTTTTTCAACTGTCCAAATAAGGAAACTTTTGCATCTTGATGATTTTTGAGCCAAACTTTGAGAATCATGATCAAGCATTGATCAAATGATGTTTATGGCTTCAAAATGATATGTTGACCAAAAATTTGAACTTTTGACTGCCAAATGACCATTTTGCCCCTACAGTTGACTGTAGTGCAATTAGGGTTTTTGACTGTGCAATTTTGTGCTGAATGTCTTGAAACTTGATATGAGGATGCTTGACCATATTTGTAGGCATATGGGACTTGGTTGGACCTTTGGAAACTTCATTTTCTTGATCTTAATCAAAACCCTAATTTTGACTGTTTAGGAGACCTTTGACTGTGCAACCCTTAGGGAACTTTTGAAGCTTGACCTGGCAATTTCTTGAAGAATATGGGAGGGAAAATTTTGGGGTACAACAAGGCCCTTCCCAGTTCGCGGCCAATTTCCCTTCTCGGGAGTCTTTCTGGTTTCTTCGTAACACCAGGCTGCCGATTTCGAACTCGCATTTAATGACCTTGTCGTTGTGACGCAGGGCCACTCATTGTTTTAGGGTGGCCTCGCGTAGGGCCGCCCCCGATCGGATTTCCTCGACTAAGTCGAGTTCGTCCCTGAGGGCCTCGTCGTTTATTTCTTTGTCGAGGGGATTTTCTGTCCGCCTGGAGGGTTCCCGGATTTCTACTGGGATGACGGCCTCGGTGATGTACGTTAGTCGAAAGGGGGTCTCGCCCGTCGTTGAATGGGGCGTGGTGCGGTATGCCCACAAGACACTGTGCAGCTCCTCGACCCAACCTCTTTTTGCTTCACCGAGCCTGCGTTTGAGTCCCCGGAGGATGACTCTGTTTGCAGCTTCGGCCTGCCCGTTGGTTTGAGGGTGCTCGACTGAGGTGAAGTGTTTTTTTGTTCCCAGTTTGGTGACGAAGTCTTGGAATCCGTGGTCGGTGAATTGGGTTCCGTTGTTGGTCACCAGTGCTCTCGGGATCCCGAATCTAGCGAGGATGTTTCTTTTGTAGAAACGGAGGATGTTGTGCGAGGTGATCTTCGCGAGAGCCTCGGCCTCTATCCATTTCGTGAAGTAGTCCACGACCACAATGAGGAATTTGTTTTGGTTAGTTCCTTGTACGAAAGGTCTGAGGATATCCATCCCCCACCATGCGAAGGGCCACGGGGACGATAGTATGCTCAGCTCATGAGGGGGAGCGAGGTGCATGTCGGCGTGTCTCTGGCACTTGTCACACTTCTTAACGTGTTCCTTGGAGTCTTGTTGCATCGTCGGCCAGTAGTACCCCGCTCGCATGGCTTTCCTTGCCAAAGACTTACCACCCATGTGTTGGGCGTTAATCCCTTTGTGTATCTCCCGCAACACCTCGGGGACTGCGGATTCGTCGATGCATTTATAGAGGGGGTGGAGAATCCCTTGCGGTATAGTTTGTGCTCGAGCACCACGTAGGAGCATGCCCGTCGTTTCGTGATGGTTGCATCTGTCTGGTTCGCGGGGAGTTCACCCTTCGTCAGAAAATTGTACACCGGGGTCATCCAGGACGAGGCATCTCCTATGGAGTGAACCTCGACTGGCGTTGAGGACCTTTTGATGCTCGGGCGTGACAGGGATTCTTGTATGACGGATTTGTTCCCGCCCTTCTTTCTCGTGCTCGCGAGTTTGGACAATATGTCCGCCCTTGTGTTTTGCTCGCGTGGGACATGTGATATTTCTGCTCGCTCAAACTTTGCCATGTATTTCTTGACTAAGCTTAAGTATTCGACGAGGCTGTCGTTTTTGGCATGGTAACTCCCTTGGACTTGGGAGGCAACGAGTTGCGAGTCTGTGAAGATTTGTATCTCGCAGGCTCCTAGGTCCTCGGCTATCCTCAGTCCTGCGAGTAGGGCCTCGTACTCTGCTTGGTTATTCGACGTCGGGAAGGAGAGGGTTAACGAGTGTTCGATCACTACGCCTTCCTCGTTTTCCAGGAGGATCCCCGCGCCACTTCCGGACGAGCTGGAGGCTCCATCGACGAAGATGGTCCATTTGTGTTCCTTCCCGGCAGGCGGGTCGTGAGCGGTCATTTCCGCGACGAAGTCGGCCAGGGCTTGTGCTTTCAGAGCTTTCCTGCTCTCGTATTGAATGTCGAATTCGAAGAGTTCTAAGGACCATTTCAGCATTTGGCCCGCCATGTCCGGTCGACCTAAGAGCTGTCTTACTGGTTGGTCGGTTCGTACGATGACCGTGTGGGCCAGAAAATAGTGTCTGAGTCCCCTCGCTACGTTGACAAGGGCTAGAGCTACTTTTTCTATCTGTTGGTACCTGCTCTCGGGTCCTTGCAGGGCCTTGCTCGTGAAATAAACGGGCTTCTGCCCGTCGGTGGTTTCGCGGATGAGAGTCGCGCTGACGGCTTCGTTTGAGACGGCCAAGTATAGGAATAATGGCTCCCCGTCGGCTGGTCGAGATAGCACGGGTGGTTGAGATAGACTTTGCTTTAGGTGGCGCAGTGCCCGTTCACACTCCTCGGTCCATTCGAAGGCTGCTTCTTTGCGCAGGAGTCTGAAGAAGGGGAGGGCGTGTTGAGCGGACCTCGCAATGAAGCGGGACAATTACGTGAGCATGTCGTTCATGACTTGTATTGATTTTCTTTAATGTCAGAGTCGGGAGATCGGAGAACGCTTGACATTTGTCGGGGTTGGCTTCAATTCCTCGTTCTGTTAGGTAGAATCTGAGGAATTTCCCCGCCTTGACTCCGAACGTGCATTTTTCGGGGTTGAATCTCATTTTGCATTGTCTTGCTTGGGCGAAGACTGCCTTGAGGTGTGTTGCATGATCGGTGTCTGCTCGGGATTTGACGATCATGTCGTCCATGTAAACCTCGAGCATGTCCCCAATCTGCTTGTGGAAAACCCTGTTCATCATACGTTGGTAAGTTGCCCCAGCGTTTTTTAGTCCAAAGGGCATTACGTTGTAGTAATAATTGTCCGAGCTGGTCATGAAAGTCGTGCAATATTTGTCGCCCAAGGCCATCGGGATTTGGTTATAGCCCGAGTAGGCATCCATGAACGACAGCATTTTGTAGCCGGCCGAGTTGTCGACCAGCATGTCTATGTTCGGTAAAGGGAAAGCATCTTTCGGGAAAGCCCGGTTGAGATCGGTATAGTCAACACACATCCTCCATTTTCCATTATTCTTTTTAACAAGTACAACGTTCGACAGCCAGGTTGAATACCGGGCTTCAGAAATAAAATTTGTCTCTAGGAGGTCTTTTACAGCTTTTTCAGCAGCCTCCATTTTCTCCGGAGACTGCCTACGCCTACGTTGTACTACGGCCTTAGCGGCAGGATCTATGGCGAGGCGGTGACAGGCGACCTCAGGGTCGAGTCCGGGCATCTCTGCGACGCTCCAGGCGAACAGGTCAGCATTCTCGTGCAAGCAGGCTTTGATTTTCTTCTTGGCCAGGTCGGGGAGGTCGATGCCAATTTTTACTCCTTTGCTCGGGTCTGCGCCGAGGGGGACAAGCTCAAAGTCCCCATCCGGTATTGGTCGGAGGGGAATTTGCTCTCCGTTGGGAGGTTCATCCTGGTCGAAGCGAGCGTCCAAAGCTATAGAGTCGACCTTTGGCAGAGCTTTCTGGGCTTCTGTTAGAACAAAGTTTGAATCTACTACCCTAAGTTTAAGTTTTGATGATAACAAAATGCAAAGATATATAAATTGTATGATTCATGTAAGACATATATGCTACCTAAAAAATTACATTATGTTTTACAGAAACTCTGATGGACATCAGCAAGAGAATATCATCATCAGCATCAGAAGATGAAATATCAACATCAGCATCAGAGGATGTTATATCAGATACCAAAATTAGAAGATCAACATGTGCTTACGCTGAAGCTTGATGAACAGATCTGCGCGTAACAATCTGAACTCTGATCAAGAAAACAACAACTCATCAGCACCTAGCAGCGTCAGAATAAGCCAAAGCCAGAACACGCTTAAGTGGCAACGGTACTGTGCATTCAAGATACTTTATTATCAACGGCATCATTCCAGACAAGATCTTCTCAATTTGGAAAGAATGTTATTGGCATTGAAACAAAATTAACTGACTCCAACGTACCATTTTCCATTGCTATATAAACAAGTCAGTGAAGATTGAATTGGCTAATGCTCTACAACTCTCTACATGCCTAAAGCTATTCATCATCTTCCTCACTCTCAGTTTGCTAAAGCTCTCAAATTCTTTACTCAATTATTTTAGCACTCTAGTTCTCATAAGCTTAACGTGTGTAGTATCACAGTTGTGATAAACAGTTTTTGTAGAAAACATTCAACACACTTAGATTTCATTTATCTGTAAGAAAGTGTTTCCTTGAGAAACCGGTTTGTGGTTTGACTCAAGAAGGCTTTAGCAGTTGTTAAAGTAGTTGTAATATTCAGTTGAATATAGTGGATTAACACCTCGTTGGAGAGAGGCAAAATCACCTTGACGGGTGGACTGGAGTAGTTTGAGATCAAACGAACCAGGATAAAAATACCGTGTTGACTGCAATTGATTTCAAGTTTTCACAATTCAACCCCCCTTCTTGTGTTTTTCACTTCTTCAATTGGCATCAGAGCGCCTGGTTCTGAGCTAAAACACTTAACCGTGTCAGTACAAGATCCAGCGTCAGAAAAACACAATGGCAGGAACTTATCAACACACCAACAATGACAATAATGAAGACAGAGACAGACTCAGCGGCAAACCTCCAGTCTTTGATGGAGAAAATTTTGATTACTGGAAAGACAGAATTGAAAGCTTCTTTCTAGCACATGATGCTGATCTGTGGGACATGGTGACAGATGGATACACGCACCCAGTGAATGCAAGTTGTCAGAAGATTGACAGGAAAGCAATGTCTGATCAACAAAAGCGTGACTTAAAAAATCACCACAAGGCCAGAACCATTCTTCTCAGCGCCATCTCTTACGCTGAATATGAAAAGATCTCTAACAGAGACACATCAAAGAACATGTTTGACTCACTCAGAATGACGCATGAAGGCAACATTCAGGTCAAAGAAACTAAAGCTCTTGCACTCATTCAGAAGTATGAGGCATTCAAAATGGAAGAAAGTGAATCCATTGAAACAATGTTCTCAAGATTCCAAATTCTGGTGGCTGGTCTCAAGGTTCTGGACAAAGGATACTCTACTGCTGATCATGTCAAGAAGATCATCAGAAGCCTGCCAAAACAGTGGAGGCCAATGGTTACAGCGCTGAAGCTAGCTAAAGATCTCAACAAAATTTCTCTGGAGGAACTTATCAGCTCCCTCAGAAGTCACGAGATAGAGCTGGAAGCTGATGAACCTCAGAAGCAAGGTAAGCCTATAGCATTAAAATCTAACAAAAAATCTGAGTCTAAAGTTTTGCAGGTAGTTGAAGAAACATCTGATGGATCCTCATCGGAAGAAGACGAACTTTCCCTCCTCTCCAGAAGAGTGAACCAACTATGGAAGCAGAGGCAAAGGAAGTTCAGGAATCCCAGAAGATCTGATCAGAATGAGTCCTCTTCCAGATACAGAAGGTCAGATTCTTCCTCTGGATACAGAAGATCTGAAGGCTCCTCAGGAAGCAGAAAGCCAAACACCAAGGACATCATCTGCTATGAATGCAATGAGCAAGGACACTACAAGAGTGACTGCCCAAAGCTTCAGAGGGAAAAGCCCAAAAAGAAGTTTGGAAGAGAAAAGAAGAAAAGTCTCATGGCTACATGGGATGACTCTGACTCATCTAAAGATGACTCAGAATCAGATGATGAGAGAGAAAACATAGCTCTCATGGCCAACATTTTAGAAGACAGTGAAGCTTCTGAATCAGACTCAGAATCAGACACTGAAGAGGTATTTCCTGACTTTGCAATTAATTTTACTAAGGCTGAACTTGCTGAAAGCCTTAACAAAATTCTGGAAAGGTACCAGCAGATTAGAGTTAAATTCAGAAACCTGAAAAGGAATCTTGAATCTGACTCTGATAAGACTGAGAGTCTTAAATTAGAAAATTCTGAGTTGAAAAATAAAATTTCAAAGTTAGAAAATGTTTTACGAAACTCTCATAAGGAAACAATTTCTGAAACTCCCAGCAGCGCTGATGAGATCATCAAGAAGTATGATCATAGCTTTCAGAAGTTCCTTGCTAAAAGCATAGATAGAAGCAAAATGGCTTCAATGATCTATGGAGTTAGCAGAAACGACAGAAAGGGAATAGGATACCAAGGTAAGGTACCTACACCAAAGAATGCAATGGATTTAACTATTAAACACACTCCTATAAACTTACATTTTGTGTATGGTCACACACATGATATTAAATATACTAGCAGTAAGTATTCTGTGAAACCAAAATTCAACCAGAGTTTTGGTAAATCTAACAAATCAGGACGCAAGAAAATCTGGGTACCTAAGAATAAAATAATACATGTTGCAGATATCTTTAGCAGCAAATCAGAAACACCAGTCATGGTACCTGGACTCTGGCTGCTCGCGACACATGACGGGAAGAAGGCATATGTTCCAAAGCCTGGAACTTAAGCCTGGAGGCCACGTTGGCTTTGGAGGCAATCAGAGGGGAAAGATCATTGGCTCTGGAACTGTAGGTAATGGAAATCTCCCCTCTATAAATAATGTTCTACTAGTAGATGGATTAATGCATAATCTGTTATCCATAAGTCAATTAAGTGATAACGGTTATGATATAATCTTTAATCAAAAATCATGTAAAGCTGTTAGTCAGAAAGATGGGACTATCCTATTTAATGGAAAGAGGAAAAACAACATTTATAAAATCAAACTTTATGAACTGAAAAGTCAGAATGTAAAGTGTCTTCTGTCTGTTAACAATGAGCAATGGATCTGGCACAGAAGATTGGGGCATGTTAGTTTGAGAAGAATATCTCAGATTAATAAACTCAATCTGGTCAGAGGACTTCCTAATCTGAAGTTCAATTCAGATGCTCTGTGTGAAGCATGTCAGAAAGGCAAGTTTGCAAAACTTTCTTTCAAATCTAAAAATGTTGTTTCTACCTCTAAGCCATTAGAACTTCTGCACATTGACTTATTTGGACCAGTTAAAACTGCTTCAGTCAGTGGCAAGAAATATGGGTTAGTAATCGTAGATGACTATAGCAGATGGACATGGGTAAAGTTCTTAAGATACAAGGACGAGTCACACTCTGTGTTTGTTACCTTCTGTAACCAAGTTCAGAATGAAAAGGATCTTAGAATCGTTAAAGTCAGAAGTGATCATGGTGGAGAGTTTGAAAACAAAGATTTTGAGTCATTCTTTAATGATAGAGGCATTCTGCATGATTTCTCTTGTCCTAGAACTCCCCAACAAAATGGAGTTGTAGAACGAAAGAACAGAACATTGCAATAAATGGCCAAAACCATGATCAATGAGACAAATGTTGCTAAGATCTTCTGGGCAGAGGCAATAAACACAGCGTGCTACATTCAGAATAGAATCTCAATAAGACCTATTCTGGAAAAGACTCCATATGAATTGTGGAAGAACAGAAAGCCCAACATTTCATATTTTCATCCATTTGGATGTACTTGTTTTATGTTAAATACAAAAAATTATTTGAACAAGTTTGACTCTAAAGCACAGAAGTGTATTATGTTAGGATACTCTGAACGCTCAAGAGGGTACAGAGTATACAATACAGAAACACAGATTGTGGAAGAATCAATCAGTGTTCGTTTTGATGATAAGCTTGACTCTGAAAAGTCAAAGCAGAATGAAGTTTTTGCAGGTATGGAAGTTGAATTTACGGGTTCTAAAGACAAGTCATCAGAAGCTCTCAATAAAGACACTCCTTCAACATCTGAAAGGAGCACTTCAAGCAATCAAGCAACAACTGCTGATCAACCTCAGAAAAGACTACCCAGAAGCAACTTGGATCACCCAGAAGAAACTATCTTAGGAAGAAAGGAAGATCCAATCAGAACAAGAGCCAGCTTCAGAAACTCTGAAGAATCCCTCATGGGACTTGTGTCTCTGATTGAACCTTCTTCTATTGATGAAGCACTTCTGGGCAACGACTGGATTCTAGCAATGCAAGAAGAGCTGAATCAATTCACCAGAAATGACGTATGAGATCTTGTTCCCAGACCAAAAGGATTCAACATCATTGGAACAAGATGGGTGTTCAGAAACAAGCTGAACGAACAAGGTGAAGTTATCAGAAACAAAGCACGACTGGTAGCACAAGGTTATAGTCAGCAAGAGGAGATAGACTATACAGAAACCTTTGCTCCAGTCGCCAGGTTAGAATCTATCAGACTTTAATTTCGTTTGCTGTTAATAAAGGCATCACTCTGTATCAGATGGATGTCAAGAGTGCATTCTTAAATGGCTATATAGAAGAATAGGTTTATGTGCACCAACCCCCTGGTTTTGAAAGTACAAAAAATCCAGAATATGTTTTCAAACTAAAGAAGTCACTATATGGTCTGAAACAAGCTCCCAGAGCTTGGTATGAAAGACTAAGTAACTTTCTGTTAGAAAAAGAATTCACCAGAGGGAAGGTGGACACTAACTTATTCTGTAAGTTAGTTAAGAATGACATCTTAGTTTGTCAAATTTACGTTGATGATATTATCTTTGGATCTACTAATCCTTCTCTTGGAAGAAAATTTGCTAAGTGTATGCAGGCAGAATTTGAGATGAGCCTCATGGGAGAACTGAAATTCTTTCTGGGAATTCAGATCAATCAAAATCCTGAGGGAACTTACATTCATCAGAGCAAATATGTCAGAGAACTTCTGAAGAAATTTGACCTCTCAGAATGTAAGTCATCAAAGATTCCAATGCATCCCACGTGCATTCTGGAAAGAGAAGAGGTAAGCAAAAAGGTAGAACATAAGGTCTACAGAGGTATGATTGGTTCTCTCCTTTATCTGACGGCTTCAAGGCCTGATATCTTATTCAGCGTATGTATTTGTGCAAGATTCCAATCAGATCCTAGAGAATCTCACTTAACAGTTGTTAAGCGAATTTTCAAGTATCTGAAAGGTACTACTAATCTGGGTTTATTTTATAGAAAATCTAGTGATTACAGCTTAGTAGGTTACTGCGATGCTGACTTTGCTGGAGACAGAGTAGAGCGTAAAAGTACTTCTGGAAGCTGCCAGTTTCTGGGAGAAAATCTGATCTCTTGGTCCAGCAAAAGGCAATCCACAATTGCGCTATCAATAGCAGAAGCTGAGTACATAGCAGCAGCAGGATGCAGCACACAAATGCTCTGGATGAAAAGTCAGCTTGAAGACTTCCAGATTTTTGAGAGTAACATCCCTATACTCTGTGACAATACCTCTGCCATTTGCTTAATTGTCAGCATGGTGCATCAGCAGAAGGAAACTGCTGATCAGATAAAGAACATTCTAGAAGCTCTGTTCACACGCTTTCCACCCCAACCTTAGATTTTCATTCATGATGTTTTCATTGTTTTCTTTCCATGTTTTTTGTACTATCTTCTATGCTTTGAATTAAATATAAAAAATTTTCTGCACTGATCGTTTTCACTTTAATTACTTGCACTTTTTGATTGCTGACAAAAAGGGGGAGAACAAGAATGATATTTTTCAATAACGGACTACTGAGACAAAAAGTCTCAAACATTCTAACACTCTGATATACTTGAATGTTTTTGTTTTGCATAAGCTTACAGGTACAAGAAGTTAATCATCTCTGATACATTGAAGCTCTGATGTTCTGATGTTCAAAGAAATTCAATAAAGATTTGATCCTGAAGGACTCATGGAATTAAAAAGGGAAGTAATAAATTCAGGGGGAGTATCTCCGATCTAAACTCTGATATCTCTTTATCCCTTATCCTCCTATCTTTGATAACTTCCTATCTAATTCTGATACAATTTATTATTTGGTTATCTCTGATACTTTTCACGTTATTTTTTAATTGAAAAAATCTAGTTTTTATCATCATCAAAAAGGGGGAGATTGTTAGAACAAAGTTTGAATCTACTACCCTAAGTTTAAGTTTTGATGATAACAAAATGCAAAGATATATAAGTTGTATGATTCATGTAAGACATATATGCTACCTAAAAAATTACATTCTGTTTTACAGAAACTCTGATGGACATCAGCAAGAGAATATCATCATCAGCATCAGAAGATGAAATATCAACATCAGCATCAGAGGATGTTATATCAGATACCAGAATCAGAAGATCAACATGTGCTTACGCTGAAGCTTGATGAACAGATCTGCGCGTAACAATCTCAACTCTGATCAAGAAAACAACAACTCATCAGCACCTAGCAGCGTCAGAATAAGCCAAAGCCAGAACACGCTTAAGTGGAAACGGTACTGTGCATTCAAGATACTTTATTATCAACGACATCATTCCAGACAAGATCTTCTCAATTTGGAAAGAATGTTATTAGCATTGAAACAAAATTAACTGACTCCAACATACCATTTCCCATTGCTATATAAACAAGTCAGTGAAGATTGAATTGGCTAATGCTCTACAACTCTCTACACGCCTAAAGCTATTCATCATCTTCCTCACTCTCAGTTTGCTAAAGCTCTCAAATTCTTTACTCAATTATTTAAGCACTCTGGTTCTCATAAGCTTAACGTGTGTAGTATCACAGTTGTGATAAACAGTTTTTGTAGAAAACATTCAACACACTTAGATTTCATTTATCTGTAAGAAAGTGTTTCCTTGAGAAACCGGTCTGTGGTTTGACTCAAGAAGGCTTTAGCAGTTGTTAAAGCAGTTGTAATATTCAGTTGAATATAGTGGATTAAGACCTCGTTGGAGAGAGGCGAAATCACCTTGACGGGTGGACTAGAGTAGTTTGAGATTAAACGAACCAGGATAAAAATACCGTGTTGACTGCAATTGATTTCAAGTTTTTACAATTCAATCCCCCTTCTTGTGTTTTTCACTTCTTCAGCTTCCTCCTTGGCGGACTCTGGCTTGTCGGGCTCCTGGCGTGTCGTCGCTGGTCTTTTGGCGGGCCTTGTCCCGAGGTCGACAGTGTCGCGCCCCTTAGAAGCGGCGTTGAAACACCTCCGAGCAGCAGCTAGGTCGCCCTGGATGGTAGCTACCTGTGCCCTTTTGGTGTAGAACTTCATCTTTAGGTGGACGGTGGAGGGCATCGCTGTCAGTTCTGCCAGTGTTGGTCTCCCCAGGATGCAGTTATAGAGGGACGGGCAGTCGATGACGAGGAAGCGTACTTTAACCTGCCTTGTCTCCTTGCCTTCGCCAAAAGTAACCATGAGCTCGACGTATCCCCAAGGCTTGGAAGTCGATCCGTTGAATCCTTGTAAGTCCGACCCTACATACGGCGAGAGATGTGAGTCGTCCAGCTGTAGAGTTCAGAACAGTTGGTTGTACATTACGTCGACGGAACTTCCTTCGTCGACGAGGATGCGATGCACGTCTAAGTTGGCCATTCTTGCCCTTATCAACAAGGGGATGACTGCGTTGGGGGCTCCCCCTTTAAGCTCTTCCAGGTAGAAGGTGATGGGTTCCGACCTACCCTTTACCCTTTCAAACGTCACTGTTTGCGGAGGTGCCGCGTCGACCAGCTCATCCATCTTCCTTTTAGCCGAATTGATAGTCAAGTCGTTGAATCCTCCGCCGTTGATGACCATGGAGGAGGGGAAATATTCCCACCTGTTGTGTGTTATGAGCAGCTCCTGCAGGTGTTCGGGGACGTTGAAGTCCTCGGGTCTGGTTACGGAGAAGGCGGTCTGGACGGGAACCGATTCGTCAGATGGTCGGGCGTCTTCCTCCGGTTCTCTTGTTTCCCGGGCGTCACGACGAGGAGCGTCGTTTTGCCAGTATTGTGCGAGCCTTCCTCCCTTGATGAGGGTTTCGATGGCGTCCTTGAGGTGGATGCAATCTTCAGTTAGATGACCATGGCTCCTATGGTACTGACAATACTTGTTCTTGTCTGCTCTAGGCTTGGCGGGAGCAGGCCGGGGGCGTTTGACGCCTCCGTTCTTGAAGTCCGTGCTGGGACACTCCGCTAAAATGCGCTCGCGGGGAAGCTGTGAGCGGAGTGTACTCGGTAAAACGCCCCGAGGGTCCTCTTCGCTCTCGGACTTCTCGGGGTCTGTCTTCTTTTCTTTTCTCCCCGGTTCGTCGAGGAGGAGAAGCTTCATGGTGCGGGTTGCTGCTGGACCCGCGAGTCCTGGGGTCTCGGGCTCTGTTGGCCGTCTCTCTCTCTTCGTAATCCATGTACGCACGGGCCTTCTCGAGGAGGGCATCGAATGTTCTAGGTGGCTCGATTCCCACAGCCTTTCTGAATTCCTTGCCGGGGAGGAGCCCCCTCTCCAGCAAATATCTCTTCATGTGGTCCACGCAGGGGACCTGTATGGCTTCGCAGTTGAAGCGATTGATGAACTCTCTCAAGGTTTCATCCTGTCTCTGGATGATGGCCTCGAGAGCCACCTCGGTCTTTGGGTGTCGCTGAGATGCTGTGAACGAACTGATGAATTGGTTCTTCAGGTTTCGCCACGAGGTGATTGATCCCGGGGCAAGGCCTTTATACCAGTCCATTGCTGCCTTTCTGAGGGTCGTGGGGAACAACCAGCATTTGATGGGTCCCCCGACGTTGTGGTAGTGTAGCATAGCCTCGAACCCGTCTATATGGTCGACCGGGTCCGCGACTCCGTCGTATTCCTTCAGATGTGGAGGCTTCTCCATGCCCGGGGGAATGGGTGCCTCCATGATGGCCTGCGACAGGGGACCACGGGGGTCGTCCTCGTCACTTCGCTCAGGGGAGAGGGATGGGGACCTGTAATACTGTCGGGCACGACGGTCCTGGTCGTGTCGGGCATCTCTCGAGCACGGTTCTCGTTGGTTGATTCTTCCATGCCCGTCTCCGGAATGTCTTCTTTCTTGTCTTGTGGGGGCGTGGTTGTGTCCCCTGGCTTCAATGATGGGTTGCCTCTCCAAAGGGGCCGTTTCCCAGAGGGTCGGGGTGAGGGGCTTCGAGAGGTATCCCTGTAGCGTCTCCACGGGGGAGACGGGAAATGTACCTCCGTTACTCGAGGAGGTGGAGTCTGGGGCCTCTGGTGCCTCCTCGGGGGTCTTCGATCGTCTTTGAGTGCCCTCAACCTTTCCCCTTGGGCGAAGATGAGATAATTCGTCTGATTGATCGCCGCGAACAACGCTCGGGTTGTGGCATCTGCCCCAGCGGGGATAGGGACTACCTGGAACTGAGCAGTTCAATGGTTCGTGGGAGCTGCATCGTCTTCTTCGAGCGGCGGAGGGACCAAGGAGGAGGATGTAGTAACTCCATCGCGGTGGATTAAGGGACCGGGGGCGGTCGACACAGGGATGGTGTTATGATCGGGGTTGCCGGCGTTATCAGGGTGTCCGTTTTTATCCGCGAGGCCGTTATTGGTGTTGACGACGCGGATGTTTTGTTCATCACGAACTTGGTCAGTCATGACGGTGATCGTTGAGTTGAGCTTTGGTCTTCGAGTTTTTGCGAGACGGGGAAGCTAGTTTCCCACAGACGGCGCCACTGATCTTACCTAATCAGACTTGAACCGTCACGACTGGCTCCGAGCTGAAGTTGAACGAGATGGGGGGGGGGGAGATACCTGCAAGGCACTCCGATGCTAAAGTGAGTGGTAGCACGAGCAGGCAAAAAGTGTGTATATGGGTAAGAGAATGAATACCTGACCCTCTTGGAACAGAGGGTATTTATAGCCCCCAGCGTTGGGCCAAGGTCCCTTCATTGGGCCGACCAGGATTGGCCCAATAAAGAAACTATCAGGTTCTACGTGTGTAGTGGGGACTCACACGTGGTCTCCTTCCTGGGTGCTCTGCGAGAAGTACGGACGGACGAGGACGCGGTCTTTTCGGAGTTCAGGTGATGGCGTAACGGTCATAGTCTGCCCTACGAGGGGGGTGCTCGAGCTGGACTCGAGCTGGATTGCATGTGGTCGAGGACGTTGCGTTCGCGGGCGGTGGCGGGCACGGTTGTAGCTTCTGGTCGACGCGCCCCCTGTAGAGTTGTTTGGATTGGGCCTTCATTCTTGCTCTTGGGCCAACCCGGGCCCAGTCCAGAACATGTACGTATTATTATTGTTATAGATAATTTATTTTGGTTCCTGCTACTATTTGCCTCACAAATTGATATTGAATTTTGTCGTAATCCACAATAAGTTTACAACAAGTCGTGTGGTGAGCATGGAGCAAAGAGGTATTGAGCACGATGAGCAGATGGGAGATCGAGAAATTTTCTGGAAGTAACAATTTCGGGTTGTGGAAAATTAAGATGCAATCAATTTTAATTCAAGAGAAGTGTATTGATGCTTTAAAGAGTGAATTATTGATGCCTGTAGGTCTTACATAAGTATAGAAGATCGAGATGGTGGATAAGGCTAGGGATGTCAATGGGGCGGAGTGGGGACGGGGGATACATTCTCATCTCAATCCTTGCCCTCGAATTTACTCCCCATTTCCATATCAGGTCCCCGCCACGGGGGATTTTGTCCCCCATCCCCGTCCTCATGGATCCCCACAGTTTCTTCGGATATCAATAAACATAAATTTTTATTTATTATTTTTAACTAAATTAGTAGAAAATATTCAAATACTAACCACAAGAAATTAATAAACTAATCATCTACGATAAATATATTGTTTTAACAATATTTAAACTTGAGATTCATGGACATAGAATTTTCAAACTTAAAAAAATTAAAATAATCATTTAGATCTCTCTCTTTTACTAACATTACATATGTGTTTTACATTTTCTTATAAAATAAGTTATTTGAAATGATAAATAAACCTACATAGAAATGTTAAATTACATATTAATTAACGATATTATGTAATTCTAGTGCGGGGTAGAGACTCCACGGAGCGGGAGATATGTTCGTCATCCCCATCTCTAAAGTGCCTTCGCGGATACTTTATTCCCCATCCCCGTACCCACAAGGGAAAATTCCTCATCTTTGGGGCCCCAAATGGGGAATCCCCGCGAGGATCCCTACTGGGTGCAAATTGACATCCCTAGATAAGGCCAGAAGTGTCATTATCTTGTGTCTAAGGGATAAAGTTCTAAGAGAGACTCCAGAGAGAAAACTACGATTGTTATTTGGGAAAAACTTGAATCATTGTATATGACTAAGTCTTTGGCTCACAGGTTGTGTCTGAAACAACAACTTTATTCATTCTGAATGGCCGAGCATTAATCCATAGTTGAGTAGCTTACATAATTTCATTGGATTATTGATGATCTTGAGAATATTGAAGTGAAGATTGATGATGAGGACAAGGCTTTACCGATGTTGAGTTTGTTACCCAGATCCTTTGAGCACTTTAAGGATTCCCTTATTTATGGTAAGGAAGGTACTATTACTTTGGATGAAGTCCAGACGACGGTGAAATCTAAAGAATTTTCAAAGTCGAAAGATTTGAAGATTGAGGATTGTAGTGAAGGCTTAAATGTGTCAAGAGGAGGAGGTGAGCGTAAAGGGATGTCAAAATCAAAGAGGTCTGACAAATCAAAGGTAAAATGTTTTAATTGTCAGAAATTCAGTCACTTTAAAAGGGATTATCCTGAGAGAAAGGTCAATGAAGATTATGTTTAAGCTGTAGTTGCCTTGGGTGAGAAAATTTATGACGATGTCGATGTACTGGTAGTATCGAGTTCGGAAACTGAAGATAGTTGGGTCATTAACTCAGGTTGCTCTTATCGCATGTGTTCAATAATAGAATACTTTGAAATTTTGAAGATGATTCAAGGTGGAGTTGTCTTCCTTGATGATAATAAGGCTTTCAAGAATCATGGTATTTGTACAGTCAGACATAAAATGTTTGATGATTGTGAACTTCTTATGCTCAATGTGAGGTATGTTCCAAAACTCAAGTGAAATTTGTTATCCATAAGTATGTTTGATGATCTAGGCTATTGTACTAGAGTTGAACATGGAGTGGTAAATATTTCACGTGATGAATTGATTATTGCTAAAGGGTCTAAAATATGGGGTGTATATATTTTAGAAGGTTCAAATATTGTTCATTCATCATTAATTAGTGGAGGATTTCATGACAAGGAAGAACTATGTGATTTGAGTTTAAGGCGTTATGAATGCTTGAGAATATTTGAGAGGAGTATAATGAGTTTTGCAGAAATCAAGAAATAAAAATGCATGTTACCGTTGAGTTGTTATTGAGTTTTTGGGGAAGAGATGAGGTTAAAATAACTTACTTAGTTGGTAGGGAATTTCTTCAAAGGGAGAATAGTGAAAACTAAGGGAGAAACCTGAGAAAAACTATAATGAAGAAAACTCGGTTTGAGGTGGAGTTTCCTACTATAGATACTAGTAGTAGTGATAGAACGGTTATAGAGATCTCTGATTATCATTTGACTCATGATAAGGTAAGAAGGGTTATTATAAGATCTCAAAGGGACGATTATGCCATCTTTGAATATTATGTTTTTAATATGGTTGAAGGACTGCAAAATAAAAGGAGAAAAATCTTCAGGGAGGCATTTGAAAATAGGTGGAGTCAAGGGTGGTTGAAAAATTATAGTTATAGGCTTGTTAAATCACCTAGGAAGAAAAAGGTAACTGGAAACAAGTGGATTCAAGTAGCGAGATCAAGATTCAAGTGTTGTTTGAATTTGATCAAGGTTATTTATTAGAGTTTTAACATTGTTAGGGAGCAACAATGTTGTTGATGGTTAAATTGCTATCAACACGGTTTAAAGTCAAGATGAATATTATTGTAATGTGCCTTAAAACCTTTGTTGATGAAGAGAAAGAAAACATGTTTCGAGATTGCAAAATGTCAAAAAGTAATCTAGTATGGGAAATTTACGGGTATCAGATTCAGTCGATTCGGTTTATTGATCACATCATTAATGTTAGAATCTTTTATATTAATTTGCAGATCATATAACTTAGTATAAAAAGATATTACAAGATATTTATAATATTTTAAAAGATATATATATATATATATATATATATATATATATATATATATATATATATATATATATATATATATATATATATATATATATATATATATATATATATATATATATATATATATATATATATATATATATATATATATATATATATATATATATATATATATATAATATTCGAGAGATGTTATAAGATTATAATAATATCTTTTATTCTAACAATTAAGAAGATATGTTTTGGGATTTGTTATGGATTTGTTGGATTTTGACTATTATAAATATGTATCTCTTATGTTATTACATTGTGACAATCTTAGAGTTTACAACAACAAGGGAGAGTAAGGGTTTAAAAGTATAACATATGATTTTGGCTGTTCTCAAAGAAGTTGTTATTCGTATATTGAAGGTTAAAGAGGTTGAGAAACACTTGGTTAGAAAATAGGGTAATTCTTAGAAATCTTCAGGGTTGTTCGTTAGGAACCTGAAGACAAAGACTATTTTCTTGTAACTCATCTGTAATCTCTTGTAACAACTTTCTAAGTATAGTGAATGAGAGAGTTACTCTCTTCTCCAGAGTAGATCGTTTGGTCGAACCGGATAAATAAACTTTCATTTTTTTCTCTTAATTTGTTATATTACCTGTGTATACATTATTATTATTATAGACCATTTATTTTAGTTCTATTATTATTTATCTCATAAGTTAATATTAAATTTTATCGTAATTCACAACAAGATTCACAATATTATATATATTTAATATTTTGATAAACTCCAAGAGGTTATCTACATAATAAAATTTATAGAGGTTATTTTAAAAATTTATAGAATATGAGAGAAATATATAAAATATAACGAGCAATTTCCAAAATATAAGTATAGGAAAATAAAAAATAAAATCCGAAATGTTGAATGATTTAAATACTAGTGTGTAAGGTTGGACATATAAATTATGAGAAATAGTTCTATAAAAACATACTTATATCTATATTTTTAGGAGAGAAAAAAATTTTAAAATTTCTTTAATTGAAATCATAAGATGATGGTGATGATGAATGAGAGAAAAAAAATTTAATTAACAAAAAAAATATGATTAATTATTTATAAAGTTAAGTGTTATGTTCGGTTCTATGTAAGTATTTTTTATAATTCAGTCCAAAAAAATTTAGACATATAAAAATATTTAAATTCAATTGTAATGGTATGGACCTAAGAGATTCAATTAAAAATAAGATTAGATTGAAAATCAAAGTAACATACATCAAATAGTAAACAGAATCAATCACTTAATTAAATATGAAAGACAATATAACATATGAAAACATCAATATAAACAAATCATCAATATAAGGAATGATATGGTGCGAGATCTTCTACTCACATTATCCTCGAAGATAAACACAATCTTAAACATGTTAAAGAACTCATTAAAACCTAATATGTGCCACCATCTATATTAAACTTAGGCATACGGATGTCTAACAACTATCTCAACATGTTCTCAACTTTCACCTTTGTAAAAGTATCAATCAATTGGAATGTCTATAAATTTATCTACTAGTATTTTATAAATAGTGGATACAATCCTAAGGTATGATTACACTCATTTTCTATTTACTCACACTCAATTTTATCGGAGTTTCTTTCAAGGTACACCTCAGATTTAGAGATAAAATCTACGAGAATATTGATTGCTCAAACACTTGTAATCCACATCACAAGAATCAGTGATCCATTGCATGCGTTCATACTAAGACATTGAGCTTTGTTTGGATGAGAAAAAAAATGAAAGGAAAGAAAATAGAAAGAAAGAATGTTAGAGAAATGAAGATGAGCAGAAAATTAGTAGGAAAAAAATTGATGGTTTGTTTTAAGTGAAAAAGAATAAAAAATGAAACGAAAGAAAGATAAGTATAATGATGAGCACAACCTTATTTTTAATTAAATAAAAAAAATACTAAAATCACTTTTACACTTTATTTGTTGGTATGTATATTTATGGGTAAAAATAGAATAATGTAGACATTTTTCAAAGTAGGTCCAGAAAACTTTCTTTCCTCTCTTATCCTTCTCTGAAAACAAATTGAAGAAGATTTTTTTTATTTTTGTGCTTTCCTTCCATAAACAATCCTTCCTTTCATATTCCTGCATTTCAAACATAGTGTTAGTTTCTATAATGTTGTCTTGTATAATTTATCTAAACCAAAAGATCCCATCAACATAGTGGTTAACACAAGTCAAACCCCCTAGAGCGGTCACAAGACGAATCAAGTCACCATAATCGCAACTCAAAAATCCAGAACAAATGACTTAGAAAGCATGCCTATACGTATGAAAACTTAATATATGTCATCTCTCATAATTGCCAAGATGACGCCCAAACAAAGGAGCATGTGTCAGTTGTTATCGTCGATCAAATATGTAAAGGGGTTTGAATAGATACAATGATTTAGTATTGCGGAAAGATTTTTCAAAATTATTTTAGTTTACATGTGCTATTGGACTAATACACTTAAAGACTACACTAAATGAATGCAAAATACACACTTTGAAATCTAACAACAATCTCATTGGTTTTTCCTTATATTATAAGTTCTCGTAATGCTAAAGGTCAGTGGGCCAGGTAAGGCAGTTGTCTATAGGAGTGTTTAAAATTAAATCAATTCAATAAAAAATTATAAAATCGAATCGAATTAAATTGAAATTGCAAAAAAAATATATTTGATTGGAATGTGTTTGAGTCATTTTCTAATAGAATCGTGCAGTTTGGTTTAATTTGCAGTTTGTATTTTGTAAACCAAACCAAACCAAATAAAACCGTATTATGTTATAAAATCTTACTAACTAATATATATTTCTTTAATTCTTTAATTCATTAATCAATACTATTTTCATATAATATATTTTATCGTATTTGTATAATATTTATTTAAAAATGCATTCTTTTCTATATCATTCTTTAGATTTGGATAAAATTATAATACACAATTTTATGTATCAAATTATAAATTTATTTTGACAAATATATTTCTTTTTATGGTAATGTATGAACAATTAAACACAAAATTATATAAATTATATTTTCATCTATATGTGTATGTATGACTTATTAATTTTTTTTTTTTAAACTGAACCAATTCAAACCGAATTAATTTGGTTTGGTTTGATTTGGTTCGGATTTATTTCTAAAAATCAACCGAATCAAATCAAACCGTATTTGTTTTCTGTTGGGATTCGGATGATTTTTTCCTTCAAAACCGTTCAACAGCACCGCGAACATCTTAATTGTCCAAGTTCCTTTCTCTATCTCGGTGGAAGAAACGATTCAATGATTTCTTCCTCCTCTATCTCGATTAACAAAGCTTCTATTAGGTTTTTATACACACTATCTGTTGCCTAAACTTCAACATGTCATCGTAATGATTGGTTCTTCTCTATCTCTTTCTCAATTTTTCTCTCTTTCTTTTCGTTTTCATCTTAAAATTTTTTAAAGATTTTAAGCGATTATTTTGATCTGTAAATTGTTAGATGGATTTTGGTTGATTTCTCATTTTGGTTGATTTTAATCTGTAAATTTTAAGCGGTTCTTCCAATGAGTCAAGTGTTTGATGTGATTAGAGAACTTGAAAATGAAGGGGTTGGAAAATTGGAAAGTTAGATTATTATTGTTGTTGATGATTGTTATTGTTACAGATTGTAGTTGAATTGTTGTTGTTATCATCATTTTACAACTTACACACTAAATATTTGATAAATTATCTCAATCAAGTTTCTTTTTCTTCTTTGCTTCTGTTTCTTATGGATTATGGAATAATCAAAGTGATTTTATTTTAGTTTCAGACAGTGTATAAGAATATATTCTTAATTTATTTTCAGATAGTGTATATAAAATAAAGCAAGGATGAGAAAATAATATACCATTTTCAGATAGTTTCATCTTGGCATAAAAATTCCTTCACAATATTGAGAAAATAATACACCATTTTATTTTGTGCTTACTTATTATATGTGGGTTAGAGAATTTTTCATTCTATTTATCTTCTTTTGGGTAGAATTTTCGGAAAATTGCAAAAATATATAATCAAATTTATCTTCTTTTAGATTTATGACATGGTTTGATTTACATGTAAAAGTTATAAGATAAGGTGTAGCAGCATCTGGTGATTTGATCTAAATATCGGAATATAAACAAGTTAACTTTAAGACGAAAATTCAATTATTGATCTTTCTTTGTTCTTCTTCATTATCCACAACTTTTACTGTATGAAAATTTCGTCTTAGTATGATCAATTTGACGGATCTCTTATTTTCTTTGTATATAATAGTGATATTACTTTGTGTTTTTGTTGCAGAAGCACTGTCTGATTTATGCATCCGAAATCAAGGCTCGGTATCTTCGATATCTTCCGGTGAAGCAGTTCAGAATTTCAAGTAATTCGAAGATTTATTTTTATGTCTTGTTCTTGTTGCAATATCTGTGATCATATTAACAACTAGAGTCATTTGCTTGTGATTTTATTCAGAGTTTTTGCTGCAACATGGAATGTTGGTGGTCAATGCCCCAGTGGGAACCTTAATCTTTGTGATTTTCTTCAGGTTCAGAACGAACCCGATATATATGTTTTGAGGCAGTGGCGGAGCCAGTGAAAACTTGCATAGGCTTCATAATTTTTTTGCATCCACCGCTGTTGGAGATAATATTAAATCGCTGCTGAAGATAATATTAAATCATGTATTTGTTGATCAAGTGACTTTAAATATAAGGAAGAGGAATTGCGTTAAAAAATCAAAACCAATTTATAAAAACTTTATTGTTTAAAACAATTTTATTTGATTCAATTAACAACTAGAGATATTGCTGTAAAAATAAATAAAGAAAATGGATATGAAGAGAAATACACATCGAAAATAACATGAACAACATAAATTAAAAAGAGAACAGATAGAGAAGTGCACCAAATATTTATATAGGTTTGGTCTAACCACTTGGTCTACTTCTATCATTAAGAATTTCTTCTTGAGAGTTCCACTAAAAACATACTTAAGTTTTTTACAGGATTAGCCCACAAACCTTCACCAACAAACAAATAGAGCTTTTACTTTGGTTAAGATCAAGAACCAACAACAACGATTTTACACAAATCAAGCTCAAGAACTTATAAACTAAAGTTTTTACACAGGCCAAGCTCAAGAACCTACAACAAAGCGTTTACATAGGTTTAGTTTGCACTCTTTAAGTATTTTGCAAAATGATTCCACAAGAGAATCACATTCTTGAATATAGAAAAAATAATCTTACCACCAATTACAAGACAAATCTCACAAGGGCTTTTAGTCTTTTAACCCTACGACAATTCTCGTGAAAAAGAAAATTTAACAAAGAGAGAGCAAAAGCAAGATAGAGAGATTTATATTTAAAAAATGGTGTAAAACGAAATGAGGAGAAAGGTCCTTTATATGTAAATGTTTTTGGCACAATAAAATGATCCATGGTGTTGTACCCCAAAATTTGCCCTCTCATTTCATCAATATTTTCTCACCACAAGACTCTTGGAGCTCCAGATCAAGTTAGGGTTTGCTCTGTTCAAGGTCCCTCCTTGCACTGTTGACCCAAATTAGGGTTTGAGTTTGCACAGGGATGTCTTGACCTAAAATTCCCAAAGTAACTTTCATGCTTCATGTTGAACTCACAAGTTTATCCATACCAAGTTTCAAGCTTTGATTCCAATCTTTGCCCAATCAATTGGACAGTTGACCTAGAAATCAGTTGTATTGGGGAAAAAGTCAACTGTGGCCAATTGACAGTCAAACTTCATGATTTTTGACCCACATCAACATAATTAACTCATATGAACCATTTGGTCAAGTTTGGATCACAATTCCACAAGAAATTTGATCAGATCACAAAAAGGGCAAAATGGTCATTTTTAGGGTTTTGACTGCACAAAGGCAATTTTTGACTGTTTGACCTAACTAATGGAAAACCAAGCTCATATATAGACTCAAGGACTCAATGGCATTGTCTTGACCCATTCAACAAGTTCAAAAGATCTCAAATGCACAGGATTGACAGATGAATTTTTCAGTCAACTGATCAAAATTTGACTGTATACTGAAAAGTCAAACTTTGACTTTTTGGTCAAAATCAAGTGCCAAGATTCATTTTTCATCAAGACATGTCAAATTATGAAACTTGTTCATCAAGAAACCCAAAATTGCAAATTAGGGTTTGAAATGAAGAAATTTCATAACTTAGAAATTTTCTAAGTTATGAAATTTCCTTATTTTTTCCTAACTTTGTCCCATTTTTTCACCAAGATGAAAATGGATTCAAACAAAACTTGAAGCATGAAAGTTGTAGTCCATTGCAAAATCTACAACTTTGATTCACAAAGTTTCCTCAAAGGAAGCTTGTAGTTCAAGTTATGATTTTTGGAACAAGGGTACAAAACATTTTTAACTTAGAGAAATTTTGACCT
The DNA here is from genome assembly GCA_948472305.1 of Vicia faba. Lineage (NCBI taxonomy): Eukaryota > Viridiplantae > Streptophyta > Magnoliopsida > Fabales > Fabaceae > Vicia > Vicia faba. Next base: position 1,310,192,105 of record OX451736.1, on the reverse strand, counting down.
ATTCTAGGCAGGATTTTTGTCCAACTTCTTGGCCATTTTTCACATGCTTCCACTTGGAGTTTCAATTTTCATTACACATATGGATTGTAGTACTCATTCCAAGCTTTCCAAATTGTCCAAGAACTTCTCAAACACCCTTGTGGTTATAGAGAATCGAATTTGCAAAGTTGGCCAAAACTCATTCTTGTTCATGGCCAAAACATGTTCATGACAAATTGCATTTTTCAAATCAGCATAGTTTATGCTATCTTGCAGGCCTCTAAACCTCTTTACACTCAATAATTAAATGCCTAACCATTGTGCTAATGCATTATTTCATCCATTTGGGCATTACACATAGAATTAATCCTTATTTGGAAAAAGTTAATTTGCCATTTTTGAAAAGTAACACTTTATGTCAATACATGATCTTTGAAGTACAAGCCAGATCTTTGAGGCAAAGTTTTGTAGACAAATCCAACAGATCAAGAGAAAATTGTGTAGCATAGATAGAGAGGCCACACAGGCCTGCATTGCAACTTGAGCTTTCTTACTTCAAAACAAGAAATCTTGCAAACATATACCAACTTTGATTTCCTGCAAACAAAAGCCTAAGAAAACTTTGTTCTCATCTTTCATACATCCAAGTAATCCTAAAGCACGACCAAACCACCCCTCATCCCTCCTCATACACAAGATCACAGTTTTTCTGCAAAACAGAGTGCTTGTTGCAGATTGAAGTCCACAGCTCAATCCACTCGTGCACTTTGGCCAAAACCAGTTCAAATACATTCCATACCATCCACACAAACTATCCCAAGCCCTAAATACAAACTGTAACACCCCTAACCTCTGTTGCCATTTTCACTTTTCAGTTTTGCAGGTGAACTTCCATAGCACGATTCAGAGAGTTTCAAAGCAAGCTAGGTACTTGGGAAGCATCCTTGGACCTCAGGCAAGCTGTAGAAATCCTCAAACTCCATTGAAGTTGGCCACATTATTGTACACGAGTCAAGCTGAAACAGGTAAAACTATGGACTTCTATCTCTCTATCCAGGCATGTTTAAGCTTAGGTTTGTGAAGGAAACATGTTCTACTCATAGCCCTGAAGCCATCCATGTATTTACTTTTCATTTATATTAAGCATGCTGTGAGAATTTTGGCCATGAACATTGAAGAAAAATTAGGTCAGAAATTGGGGGAGAAGAAATTCTCCCTGGTTTCTTAGAGTTAGGACAACTTTTTTACATGTTTGGAATCGTGGCTTGATGCTCTACATTATTTGTGTTATGAGTTTTTGCTAAAAGTCAAAGAATCAGGAGTTTGTGTTGGACATGGTGAAGCGTGCGTTTTCTGTTTGAAACAAGGCTGGAGGTTGAAGAAGGTTGGCTTGGGCTGGGCCTGAGTTTGTTTTGCTCTTTGCACACCTTTTTTCCATTTGCACCCCTCTGGCCCATTGTGTGAAATACTTATCATTTTGCATTTTTCCTTTTTGATTCTGACTTAATATTTTTTGTTCAAACATAAAAAACATTAAAAATATTTTTCCACACTTTTTTGCATTTATTTGGCATTTATTTGTTTTATTTAGTATATATATGTAAATAATATAAAAACCTTTTTTATTTTTAAACCCTAAAAATAATACAAAAATAAATATTTTTTTTGTTATTATTTTTTTGTTTACATTTTGAAAATATTTTCTAAAATATACATTTTTTGTAAATAATTAATATTTTATTTTTGTATATATATTTAATATATAATATAAATACTTATTATATTTATTAGAATATCTAGGCTAAAAATATAGAAATAATACATTTTTATTTTTATTTAATATTTGACATCAAAAATACTTTTTTTACAATATACTTCTTATTTTTTGTATATAATTAATAAATATTGTATATAATTAATAAACAAATACTATTTATTCAAAAAACTAGGGTTTTGCCCTAAATGAGAAAAATACTCAAAATTTGACTTTTTTATTTTTGTTTATATTTCACATTGAAAAGTACTTTCACATACCTAAAAAATCATTTTTGTGCATAATACATTTTGCATATTTATTATATTTATTTAATTATTGTACAATTAAATATTTGTATATTCGATATGGATGTAATAGCTTAGAATTTAATTTCTTGTCAAACATCCCCAAATTCAAACTTGTACCCCCATCCCCATAATCATTGTTGTAATAGCTTAGCATTTAAATTTCCGCATTTAAAAGCTTTCAAAATTATGCCATGATAGACCTAGGGTTTGTATGCAAATAAAAAACCAACAAATAGCTTGACCTAATTCAAAGATAAACATGCATGAAAAACAAACAATGCACACTTGCACCCTTAGGGTTACTCCACTTGTTGCCTTCAAAAAAGGGCCATGTTGCATGTTGAGTGTCTTTGGCAAAACAAAAACAAATCAAATGATCATAGTCCCTCGATGACGCTTTCGAAGTTGCCTAAAATGATCATAGTCCCTCAAGAAAATTGCCAAAGATGCTTGACACTATTGCATTCATGGTCTATACGATGACCCGCGCCTGTCCCGTTAACATCCTAACACAAGGTTGTTCACCAAATACAATGGTGAAACAACACTGTTAAAAGGGTTAAAACATGAGAAAGACCTTTGAGTAAATTTAGGGGTAGAACTCTTAGTTACTTGATCAAACTTGCAAAACACACTTGCCTACTTTCAAAACACACTCCACAACACAACTTTCAAAACAACTTTCAAAAACATTGAAACATCTTTTCAAAAAAGACAAACACCTTTGTAAAACATTCAAACAAGAATTGTTACAATGGTTGCATAGACAAGGCATCTTTTTCAAAACATTTTCAAAACCACACACACAAAGCACCATTTCAAACAATTGAAAAGTAAAGGCAAGTGATCTAAGCAAGTAACTAAGAGCCCATGGATAACCATGGATAGAAATGGTGCTAATACCTTCCCTTTCTATAATCTACTCCCCGAACCCACGAAAACATCTCAAAGGTTTTTCCTGTGCTTTTTAAACCTTTCCTTAGGATAAAATAAAAAGTCGGTGGCGACTCTTGCTCAACCGAAACATTTGCGAATACAAACGCAAAACCTCAAGTCAGTTCTCCCACCGTATCACAGAACTGGCGACTCTGTTGGGGAATTATTTAAAAGTGGAGTAACCTTAGGGCCTAGATCACCCTTTTGCATGACTAATTGTTTGCTTTGATTGCTTTACATTTTTGGTTCTCTTGTTTGGGCTTGAAATCCTACACCCGAATTTGGGAAACATTCATAGATAGCAATACGTTGTGGAAATTGTGCGGGATATACCAACACGGTTGAAGCAATAGCTATATTAGTGCGACATATTTGTGAGTACCGGTAACCCTTGAGTTCAATCAAGGAGAGTACGGGGCCGCTGAGTGATGTCACCAAGCACTAATGATCCAGAACCTTACTTGACCATCTTGGCCTTTTATTAGGGGTAGTGAGATGACCGGCTTTGGTGCAGTCTGAAGTTGGTAGATACTCGATACTACACTCATTGAGGGTTGTTTTCTTGGAATATTTTGGTCGCTAGTTAAGTGGCTAAACCAAAACAATGAACATAGAAAGCAATCCAATGATATTGAGCTCCTTAGAACCCGGTTACTATTTATAGGACAGGTTTTTAAGCCAACTACACTCAAGAGGGTACTTACCTATGAAACCCCATGCAAGCCTGAAACTAGGGTTTTGTGTGACTTGCTTGTACATATGTTTGTGCATACATCATGAACATCATAAAGCATCATATGCATCCACTAACCATTTCAAGGGTTTGGATCTTCATCTTTGTTCTTGTTTTGTAGGTCATGGAAATTCTTCGCAGGAAAACTATCCAAGTCAACCTTGTGAGAATCCCTCCTTAACTCAAGGAGCTTACATCCAGAATTCCAGAAAGCTCTCTCTTCAGTGAAAGACATGGTAGACTGCTCAGCCTAGTCAACACCAGCATTGAAGAAGACATGGTGAAAGTGTTGTTCCAATTCTTTGACCCCCTTCACCACTGTTTCACATTCCCCGACTACCAATTCGTGCCTACTTTGGAGGAATTTTCTCAACTCCTGAGAATTCCCATTCTTAATCAACTACCCTATAACGGTACGGAAAAAGAACCAAAGCCCGAAGATGTTGCTCAAGCACTACACTTGCAACCATCTGACATCAAGGGGCATTGGGAGACTAGAAGTGGTGTCAAAGGCTTCTTGGCAAAGTTCTTGTTTGAGAAGGCACAAGAGTGTTGGAATTCCCTGGATCTGCAAGCCTTTGAAGAGATTGTGGCACTCCTTATTTATGGGTTGGTCTTGTTCCCAAATCCTGACCAACTTATAGATGTCAATGCTGTCAAGATTTTCCTATCCAGGAATCCCATACCTACATTGCTTGGGGACATCCTCCACTCATTTTACACACGAACAATGAGGAAGAGAGGTGTTCTCATGTGCTGTACTCCTCTCCTTGCAAGGTGGTTTATTTCTCACCTTCCACAATCTGTTTTGAAGAATGAACAAGGCTTAAGGTGGTCACAACGGTTGATGACCCTCACACATTCTGATGTACATTGGTGTTCTCGGTCCAGAGAAAATGTCATCATCGTCGATCGTTGTGGTGAGTTCCCTAATGTTCCATTACTTGGCATTAGGGGAGGCATTACCTACAACCCCTGTCTAGCTTTGAGACAATTTGGATATGCACGGAGGGATGGCCCTCATGGTATGCTGATTCCTGACCTAGTTTTTGACTTCGACAATGATGCGCAAGGACTTCGCCAAAGATTCATCAGAGCTTGGAGGATGCCTAACAAGGTAGATAGCAAGACACTGGGGCACAAGAATTCCATCCCTCTTGAGCCCTGCCTCAAGTGGGTACGAACCCGAGCCAAGAGTCTTATGATGCCTTACCCTCACATTCTCCCTTTGATTAAAGATCCTGTTAAGGAAGGAGAGGTTCCATACACCATCCTACATCCTGACATGCCAACATCATGGGAGGAAATGCAAAAGAGTTGGATCCAACTCAAGGAAGAGCGGAATACTTTTGAAGCCAGCTTCTACGCCAGTGAGAAGAAGGTTTTGGAGCTTACCCGCCGACTTCACGAGGAGGAGACCCTCAACACTTACATCGCACCAAAAAGGATGCGCAATGTCTTTTTACCTTAAGAAGTTTTTGTAATATTTGGCCCATGGGGCATTTATGTACTGACAAAATTTCTTCTTAATATGACGTGTGTTCTTTTTGTATGCAACAATTTTGAATTTCTAAATCCTTGAATGCATTGCATGAATAAACATATCATTCATCATACGCATAAATAGGTCTTCACACCAGGTTTCCTTATCTTTCTGCTGTTTATTTCAGTAAGATGGATCTTGAACAGACGGTCAAAGATCTACAGTCACAAAACTCGCAGTTTCAACAGCTCCTTATGACCTTGGCAAAAGGTCAGGAGGATCTAAAAGCACTGTTAGGGAACAAAGAGCAAGAAAAAGGGAAAAAGAAGAAGAAAAGAGTTGGGGTAGCTACACTGGGAAGAAGATTTGAGAATGAAGCAAGGAGAGTTCTTGAATTCCCCTCCACATCTGATGAGGGGACCGGTAAAGGAAAAGGAGCTGCACTACCCTCTGAATCCGAGGCTGAAGAGGAAGAGGTTGAGGAAGATGAAGACTACTCAGAGCAACAGTACCCGCCAGCAGACGACAAGTACAAAAATCTGGAGGATAGACTGGCAGCTATGGAGCTGCAAAGGGTTCCCGGGTTATATTTTGAAGAATTGGGATTGATTGCTGGGATTGTGATCCCTCCAAAGTTTAAGGTGCCAACTTTTGTAAAATATGATGGTCTGTCTTGCCCGAAGATGCACCTGAGGTCGTATGTCAGAATAATTCAACCTCACTCATCCGATAGAAATCTTTAGGTACACTTCTTCCATGATAGCTTGTCTGGTACACAGCTAGATTGGTTTTACCAGCTTGAGAGGTCAGACGTGCATAGTTGGGAGGATTTGGCAGCTGCCTTTTATCGCCAGTATCAATATAACGCTGACTTGGCGCCAACCCGTACTCAGTTACAAAGTATGGGGATGGCCTTAAATGAGGGATTCAAAGAATACGCCCAGAAATGGCGCGACTTGGCCGGAAGAGTGCAGCCACCTCTTTCAGATAAGGAACTAGTTGATATGTTCTTGGGGACCCTATCTGGCCCTTTCTTCAACCATTTGATCGGGAGCTCTTCCGCAGGGTTTAATGAGCTGATTCTGACTGGTGAACGGGTGGAAGCTGGTATTAAGAATGGGAAGATTCAAAAGGACGCCTCTGCCTCCGCAGCCGTTAAGAAATCATTCCCGGCCAAGAAGGAAGCAGCTGTTATATACTCTCAGAAAGGATTGAGAAGAACTGAGCGTCGGCCGACTGTAGGAGCCGTGATGATACAAAATTCGTCAAATGATCAGCCTCGTAACAATCAGTCTAAACCTAACCAGCAACGGGTAGAGCGGCCACAACGGCAGTTCACCCGCATCAACATGACGCCTGCGCAAGTTCTTCCCCATTTGTTGAAGCTAAATCTCACCAGTATTAGAGAAGCGCCAAAGGTTGTGAACACCACTTCCCCACATTATCATCCCAATGCTAAATGTGCCTATTATTCTGACAGCGTCGGGCATGACACCAACGATTGCTGGGCGCTGAAGAATAAAATTCAAGATTTGATAGATGCAAAAGAGGTTGAGTTCGACGCCCCTGAGAAACCGAATGTAATCTCCGCTCCAATGCCAAAGCATGGTCGCAATGTCCATGTTGTTGAAGAGGATCTGTTTGTTTCTGTTGTTGATGATCTGGTAACTCCATTACTAACAATCAAGTTGAATCTGTTGAAGGATGGGATTTTCCCAGGTTGTAAAGAAGATTGCTACCTTTGTCACTCCCTACCGATCGACTGTCCATTGCTGAAGATAGACATCCAACGCCTAATGGACAACCAACAAATTCTTTTCGAAAAGACTCCTGTTACTCCAACTCCTATCAATGAAGTTTCAATAATAACCATTTCCGCCAATCTTTCCAAGGTCCCCAAAAGGCCTGTTAAGATTACATCCACTAAGAAGATTTTTCCCTTGAAGATAACCATGCCTGGGCCCGTCCCATACAAGTCTGACAAATCGATACCGTGGAATTATGGTGGAGAAATTTACTACCACGGTGTTAAGCAAATTGAGATAATTGAAGAGAGCTTTGACGAAGAAACTACTGACATTGGAAACATTGCCGGTACGAGCAAGATTACCCGAAGTGGGAGAATTTTCTCTCCAGAGATTGCCCATCCCAAGGAAATCTTTGGACCCTCAGCTGTTCCCAAGGTTACCCCTGCACCGATAAAACTATCTGCAAGAACTCCGTTGATTGAAGAAGCTGTTACTCCTGTGGCTGTCCCTCCTACTTCTGCTGATAAGGGAAAAGGGATCCAAGAAGAGCTCGTCAGGACGAGGGCTCAACCATTGGTCATCCCCGAAACCTCTAAGAAAGAAATGGAGGAGATTCTGAAAATAATTAAGAAGAGTGATTATGACGTGGTGGAGCAACTGGGGCAAACCCCCTCGAAGATCTTCATGTTAGCTTTGCTGCTTTGTTCGGAGGCTCATGCCAAGGCCTTGATAAGGTTTTTGAAGACAACCCATGTACCCCAAGAAACCTCAGCTGATCAATTCCAGGATTGTGTAGCCAGCCTGACTGCCGACAACGGCCTGGGTTTCTCTGATGTTGACCTGACTCCGAAGGGAAGAAAGCACAATGATGCATTACATGTGTCAGTTGAATGCCGAGGAACTACTCTCGCCCATGTCTTAGTCGACACTGGTTCTTCTCTAAACGTGTTACCTAAGAAAGCTCTGGACCAATTAGATTGTGAAGGCTTGGAGCTGAAACCGAGTAATATCATTGTCAGGGCCTTTGACGGGTCTAAAAGAATGGTGCATGGGGAGGTCGACATTCCCATCAAGGTAGGCACTGAGGTGTTCCACTCCACATTCTATGTGATGGACATCTGCCCATCCTACTCTTGCTTGCTAGGAAGACCTTGGATACATAATGCTGGGGCAGTCACTTCCTCCCTACATCAGATGTTGAAATACCCTGTTAAGGGAAAAATAATAATTGTACACGGTGAGGAGGAGTACATGATCAGTCATCTGAACTCCTTTAGGTATGTGGAAGTGGAGGGCGAATTCATCGAAACACCGTTCCAACACTTCGAGGAAATTGCTCCCGAGGTTGCAGTAGCAAAGGCAGTAGCTGAGGTACCCAAGCAGGTGGCCAGGATGGCATCTCTGGAAGACACAAAGGCTGCAATAAAGGAGGGGAAAAGCTCAACATGGAGTCAGTTGCCTGACTTTCCTCACAAGACAGACAAGTTTGGTTTGGGATTTACCGCTGCGGGGCAAAAAGCTATGCGTCGCTCAAAAATCGAAAGGACACCCATCAAGATTTCTCCTCATGGAATCAATGCTTTGGAAGACGAAGACGAAGAGGGTAACTTTGAAGACTGGATCTTCCCAACCATTGAAGGGGGACTGCACAACTGGGAGGCGAAAGACTTCGTTCCCATTACTTTCATCAATCAGTAATTTATCTTTCGAACATTTTCTGTTGGTCTGTAATAATTACTAAAACAATCTGCACACTACTTTTTCACCTCATGCCTTGCCCGGGGCATGTAGGTCCATTTGTAAGGGTTTGATTTTCCTTCATAATCATATGCCATGTTTAATGAATCATTGGACGTTTTTCATTTATAAACTGCTGTGTTCATTTTCTTTCCTTTTGCATTTTTGTTTGTTTAAGGATGGCTATCCCTTACACACACCCACACTCACAAATGCAGGTACCCATCCACTCTGGATTCTATGGGTGACTATTTTGTTGTATCCTTCAATAACTCTGAATATTTGGTCAATCAGGCTGAGTATGAAGATGACGAAGAGTGTGAAGTACCAGGAGAGCTAGCCAGACTTCTACAACAAGAAGAGAGGGCCATCTTGCCTCATGAAGAGTTGTTGGAAACGGTCAACTTAGGAACAGAGGAAGACAGGAAAGAAGTACAAGTGGGTGCTGTTGTACCCCAAAATTTGCCCTCCCATATTCTTCAAGAAATTGCCAAGCCAAGTCATAAAACTCCCCCAAGGGTTGCACAGTCCAACTGTCTCCTATACAGTCAAAACTAGGGTTTGTGTTCTGATCAAGAAAAGGAAGTGTTCAAAGGCCCAATCAAGTCTCACATGCTTACAAACATGGTCAAGCATCCTCATATCAAGTTTCAAGGCATTCAGCTCAAAATTGCACAGTCAAAACCCTAAATTGCACTACAGTCAACTGTAGGGGCAAAATAGTCATTTGACAGTCAAAAGTTCAAATTTTTGGTCAACATATCATTTTGAAGCCACAAACATCATTTGATCAATGCTTGATCATGATTCTCAAAATTTGGCTCAGAAAATCATCAAGATGCAAAAGTTTCCTTATTTGGACAGCTGAAAAAGTCAACTGAAATTGACCAGGGCATAACTTTCACATGGATTATCAGAAAAATGCCATCCAAAGCTCATTTTGAAGAGAAAGACATTTCCTACAACGCATCTTCATACTTCAAGTCCAAGAAATGCTCTCACAAAAAGTTATCAATTTCAACATTATAGGTCATTTTCAAAAGTCAACAAAAAGGGACTTTAAGTCAAAGGCCATAACTTGAGATTGGAAAATCAAAATGACATGGGACCAAAGGCATTGGTTAAAGGACTCAAAGACTTTTCCAAAATGTCCAAGAACATGAGAAAAGCTTAAAAATTGAGCAAGTTATGCATTGGAGAAGTTGGGAAATTTTTGTGAAATGGCAAAAGTCAACTATCCTTGAAACTTCAATTTTTGACAAAAGGGCCCACTTTCTTCCACTTGATTCAGCCTTGTCATGCCACACACGTGTCCCATGATTAATTTCAAGATCAAACATTGATTTTTCTATTTTATTTAATTTTTGATAATTTAATTCATTTTAAATCTTTAAAAATTCAAATAAAATTTAAAAATCAATGGAATAGTGTCATGTGAATTTGAATAGCTTCCATATATCATGTGCCAGCTCCCAAACTCATGCTAGGGTTAGGTTGTACACCAAGTCTTGGTTTTGCTAAAAAAGGGGAAAGTTTGTTAATGGTGAAAAGACCTAAGACTAATTCTCTCATGGGCATGGATCAAGGCCAGCTAATGACCTAATTCCCTTCCCTCATAAGTGCTGAGTCAAAACCTAATGCCCACACACAAAAGAGATGCGCTAGACACACCATTGCCAACTGGAAAAATTGTCCAAAAAACTCAAAACTGAAATCAGTGTTCTAGGTGGATTCAAAGCTTAATTCCTTTTCCAAAAGCTTCCTTGTGGTCTCCTGAACAGATTCCCATCCCTAACATCAACTCAAACGCAAGGAATTGGTAACGAGACCTTTGACTGTACAGCAAAAAAATCAAAAACGCATATCATGTTCTAGGCATTTTTTATGAAATTTAATTGTTGATTCTTATTCCTCATTTGATTTCAAAGCTAACTGATATGTTTAATTGAGTTTTTATGTTACATACACGATGATGCCATGAGTGAAATTTAGGGTTTTCAAAGGTTGAATTTGGGGCTTTTGCAAAGAGGAAAAATCAGGACTCCAAACCACCACCGTTCAATTTGGCATGCTTGGACGAAGAAGAAGCCATGGTCGCGATTAATTTATGAGTTGCATAGCTCTAATCGTTATTTTCTGAAAACGTCCCTAAGGCCACGCGCATAAAACCGTTGCTTTTGTTTATGTTACAGGGAACGTGAAGAAGACGACATCGTGTCAACCAGTGATTCGTTGGTTTGAAAATCCGCGCGTTTTCCAGCACTAACGCGTTGTTTCTTTTTACTATATTGATTATATGTTTAATTAACAAATACGTGTAGTGGCTCAGCTGGCAGTTGGTGATTGCAATAACGTCCAAGACCTGGGTTCGAGTCCCAGGTCTGTATATTTCTCATATTATTTTTCACTAACCATTCATGTGCAGCGCTTATGATAAGGCACACCATATATCTTCATTATCCAACGTCCACGTATCCAAGAGCATCCAAATCAAAGGCCAGGATTGAAGAACATGCTATGTCCAGGTCAACGCATCCACACGCTACGCAAAAAGTCAAAAAGGCCTCAGAGTCATTGGGCCAGATTTGCTTGGACTACACCTCACAATTGGGACTGAAACCCCCTGGTTTGCAAATTCTATTTTATTTTTATGTTTTATTTTAATTGTTATTTTATTTGCTTTCTTGGTAATTTAATTAATTATTTTTTTTTACAAAGATACAAAAGACTCAAAAAAGATAAAAACATAATAAAAATATTTAATTTTCACATTTTCTCATAAATTAGCATGTAAATAAATTCAATTTAAATTAGGGTTTGCAATATTAATTCTTTTTTTCATAAAAAATCCAAAAATATAGCATTAGGTTTAATAACTTTTTATTCCTTTTAATTTTCCTTTTTTTTGCCATAATAGTAGTGATTTATTTATTTTCATAATTAAACTTGTAAACTAATTAGGGTTGCATTTAGGTTAAATTTTAATACTTTCATAATAAACTTAAAAAATAATTAGAACTAGGTTTAGTGTTTTATTTTAATTTGAAATTAATTCTTTTTCTATCAAATCTTAAAAAACACAAAAATACCAAAAAACATTTTTCTTTTAAATTTTTTAATTTTAATTCCTCATTAACTTTAATTTTTGCAAAAGGGCCCAACGCCCATGTTTTTAATTCTTTTATTCCGCATATTTATTTTATTTCGTTTATTATAATTATGTACATGTCCCAAAGCCTTGTAACAATTTAACTTTTCGCACCGTTATTTTCTTTATTTATTTTCCGTCAAATCGGGTCCGGTTTAATTTCGGCGATGTGGACCCGCGCCATTTGTAATAGCTTAGATTTATTTTTCCCGCAAACTTTTAACTGTTAACCAAGCATGAAAGAATGAATGACCATAATAAAATCAAGCGTAGAACACCAATAACATGAACAAGACAAATATCAATGAAAACAACACACGAACCGCACACACCACCCCTAGGGTACGCCTCACTGTTGCCTTGCCTCGAAAGGTGATCGTCGAGTAGAGGATGTCTTAGTAAGTCCTCATGATCCGGGAACCTGGCATGAGGGTAGCTTCTAAGGTGTCTTCCCATTGCTCTGGTGATCACCACGTCCCGAACCTCGAATTGACCCGAACACCTCCAACGGTGGTGCTACCTACCTCTCAATGGTGGGATGGCACTACCTTAAAGGACATTTACACAGACGAATTCCTTAGGGTAGGTAGGTTCTCAAGGATACTTGCTCTAATCTCAAAACAAACTGAAATCTTTTCATACCAACACATTTTCAAAAGCTTTCAAAGCAAACTTTTCAAACACTCTGACGTACGAGTCGAACTGAAATTTTTCAAAGAAACTTTGTTAACCCACATTGAAAAGCAAACAAACATTTTTGAAAACACAATGAGCAAGTATCTAAGAGCCCATGGATAACCATGGATAGAAAGGGTGCTAACACCTTCCCTTTCTATAACCTACCTCCCGAACCGAGAGCAATCTCTTTAAGGAATTTTTCTGTGCTTTTGTCCTTTCCATTTGGAGAAAATAAAAGACGGTGGCGACTCTTACTTCCGTGACATTTCGCGAACCAGCGTTAAACAGTCAGTTCCAGATCCACCGATCACAGAACTGGCGACTCTGCTGGGGACTTAACTTAAAGTGAGGTGTACCTTAGGGCTAGTTCATAACTGTGTTTTCAATTGCTTTCCTTGTGTGCTTTAAATTGTGGGCTGCTTGGGAGTTCTATAGATCCTAACCCGGATCTGGGGATACCTTCTTAGAAAGTAGCAACAAGGCTGTGAGGGAACTGTGCGGGGTATACCGACATGGTTGAAACAGTCTGCTACGTTGATGTGGCACTTTGGTGTGTACCGGTAACCCTTGAGTTCAGTCAAGGAGAGTACGGGGCCTCCATGTGGTGTCATGAAGCATCAACAGACCTTAGGAACCTTAATTGAACCATCTTGGCCTCTTTAGAGTAGTGAGATAACTGACTTTGGTGCAGTCCGAGGTTGGTTGATACTCGATACTACACTCAATTGAGGGTTGCTTTCCTGGAATATTTCGGTCGCCAGTTCAGTGGCTAAATCGAAACGATGAACAATGAAAGCAATCCCGTGATATTGGGAACCTTAGAACCCGGTTACTTTGATAGGACAGGTTGAACCCACCAACTTCAAGAGGGTAGTACCCCAAACTTCATACTGGCCTAAACTCTAAGGGCTTTCTCTTGTGTGACTTGTGTGCCTTCAAACTTGGATTACTTGCATGCTTGTTATCTAACATCTGAACTTCTTGCAGGTTTTGTTTATAGTCCTTAACTAGGACTCATAACAGGGTTTACTGAATTTCCTGTAGGTTTTGTTCATAGTCCTTAACTAGGACTCATAATAAGGCTTACTAAGTTTCTTGCAGGTTTTTGTTTTAGTCCTTAACTAGGACTCATAACAGGTTTTACCGAGTTTCTTGCAGGTTTTGGTTTGCAGTCCTTAATTGGGACTCATAACAGGGTCACCTACATTACCCCATGCATAACATAACATCATACCATTGCATACATCTTAACCCATTTCAAGGATCTCAAGGGCTTGTGATGCAGGTCATGGTGAATCAACTAGCCCAGCAAGGGGCAAAGAGGATTTATTTTCCTCTAGCCAAGGTAGTCAGGGGCTATGACCCACTTGATATGGTGAGCTCTGACTCTTGAAGAAGGTTCCCCTAACCAAGGTTGTTTGGAAATCAAAACCAGACATGATGACCAAAGTCAGGGGCTATGACCCACTGGATATGGTGAGCCTTTGACCCTTAAAGAAGAATCCTCAACAGCATGGGTTTCCTTCAATCAAGCTACCAGATTCAAACTCTGACAAATTTTTTCTTGTTTACCCCGCGAGATCCTTGAAAACATTACATGCATGTCATACTCATCATTGCATAACAGGTATCCTTGTTGCAGGTCACTTACCGTTCTCGCTGTTTATTTCAGCAATGGCTTGCCCACAAGATAACCAGGACTGTCTTGCTCAAGAGACTCGGTTCGGGGAAATCCTCCTGAATCTATCCAAGGGGCAGGAGGAGATAAGGACACTTCTCATGGAGACTTTTGTCAAGAATAGTGTTGAGGGTGAAAGGCTGAAATACCTACAAGCTGAGGTGGAGGCATTGAAGGTCCAGATGCTGGGGCAGGTGACTGCCATTCAAGGGTTAGCTCAAAGACAAGAAGAGCTCGGGGTTCTCATCAACCAACTGCTTCAGGGTAACCAACTGGGGCAAACGTCTAAGGGTAAAAAGCCAATCATCGTTCGACCATCTTTGAGACAAAGAGGCAAGGAGAAAGCTCCTCATATGGCTTCAGTATCACCAATTCAGTATCAACCTCACCAGCTTCAACCAGACAAGCCCAAAAGGCAATTCACCAAGCTCAACGTGTCACTGCCTCAAGCCTTACAACAACTGCTGAGGTTGAACTTGGTGACTCTAAAGGATCCTCCTAAGAATCCCAACAGGACACCTTCAAGATATGACCCCAACGCTCACTGCACTTATCATTCTGACAGTCCGGGGCATGCTACAGAGGATTGTTGGACTTTGAAGAATAAGATCCAGGACCTGATTGAGGAAGGAGCTGTGGAATTCACCCAAGATGGCCAGGCTGAGTGCTTCTACCATCCCTACAGGAGGCACCATTTGAAGTAACAAGCCCTGAGACGAGAAGAATTTTTGTTCATTCGAATGTTCAAGTTGCAATTTTCTTTTGTTCAAACATTTACTCATTGTTAAACATTGTTATTCCATTAATGCATCGCATAGGTCTGTTTTGAAGCAATATATTCGTATTCACTATACGCAAATTATTTTCATATTTTTTCTGATGTCAACTCTTGATCTAAAATTCTAAGCCTCTTGAGGGAGGATGACGAAAACGATACCACGATCTACAGTATGCTTTTGAACAGACCCCGCTGATGAGGTGCGGGCATTGTTTCAATTCCTAAACACTGGAGTTATAAAGATGATAATCCCTCGCTAACCCCTCTGAGCCAAAGAAGTAGGAGTTTTTATTTTCGAAAATCAAAACCCTTAATCATAACCCGGGGCAGGGTAGTCTCTCAGTTGATCCGAGTGCATAACGAATGGCACCAAAGAAGTTCTTACAAAGCAAAGAAAGACAGTGATGGTTCCGAATAATCAATAAAGAAAGGCAGTCGTTATCTTACCAAAATCAAAAAGCCCAAAAAGTCAAAACCTATAAAAAGGGACTTATGAAACTGGGGCATCCCGCTGACTGTAATTCCAAAAAGGAAACAGTTCAGGCAAAAAAAAAAGGGATAACAAAAATCAAAAAGAAAGAGGTCCTACAAACCCTCGACAAAAAATGATGACTGCCTATTCAAAAATAAGTTATCAACATCCGAATCATCACCGGAAAATCAGAGCAAAGACTCAAACAAGGTCTAACGTATGATCAACTGAGTTTAGGTTTGGAGAACATCACGAAGAGCGGGTGGGTACAAATAAAATTTGAGCCTTTATCCTTTGTTTCTTAAACCATGAACCAGGCCACGTTATAACCCTTAAAAGTCCTAGCTGAAGCATGGGTTAGTTCGAAAGCATACTGTTACGAAAGGTATCCTGACTCCTTAAGGCTTGCGGTAAAATACGGAGTTGACATCACGTTTTACAAACATTCATTTGTTTTATGAAAAAGAATGCATTTTCAAAATCTTCAAGACAGACATAAGCTTTGCATTTTTAACATAACTTTGTTTGCATATGACTTTTTGTTTGAACAACAGGGAAATTCGCACGATGAATACCTAGTGAACAAAAGCACTTCCAATCAAGGGGCACAACATGATCATGGTCCAATCATCTGGGGCAGTTCAGTCAAGATTCGGAGAATCTCTCAAAAGGCCAACCAGCCTGGGGCAAATCTCCATCTGGATCACCTGGGGCATTCCGACAACGAATCTTGCCTGATCAGACATCTTCTAGTGGTACGGCAACGCAATACTACTGACAGGGGCATCTCCCTACATTCTGAGAGCATGGACATAGTCGAAAAATACTACGCAAAATCAAAGACCCGCTAGGTTGACACACCTAGGCAAAAATAAGGGCTTCCCGGCGAACCAAAAGGGTTCGGGCAAAAACAAGAGATGAATATGAAAAAACTGTACACCCGGCAAGTCGAAAACCTGAAAAGGCAGCTTGGGCAAAAATGGGTATCTCGGTGGACTAAAAACCCGAAAGGGCGGTCCAGGCAAAAGTTAGGGATCAAAGCGTACGACTATGTTCCGTCATCTCGTCACTTTCCTACCAGAAGAAGATTTGTCAATCGGCAATCATCAAGCACCGCCACAGGTATCTTCTCCCACAGAAACAGGGGCAATAAAGAGTTGTCTAAGCAATCCAGTTGTTCTATCCTCCAAGGTATCAAAGTAGGTTCAGCTGAAGAAAACAACCAGGTATCTTAATTCCCCAGAGAGTGAGCCAGCAAGCAGTATACTCTCCTCAAGCAAAACAGTTATCAACCTTAAGGAAGTTGGGTGTCCTCCCGCAGATCTCAACATTCCCCAGCAGCATATATTCTTAACAAGCATCCCCGGCAGTCTTGGTCTAAAGATTGTTCCCCGGCGGCATATCAACATTCAAAGGAATCACTTCCCCAGCACATCAAAACTCCCCAGGAGAGTCCAATTAGTTTCCCCAGGAAAGATGGAATTCATATCCCCAAGCAATAAGCTTATCCCCAGTAGATTCTGGAAGCTTATCCCCTCGCAGAACACGAACGCATCGTCCGGCTTGATTTAAAGAGTTATTTCCTTAACAGGATATAACTGGGTTATCCTCAGCCAAAAGCCACAGAAAAAGCGTCGTCGACAAAGTCTTCCTATCCCCAGAAAACTATTATCAACACTCAGCAAGGCATCCCTCTTCCCACAGAGTATTGCTTCCCAGCATGGTCGCTAGAGTATCTTTTCTCCCCGCAGAATCCTCCGTTTGCCAAGTTTATTCCGCAACGGAGTCATCTTCTCCTACCGGTATTCTTGCAGTTATCATCCCCAGCGAAAACAAAATCCATTCTTCAACATCAGCCCAGGATACGACTTCCCGGCACCCGTCAAGGATTCACTTTCCTAGACAAAAACATACATAAAATATCACATACATCATTATAACATGCATAGACACATCATATCATACGAGTCTCATTTATATTGAGAACATCATTGCTTGATCCATATCATGCATTGCATACGACTGACCTTTACCTTTCAGGAAAGATCCAGTTAAGTTCTCAAGCTACATTTCAAGACCTTGTCCGGTTCAGTTAAATCGACCCTAAGATTTTCCTGATGCTTATCCAGTCAAAGGCCTTCTCTGGTTCAGTCAGATCGACCCTAAGATCTCCCTGATGCTTATCCAGTTGAAGATATTCTAAGACCTTGTCCGGTTCAGTTAAATCGACCCTAAGATTTTCCTGATGCTTATCCAGTCAAAGACCTTCTCTGGTTCAGTCAAATCGACCCTAAGATCTCCCTGATGCTTATCCAGTTGAAGATATTTCAAGACCTTGTCCGGTTCAGTTAAATCGACCCTAAGATTTTCCTGATGCTTATCCAGTCAAAGGCCTTCTCTGGTTCAGTCAGATCGACCCTAAGATCTCCCTGATGCTTATCCAGTTGAAGATATTTCAAGACCTTGTCCGGTTCAGTTAAATCGACCCTAAGATTTTCCTGATGCTTATCCAGTCAAAGGCCTTCTCTGGTTCAGTCAGATCGACCCTAAGATCTCCCTGATGCTTATCCAGTTGAAGATATTTCAAGACCTTGTCCGGTTCAGTTAAATCGACCCTAAGATTTTCCTGATGCTTATCCAGTCAAAGGCCTTCTCTGGTTCAGTCAGATCGACCCTAAGATCTCCCTGATGCTTATCCAGTTGAAGATATTTCAAGACCTTGTCCGGTTCAGTTAAATCGACCCTAAGATTTTCCTGATGCTTATCCAGTCAAAGGCCTTCTCTGGTTCAGTCAGATCGACCCTAAGATCTCCCTGATGCTTATCCAGTTGAAGATATTCCAAGACCTTGTCCGGTTCAGTTAAATCGACCCTAAGATTTTCCTGATGCTTATCCAGTCAAAGGCCTTCTCTGGTTCAGTCAGATCGACCCTAAGATCTCCCTGATGCTTATCCAGTTGAAGATATTTCAAGACCTTGTCCGATTCAGTTAAATCGACCCTAAGATTTTCCTGATGCTTATCCAGTCAAAGGCCTTCTCTGGTTCAGTCAGATCGACCCTAAGATCTCCCTGATGCTTATCCAGTTGAAGATATTTCAAGACCTTGTCCGGTTCAGTTAAATCGACCCTAAGATTTTCCTGATGCTTATCCAGTCAAAGGCCTTCTCTGGTTCAGTCAGATCGACCCTAAGATCTCCCTGATGCTTATCCAGTTGAAGATATTTCAAGACCTTGTCCGGTTCAGTTAAATCGACCCTAAGATTTTCCTGATGCTTATCCAGTCAAAGGCCTTCTCTGGTTCAGTCAGATCGACCCTAAGATCTCCCTGATGCTTATCCAGTTGAAGATATTTCAAGACCTTGTCCGGTTCAGTTAAGTCGACCCTAAGATTTTCCCGATGCTTATCCAGTCAAAGGCCTCTCTGGTTCAGTCAGATCGACCCTAAGATCTCCCTGATTCTTATCCCAGTAGAAGACATCCAAGATTTTTTCTCAACGAGCGTTGTTGAAGTTAAAGTCACCCAAGATTTTTTCTCAACGAGCGTTGTTGAAATTAAAGTCGCCCAAGGTTTTCTTACTATTCATGCTAAGATAGTAACCATCCCTGGTTCTTTCATCGCCGTTTGAAGCTCCAGACTCAGCTCCTGTAACCAATCAGGACACATCTATACCAGGCATCTAAAAATCAGCTCCTGCAACGTGTCAGGTACTCATTTTCTGTTTTGCAGGTATACAGGTTCTCGCCAAGGAATCTCTTACACAATCAAACATCCAGATGGCATCTATAAGCCCATTCCACCATCACTGCCACTATGTGAGCGCAAATTTCTGGGCACTCTAGTGTCCAATCATCTTCTACCCTCGGATTACGAAAGGCACGTCAGCCAATCTGCATCCTCAGGTCTAAGAAGATTGAACAGGGGCAACTGTTGTACCCCAAAATTTGCCCTCCCATATTCTTCAAGAAATTGCCAAGCCAAGTCATAAAACTCCCCCAAGGGTTGCACAGTCCAACTGTCTCCTATACAGTCAAAACTAGGGTTTGTGTTCTGATCAAGAAAAGGAAGTGTTCAAAGGCCCAATCAAGTCTCACATGCTTACAAACATGGTCAAGCATCCTCATATCAAGTTTCAAGGCATTCAGCTCAAAATTGCACAGTCAAAACCCTAAATTGCACTACAGTCAACTGTAGGGGCAAAATAGTCATTTGACAGTCAAAAGTTCAAATTTTTGGTCAACATATCATTTTGAAGCCACAAACATCATTTGATCAATGCTTGATCATGATTCTCAAAATTTGGCTCAGAAAATCATCAAGATGCAAAAGTTTCCTTATTTGGACAGCTGAAAAAGTCAACTGAAATTGACCAGGGCATAACTTTCACATGGATTATCAGAAAAATGCCATCCAAAGCTCATTTTGAAGAGAAAGACATTTCCTACAACTCATCTTCATACTTCAAGTCCAAGAAATGCTCTCACAAAAAGTTATCAATTTCAACATTATAGGTCATTTTCAAAAGTCAACAAAAAGGGACTTTAAGTCAAAGGCCATAACTTGAGATTGGAAAATCAAAATGACATGGGACCAAAGGCATTGGTTAAAGGACTCAAAGACTTTTCCAAAATGTCCAAGAACATGAGAAAAGCTTAAAAATTGAGCAAGTTATGCATTGGAGAAGTTGGGAAATTTTTGTGAAATGGCAAAAGTCAACTATCCTTGAAACTTCAATTTTTGACAAAAGGGCCCACTTTCTTCCACTTGATTCAGCCTTTTCATGCCACACACGTGTCCCATGATTAATTTCAAGATCAAACATTGATTTTTCTATTTTATTTAATTTTTGATAATTTAATTCATTTTAAATCTTTAAAAATTCAAATAAAATTTAAAAATCAATGGAATAGTGTCATGTGAATTTGAATAGCTTCCATATATCATGTGCCAGCTCCCAAACTCATGCTAGGGTTAGGTTGTACACCAAGTCTTGGTTTTGCTAAAAAAGGGGAAAGTTTGTTAATGGTGAAAAGACCTAAGACTAATTCTCTCATGGGCATGGATCAAGGCCAACTAATGACCTAATTCCCTTCCCTCATAAGTGCTGAGTCAAAACCTAATGCCCACACACAAAAGAGATGCGCTAGACACACCATTGCCAACTGGAAAAATTGTCCAAAAAACTCAAAACTGAAATCAGTGTTCTAGGTGGATTCAAAGCTTAATTCCTTTTCCAAAAGCTTCCTTGTGGTCTCCTGAACAGATTCCCATCCCTAACATCAACTCAAACGCAAGGAATTGGTAACGAGACCTTTGACTGTACAGCAAAAAAATCAAAAACGCATATCATGTTCTAGGCATTTTTTATGAAATTTAATTGTTGATTCTTATTCCTCATTTGATTTCAAAGCTAACTGATATGTTTAATTGAGTTTTTATGTTACATACACGATGATGCCATGAGTGAAATTTAGGGTTTTCAAAGGTTGAATTTGGGGCTTTTGCAAAGAGGAAAAATCAGGACTCCAAACCACCACCGTTCAATTTGGCATGCTTGGACGAAGAAGAAGCCATGGTCGCGATTAATTTATGAGTTGCATAGCTCTAATCGCTATTTTCTGAAAACGTCCCTAAGGCCACGCGCATAAAACCGTTGCTTTTGTTTATGTTACAGGGAACGTGAAGAAGACGACATCGTGTCAACCAGTGATTCGTTGGTTTGAAAATCCGCGCGTTTTCCAGCACTAACGCGTTGTTTCTTTTTACTATATTGATTATATGTTTAATTAACAAATACGTGTAGTGGCTCAGCTGGCAGTTGGTGATTGCAATAACGTCCAAGACCTGGGTTCGAGTCCCAGGTCTGTATATTTCTCATATTATTTTTCACTAACCATTCATGTGCAGCGCTTATGATAAGGCACACCATATATCTTCATTATCCAACATCCACGTATCCAAGAGCATCCAAATCAAAGGCCAGGATTGAAGAACATGCTATGTCCAGGTCAACGCATCCACACGCTACGCAAAAAGTCAAAAAGGCCTCAGAGTCATTGGGCCATATTTGCTTGGACTACACCTCACAATTGGGACTGAAACCCCCTGGTTTGCAAATTCTATTTTATTTTTATGTTTTATTTTAATTGTTATTTTATTTGCTTTCTTGGTAATTTAATTAATTTTTTTTTTTTACAAAGATACAAAAGACTCAAAAAAGATAAAAACATAATAAAAATATTTAATTTTCACATTTTCTCATAAATTAGCATGTAAATAAATTCAATTTAAATTAGGGTTTGCAATATTAATTCTTTTTTTCATAAAAAATCCAAAAATATAGCATTAGGTTTAATAACTTTTTATTCCTTTTAATTTTCCTTTTTTTTTGCCATAATAGTAGTGATTTATTTATTTTCATAATTAAACTTGTAAACTAATTAGGGTTGCATTTAGGTTAAATTTTAATACTTTCATAATAAACTTAAAAAATAATTAGAACTAGGTTTAGTGTTTTATTTTAATTTGAAATTAATTCTTTTTCTATCAAATCTTAAAAAACACAAAAATACCAAAAAACATTTTTCTTTTAAATTTTTTAATTTTAATTCCTCATTAACTTTAATTTTTGCAAAAGGGCCCAACGCCCACGTTTTTAATTCTTTTATTCCGCATATTTATTTTATTTCGTTTATTATAATTATGTACATGTCCCAAAGCCTTGTAACAATTTAACTTTTCGCACCGTTATTTTCTTTATTTATTTTCCGTCAAATCGGGTCCGGTTTAATTTCGGCGATGTGGACCCGCGCCATTTGTAATAGCTTAGATTTATTTTTCCCGCAAACTTTTAACTGTTAACCAAGCATGAAAGAATGAATGACCATAATAAAATCAAGCGTAGAACACCAATAACATGAACAAGACAAATATCAATGAAAACAACACACGAACCGCACACACCACCCCTAGGGTACGCCTCACTGTTGCCTTGCCTCGAAAGGTGATCGTCGAGTAGAGGATGTCTTAGTAAGTCCTCATGATCCGGGAACCTGGCATGAGGGTAGCTTCTAAGGTGTCTTCCCATTGCTCTGGTGATCACCACGTCCCGAACCTCGAATTGACCCGAACACCTCCAACGGTGGTGCTACCTACCTCTCAATGGTGGGATGGCACTACCTTAAAGGACATTTACACAGACGAATTCCTTAGGGTAGGTAGGTTCTCAAGGATACTTGCTCTAATCTCAAAACAAACTGAAATCTTTTCATACCAACACATTTTCAAAAGCTTTCAAAGCAAACTTTTCAAACACTCTGACGTACGAGTCGAACTGAAATTTTTCAAAGAAACTTTGTTAACCCACATTGAAAAGCAAACAAACATTTTTGAAAACACAATGAGCAAGTATCTAAGAGCCCATGGATAACCATGGATAGAAAGGGTGCTAACACCTTCCCTTTCTATAACCTACCTCCCGAACCGAGAGCAATCTCTTTAAGGAATTTTTCTGTGCTTTTGTCCTTTCCATTTGGAGAAAATAAAAGACGGTGGCGACTCTTGCTTCCGCGACATTTCGCGAACCAGCGTTAAACAGTCAGTTCCAGATCCACCGATCACAGGTGCCAACTTGGAATCAAGTGTCAAGGGGCGCTTAATACAGCTGTTAAATGAATACGTTGAAATCTTCACCTGGTCTTATGAAGACATGCCAGGGTTGGACACAGACATCGTGGTTCACTGTCTCCCTACAAGAGAGGACTGTCCCCCGATTAAGCAGAAAGTCCGCCGAATGAGGCTCGACATGTCTGAGAAGATTAAAGCTGAAGTAATGAAGCAATTCAACGCTGACTTTCTGGCTGTTACATCCTATCCACAATGGGTTGCTAACATTGTGCCAATACCTAAAAAAGACGGAAAGGTCAGAATGTGTGTCGACTACCGGGATTTGAACAGGGCTAGCCCTAAAGATGATTTTCCGCTACCGCATATCGACATTTTGATTGACAACACAGCTCAGCATAAAGTTTTTTCCTTCATGGACGGATTCTCGGGCTACAACTAGATCAAAATGGCCCCCGGGGACATGGAGAAAACAACCTTTGTTACACAATGGGGTACCTTCTACTACAAGGTGATGCCGTTCGGACTGAAGAACGCAGGGGCAACTTATCAGCGCGCCATGGTAGCTTTGTTTCATGATATGATACATCATGAGATCGAAGTTTACGTAGACGACATGATAGCTCGATCACAAACAGAGGAGGAACACCTTGAACACCTGCAAAAGCTGTTTGCCAGGTTGAAGGAATACAAACTCAGGTTGAATCTAAGTAAGTGTACTTTTGGAGTTAGGTCTGGTAAACTTCTAGGATTTATTGTTAGAAACAAGGGCATTGAGGTCGATCCAACGAAAGTGAAAGCAACACAAGAAATGCCTGCTCCCCATACTGAAAAGGAGGTTAGAGGGTTCTTGGGACGCTTGAACTATATTGCCAGATTTATCTCTCATCTGACGTCTACCTGTGAGCCAATTTTCAAACTATTAAAGAAAGATCAGGTAGTCGAATGGAACGATGATTGTCAAACTGCTTTTGATAAAATCAAAGAGTATTTGCTAGAACCTCCTATTCTGATGCCACCCGTCGAAGGAAGGCCGTTGATCATGTATCTGACTGTTTTGGACAACTCAATGGGGTGTGTACTGGGCCAGCATGACGAGTCTGGTCGAAAAGAGCATGCCATTTATTACCTTAGCAAAAAGTTTACCGACTGTGAGACTCGCTACTCACTGCTCGAGAAAACTTGATGCGCTTTGGTATGGGCTGCTCGCCGACTAAGGTAGTATATGTTGACTCATACCACTTTGTTGATTTCCAAAATGGATCCTATCAAGTATATCTTCGAGAAGCCTGCTTTATCTGGAAGAATCGCTAGATGGCAGATGATCCTGACTGAGTATGACATCCAGTATACTACCCAAAAAGCTATAAAAGGGAGTGTACTAGCTGACCATCTAGCTCATCAAGCTATCGAAGATTATCAACCCATGAGATTCGACTTCCCAGACGAGGACATCATGACTTTGGACAACATTGAAGGTAACAGACCGTATGACGGACCTGAAAATGGATCCCGATGGACCCTGTACTTTGATGGTACTTCAAATGCACTTGGAAACGGTATCGGTGCAGTACTCATTTCCCCGGAAGGTTTCCACACACCTTTCACGGACCGACTTTGCTTCAGCTGTACCAATAACATGGCTGAATATGAAGCTTGCATCTTTGGTCTCAAGGCTGCTATAGACTTGGGGATCAAATCTTTGATCGTATTTGGGGACTCGGCTTTGGTTATCAGTCAAATCAAAGGAGAGTGGGATACCAAACATTCTAATCTTATCCCATACAAAGAACATGTCCTGACATTGTTGCCTCATTTCGAGTAGATCACCTTCGAGCACTTCCTGCGAGAAGAAAATCAGCTAGCAGATGCTCTGGCTACAATGTCTTCCATGTTTAAACTCAACTGGGATACCGAGGCTCCCCAAATCACCATCGAGCGAATGGATGAACCTGCACATTGTCATGAGATTAATACCGAAGAAGTAGTGGAACAACCCTGGTTCCATGAAATCAAAAGGTATCTCCAGACTAGAGAATATCCCGAAGGAGCTTCCGTCAATGACAAAAAGTTCTTAAGGAGATTTGCTGCCAAGTTCTTCTTGAGCAATGGTATCCTTTATAAGCGCAGTCATGATTGTGTCTTACTCCGATGTGTAGACAAAGCTGGAGCAGAGTTAATCATGACCGAGATACACATCAGCATATTTGGCACCCACTTGAGTGGACATACGATGGCTAAGAAGATTCTAAGGGCAGGCTATTACTGGTCTACCATGGAAGCTGATTGCCATCAACATTCCCGTACTTGCCACAAATGTCAAGTCTACGCTGACAAGGTACATATTCCTCTTGTTCCTCTCAACATTCTGACAGCTCCTTGGCCATTCGCAATGTGGGGCATTGACATGATTGGAGAGATCAAGCCCACAACATCCAATGGACATCGCTTCATCCTGGTCGCCATTGACTATTTCACCAAGTGGGTCGAAGTAGCTTCCTTCGCCTTTGTTACAAAAAATGTGGTTGCCCGCTTCATCAAGCAGAACCTCATATGCCGGTATGGTGTCCCCGACAGGATCATCACAAACAACGGTACAAATCTGAACAATACTATGATCACCGCTCTATGCGAACAGTTCAAGATTTATCATCACAATTCATCTCCCTATCGGCCGAAGATGAACGGTGTTGTTGAAGTTGCGAACAAAAACATCAAGAAGATCATTCAGAAAATGACAGTCACCTACAAGGACTGGCATGAGATGTTACCATTTGCTCTACATGGATACCGCACCACGACACGTACTTCAACAGGGGAAACCCCATTTTCTTTAGCATATGGCATGGAAGCTGTCCTACCCATGGAAGTTCAGATTCCTTCTTTAAGGATCATGAAGGACGCTGGTTTGAATGAAGACGATTGGATTCAGACCCGACTTGATCAACTCAATTTGATCGACGAGAAGTGACTCACTGCTATTGGCCATGGTCAGACGTACCAAAAACGGATGATCAAGGCTTTCAACAAGAAAGTCAGGCGTCAAGTATATCAAGTCGGAGATCTTGTAATCAAGCGGATTATCTTGCCGCAAGGTGATCCCAGGGGAAAATGGACTCCTACTTACGAAGGACCATTTGTAATCAAGAGCATCTTTTCTGGTGGTGCAATGATTCTGACCACCATGGACGGCGACGATTTGCCACACCCTGCGAACGCAGACATAGTCAAAAGATACTACGCATGAAATAACCCGACAAGTCGAAAACCCGAAAGGGCGACTTGGGCAAAAATGGGCATCCCGGTGAACCGAAAACCCGAAAGGGCGGTTCAGGCAAAAATTAGGGATAAAACAAAAAAAAAAATTACACCCGGCAAGTTGAAAACCCGAAAGGGCGACTTGGGCAAAAAAGGGTTTCCCGGTGGATTGAAAACCCGAAAGGGAGATCCAGGAAAAAGTTAGGGAATTAAAGCGTATGACTATGTCTCGTCGGATCACTTTAAAGAACAATCTCTTCATCAACAAGCTCCGAGCTTCTGATCAATCCAATCATCGGCGGACGAAGCAGCGAATGGACAGATATTCAGAGTTGTGAAGGCTATAACAGAATGGAATCCCATGGAATTGTTACACATAGCCATCTTTCTTTTGTATAAAATTTTCAATGTTTTTACGACAACATCCTCTTACTAGGATGCCTGTCCCCTTTGTACAAAGATACTCATAAAAAGTTAATACAAATACTTTTCCAAATACAGAAATTTACCTTGTCTTCTGTTTCTTTTTCACACTTATGTTTTATTTGAGAAACGTCCAATATTTTGTTAAATAGGCATATGCATTTGAACATAATCATTTTCTTACAAATCAAGAAAGATGATTGCTGATAGGTTGAAGGTACAAATAGATATCTTAATGCCCTTTCAGAGGAAATCCTCAGCGGAATTAAACTCTAAATTCCTTGACAAAGTTAAAATCCAGAGCTTAATTCCCCAAACAGAGTTAAACTTCAGGATCCTCAGCAGAACAAAAGCTTTCTCAAAGCTGATTTCCCCAGCCAGAGAGCCTTCCAGAACTCAATTCCCCTCAGAGTTAAGTTTCAGTATCCCCGGTGGAGCCCAAAAAAACTGAAAATCCTATCCCCAGCAAAGTCAAAGCTGTTAAACCTCAGTGGGGCTAAAACTTCCAACTATCAATCCCCAGCGGAACCAGATTAGTGAACACTCTCCCACAGAGATACTTCCCATCAGATTGAAGATTCTCAGTCTTACTCCTCCAGCATGAGTCTCCCAGGTTCTGAACTCCCCAGTAGAGATCATCAGAATTCTCATTTCCCACAGGTCACCAAGGATTTTCAATCCCTAGCAGTGGTCCTAGGATCCATCAACAACTGAAGATCTTGCTCCTCAAGCAATCAGTAGTCAACAAGGATTTCTCACCCTCAGTAACCAAAGGATTTTTTCTATCCCCAGCTTCGGTTATGGGTTTATTTCCCCAACATTTGTCAAGGATTTATTCTCCAAAACAAATTACGTTTCAAATTGATCGGTCGTTCAAAAGTTCCTTCATCACCTGTTGGAAGTTACGGTCGTCAAAGATCAAATTATCACAAAGTTCAAGTTATGAAGCCCGAATTTGACCGGATAGTATCTTGATCTCTACAGCATATTGTGAAGCCCGGAGTACGACCGGATAACAATGTTAGACTACCGCCAAGCCTGGATTACGACCAGATAGTGGTATCCCCTAAAAGCAAGTTATGAAGTCCGGATTCGACCGGATAATAGTTTAATCCCCAACAAGTTTCTGTGAAGCCTGGATTACGACCAGACAACAGTCAAGAATACTACGAAGCCTGGAGTCGACCAGATAGTGGTATATCTTTAACACAAGCCGTGAAGCCCGGATTTGACCGGATAACAGCTTAGCAAGCTATTGTGAAGCCTGGATTACGACCAGATGACAATACAAGTTTCTGTGAAGCCTGGATTACGACCAGACAGCAGTCAAGAATACTACGAATCCTGGAGTCGACCAGATAGTGGTATATCTTTAACACAAGCCGTGAAGCTCGGATTTGACCGGATAACAGCTTAGCAAGCTATTGTGAAGCCTGGATTATGACCAGATGACAATACAAGTTTCTGTGAAGCCTGGATTACGACCAGACGGCAGTCAAGAAAAATACGAAGCTTGGAGTCGACCAGATAGTGGTATATCTTTAACACAAGCCGTGAAGCCCGGATTCGACCGGATAACAGCTTAACAAGTTATTGCAAAGCCTGGATTACGACCAGTTGGCAATACAAGTTTCTGTGAAAGCCTGGAGATTGACCAGATAACAGTTAATCGTTAACAGAATGAAGACTCTCGTCCTGGAATCCCCAGTAGATTGGCATACAACTCAAGCTCCTGATTCCCCAACAGTGGTCCCAGGACTTCTCATTTTCAACGATCAAAGGATTTTCAATCCCCTGCAGCAGTCAAAGATTTACTTTCCCCGGCAGTAGTCAAAGATTTCATTATCCAGGATTCATCTTCCTCAGTAAGACAGCTCATCAGCTTACATGTGCATTCATTACATTCATATCATAAATATTGATATAACATACATTGCATCATACATTTCATGCAACATAACTTTGTGTTTCAGCTAATGTTTTACCCTTTTCAGGATAAGATTGATAAACTCAGACTTCTGAAAACAGTTTACGGGTTCTCCAGACACGGATGTTAACCCATCGCTTGTTCAGATTCAAGACTTCTAAAAACAGTTTACGGGTTCTCCAGACACGGATGTTAACCCATCGCTTGTTCAGATTCAAGACTTCTGAAAACAGTTTACGGGTTCTCCAGATACGGATGTTAACCTATCGCTTGTTCAGATTCGAGACTTCTGAAAACAGTTTACGGGTTCTCCAAATACGGATGTTAACCTATCGCTTGTTCAGATTCAAGACTTCTGAAAACAGTTTATGGGTTCTCCAGACACGGATGTTAACCTATCGCTTGTTCAGATCCAAGACCTCTGAAAATAGTTTCCATGTTCTCCAGATATGGATGTTAACCTATCGCTTGTTCAGATTCAAGACCTCTGAAAACAGTTTACGGGTTCTCCAGACACGGATGTTAACCTATCGCTTGTTCAGATCCAAGACCTCTGAAAACAGTTTCCGAGTTCTCCAGATACGGATGTTAATCTATTACTTATTCAGACCCCCAGCTCAGAGATGTTCCAAACATGGATACCTTTCTGATACTCACTCACTCATCAACGACATACAGTTCAACAGGCATTCCAGATGGCATCTTTAAGCCCATCCCCCGACAAGATTCTGTCACATCTCCAGATGGCATCTCTAAGCCCATCTCCAAATGGCATCTTTAAGCCCATTCCCGCATCCATGTCTTGACGAGTGCAAATTTACGGGCACTCTAGTGTCCAATCTCCTTTTACCTTCGAGACGCGAAAGGCAAACTTGCCAATCTAACTCTTCAGGTTCAAGAAGATTGAACAGGGGCAACTGTTGTACCCCAAAATTTTCCCTCTCATTTCATCAACATTTTCTCACCAGAAGACTCTTGGAGCTCAAGATCAAGTTAGGGTTTGCTCTGTTCAAGGCCCCTTCTTGCATTGTTGACCCAAATTAGGGTTTGAGTTTGCACAGGGATGTCTTGACCTAAAATGCTCAAAGTAACTTTCATGCTTCATGTTGAACTCACAAGTTTATCCATACCAAGTTTCAAGCTTTGATTCCAATCTTTGCCCAGTCAATTCGACAATTGACCTAGAAATCAGTTGTATTGGGGAAAAAGTCAATTGTGGCCAATTGACAGTCAAACTTCATGATTTTTGACCCACATCAACATAATGAACTCATATGAACCATTTGGTCAAGTTTGGATCACAATTCCACAAGAAATTTGATCAGATCACCAAAAGGGCAAAATGGTCATTTTTAGGGTTTTGACTGCACAAAGGCAATTTTTGACTGTTTGACCTAACCAATGGCAAACCAAGCTCATATATGGACTCAAGGACTCAATGGAATTGTCTAGACCCATTCAACAAGTTCAAAAGATCTCAAATGCACATGATTGACAGATGAATTTTTCAGTCAACTGATCAAAATTTGATTGTATACTGAAAAGTCAAACTTTGACTTTTTGGTCAAAATCAAGTGCCAAGATTCATTTTTCATCAAGACATGTCAAATTATGAAACTTGTTCATCAAGAAACCCAAAATTGCAAATTAGGGTTTGAAATGAAGAAATTTCATAACTTAGAAATTTTCTAAGTTATGAAATTTCCTTATTTTTTCCTAACTTTGTCCCATTTTTTCACCAAGATGAAAATGGATTCAAACAAAACTTGAAGCATGAAAGTTGTAGTCCATTACAAAATATACAACTTTGATTCACAAAGTTTCCTCAAAGGAAGCTTGTAGCTCAAGTTATGATTTTTGGAACAAGGGTACAAAACATTTTTAACTTAGAGAAATTTTGACCTATTCTAGGCAGGATTTTTGTCCAACTTCTTGGCCATTTTTCACATGCTTCCACTTGGAGTTTCAATTTGAATTACAAATATGGATTGTAGTACTCATTCCAAGATTTCCAAATTGTCCAAGAACTTCTCAAACACCCTTGTGGTTAGAGAGAATCGAATTTGCAAAGTTGGCCAAAACTCATTCTTGTTCATGGCTAAAAACATGTTCATGGCAAATTGCATTTTTCAAATCAGCATAGTTTATGCTATCTTGCAGGCCTCTAAACCTCTTTACACTCAATAATTAAATTCCTAACCATTGTGCTAATGCATTATTTCATCCATTTGGGCATTACACATAGAATTAATCCTTATTTGGAAAAAGCTAATTTGCCATTTTTGAAAAGTAACACTTTATGTCAATACATGATCTTTGAAGTACAAGCCAGATCTTTGAGGCAAAGTTTTGTAGACAAATCCCACTGATCAAGAGAAAATTGTGCAGCATAGATAGAGAGGGCACACATGCCTGCATTGCAACTTGAGCTTTCTTACGTCAAAAACAAGAAATCTTGCAAACATATACCAACTTTGATTTCCTGCAAACAAAAGCCTAAGAAAACTTTGTTCTCATCTTTCATACATCCAAGCAAGCCTAAAGCACGACCAAACCACCCATCATCCCTCCTCATACACAAGATCACATTTTTTCTGCAAAACAGAGTGCCTGCTGCAGATTGAAGTCCACAGCTCAATCCACTCGTGCACTTTGGCCAAAACCAGTTCAAATACATTCCATACCATCCACACAAACTATCCCAAGCCCTAAATACAAATTGTAACACCCCTAACCTCTGTTGCCCTTTTCACTTTTCAGTTTTGCAGGTGAACTTCCATAGCACGATTCAGAGAGTTTCAGAGCAAGATAGGTACTTGGGAAGCATCCTTGGACCTCAGGCAAGTTGTACAAATCCTCAAACTCCATTGAAGTTGGCCACATTGCTGTACACGAGTCAAGCTGAAACAAGTAAAACTATGGACTTCTATCTCTCTATCCAGCCATGTTTAAGCTTAGGTTTGTGAAGGAAACATGTTCTACTCATAGCCCCGAAGCCATCCATGTATTTACTTTTCATTTATATTAAGCATGCTGTGAGAATTTTGGCCATGAACATTGAAGAAAAATTAGGTCAGAAATTGGGGGAGAAGAAATTCTCCCTGGTTTCTTAGAGTTAGGACAACTTTTTTTACATGTTTGGAATCGTGGCTTGATGCTCTACATTATTTGTGTTATGAGTTTTTGCTAAAAGTCAAAGAATCAGGAGTTTGTGTTGGACATGGTGAGGCGCGCGTTTTCTGTTTAAAACAAGGCTGGAGGTTGAAGAAGGTTGGCTTGGGTTGGGCCTGAGTTTGTTTTGCTCTTTGCACACCTTTTTTCCATTTGCACCCCCCTGACCCATTGTGTGAAATACTTATAATTTTTCATTTTTCCTTTTTGATTCTGACTTAATATTTTTTGTTCAAACATAAAAAACATTAAAAATATTTTTCCACACTTTTTTGCATTTATTTGGCATTTATTTGTTTTATTTAGTATATATATGTAAATAATATAAAAACCTTTTTTATTTTTAAACCCTAAAAATAATACAAAAATAAATATTTTTTTAGTTATTATTTTTTTGTTTACATTTTGAAAATATTTTCTAAAATATACATTTTTTTGTAAATAATTAATATTTTATTTTTGTATATATATTTAATATATAATATAAATACTTATTATATTTATTAGAATATCTAGGCTAAAAATATAGAAATAATACATTTTTATTTTTATTTAATATTTGACATCAAAAATACTTTTTTACAATATACTTCTTATTTTTTGTATATAATTAATAAATATTGTATATAATTAATAAACAAATACTATTTATTCAAAAAACTAGGGTTTTGCCCTAAATGACAAAAATACTCAAAATTTGACTTTTTTATTTTTGTTTATATTTCACATTGAAAAGTACTTTCACATACCTAAAAAATCATTTTTGTGCATAATACATTTTGCATATTTATTATATTTATTTAATTATTGTACAATTAAATATTTGTATATTCGATATGGATGTAATAGCTTAGAATTTAATTTCTTGTCAAACATCCCCAAATTCAAACTTGTACCCCCATCCCCATAATCATTGTTGTAATAGCTTAGCATTTAAATTTCCGCATTTAAAAGCTTTCAAAATTATGCCATGATAGACCTAGGGTTTGTATGCAAATAAAAAACCAACAAATAGCTTGACCTAATTCAAAGATAAACATGCATGAAAAACAAACAATGCACACTTGCACCCTTAGGGTTACTCCACTTGTTGCCTTCAAAAAAGGGCCATGTTGCATGTTGAGTGTCTTTGGCAAAACAAAAACAAATCAAATGATCATAGTCCCTCGATGACGCTTTCGAAGTTGCCTAAAATGATCATAGTCCCTCAAGAAAATTGCCAAAGATGCTTGACACTATTGCATTCATGGTCTATACGATGACCCGCGCCTGTCCCGTTAACATCCTAACACAAGGTTGTTCACCAAATACAATGGTGAAACAACACTGTTAAAAGGGTTAAAACATGAGAAAGACCTTTGAGTAAATTTAGGGGTAGAACTCTTAGTTACTTGATCAAACTTGCAAAACACACTTGCCTACTTTCAAAACACACTCCACAACACAACTTTCAAAACAACTTTCAAAAACATTGAAACATCTTTTCAAAAAAGACAAACACCTTTGTAAAACATTCAAACAAGAATTGTTACAATGGTTTCCTAGACAAGGCATCTTTTTCAAAACATTTTCAAAACCACACACACAAAGTACCATTTCAAACAATTGAAAAGCAAAGGCAAGTGATCTAAGCAAGTAACTAAGAGCCCATGGATAACCATGGATAGAAAGGGTGCTAATACCTTCCCTTTCTATAATCTACTCCCCGAACCCACGAAAACATCTCAAAGGTTTTTCCTGTGCTTTTTAAACCTTTCCTTAGGATAAAATAAAAAGTCGGTGGCGACTCTTGCTCAACCGAAACATTTGCGAATACAAACGCAAAACCTCAAGTCAGTTCTCCCACCATATCACACATGGGCCAATATTTTATTGAATCGATTAATCCTAGTAGGTAATCGATTAAAAGCTTCAAAATAAGTCAACCCTAATCCAAAAGAGGAAATTCTAAAACGACTATTGTCAAGATATGAAAAATACCCAAGCGCATCGCACGTTAGAAATACAATAGAGTTGTCACCGAACTTTATTATTCCAAAAAAAGAGAAAATATCGATAAAATCCGCGAAAGAAAAGAAAATGGTCGTCACAGCCAAAATTGGGTTCGGGAGTCAGTTATGCAAGAGGAAGGTATTAGCACCCCTCACATTTGTTGTACTCAACGGAACACATTTAGTTAGTTTTGCAAAAGAGTGTTAGCTTATGTCTACTTCTGATCTTCTACTTATTGTGCGAAGAGAAAGAAAGAAAGTGTATTTGTATTTTTAATTAGTGTGTCTGACGAGACTTTGGATCTCGCTGATACGTATCTCCAGGTGCGATGGAGAACTAAGGCTACTGAGTTCTGGGTGGCAAATGTTTTTTAGTTGGTCAATTTTAGTGAAAGATTCTCAAGTTGCATTCGAAAGGAAAATATTGATGCCCAAAATATAGATGATTGAACATTTGCATCACTTCAAGAATGGATGACTTAATCGGATCAACACATATTTTTTCCATCATCACATTCGAGTGGAAAACGTTTGATATTCTCATGTGGAAATGATGTTTGCATCATTGTGGAATGGACATAGTGTATTTCGTTAATGAAAAGATTTTGAACTTGAAAGCTAAAAGACAAAAGTTTTGAATGTGTTGAGATTGATTTTATGTGGAGACAAGTATTTAAATAGAGAGCTCTACAGAAGTATCCAAATACTCGATAAAGGAAGAGGCCTACACTCAATCACTCCCTTTTTCATCCAAAATTAGGGTAAAATATGTGAGGCGAGCAGAGTCAGGATTCCTTAACAAAATACAAGTCTTCAGACAGTAAGCTCTACAACAATGTCCTATTACTCGAAGAAGGGATAGGCCTATGCCCAATCACCCCCTTTCTCATCCGCAAAAGATTGGACTAAACTCGTTTTATTTATTGTGTCTTAAGTTGGAAGACAAGTACTCTAATAGTGAGTCCTACAGCAATGTCCAAGTACTCGGAGAAGGAAGATGCATGTGTCCAATCACTTTCTTTTTCATTCCATTTATTTGAGAAAAATATTTTGAAAAGACGACTTGATGTTGGATCAAGTGTTTGATTATGAAATTTTTTAAATTGATGAAGAAAAGGTACTTGACGTTGGATCAAGTACTCGCATTGTGTTCGATTGAATTTGATCGAAAAATAGCTTGAGGTTGGATCAAGCATTTTATTATTTTGAAAGAAAAGTTGATTTTAAGTGGTCAAGTCGTTAATTAATTCAATTAAGCTACCGAACCTAAAAGAATCAAAACGAAACGGTACGAGAAGTTACAACAAAGGATGTGGGTACATTTGTTACATGGGAACTAAAATGAAGCGCATAACAACTAAACAAATGGATAATGTTTAAGTAGCAAAAATTAATTGATTAAAGTTGATTAATTAAATTATGTAAGCTAATTAAAACTAATTATTGAAACTAATTGATTAAAAATCACGTCGATCTATTATTCAAGTTAATTAAAATTGAATAACCTAATTAACTAATTAAAAAATTTAATAAATTAATCAAATGACAAAATAATATATATAAGAGAAATGTGCAAAGTAGGGTATCACATTTTATTTTTTTCTGGGGTATTTTCAGAGATGTATTGCCGAAACACTTTTTTTTTCAAAATCAGGGGTGTTTCAGAGATACATCTTTGAATTAGGGCATTACAGTAACAAATAAGAACATTCACCCCTCATTCTCATTTCTTCCAACTTCTAACTATCAAACACCCCAAAAAGCTCCAAAATCTCTACTTTCAAAACTCATTCAAGTTTGTCTACTCATTTGCACTTGTTACAACTCACTCCAACTCTCAATTTCAAAACATTTCAACAATTCTAAAAGCTTCAAATTTGAGTAATTTCTCCAATCCCTTTTAATCTTTGCATTTCTATTTTAAGTTTCTTAGATTATGTATAACATGTAAAAAAAAAGCTTGATTTTTAAGTGTAAAAATTGGATATTAGTTTAAAAATGGTGTTGTTAGGTTGAAGATTTGGTTATGGAAGTCGCAAATTTTTTCGGAGAAACATCACAAAAATCCCCTCTGAGGAGTTTCGGAGATGCATCTTCGAAAAATGGCCTATTTTTTTTCAAACATGTTCTTGTTCATTCGCTTACCTTGGATTTGATTAATGATTATTTGTTTTTCCAGAAAAATGACAGAAAACCCTAATAGATTGGCACTTGGTATGCCTAGTCAAATTGCATTTGTTTGACAAGAGAGAGATAAGCAGACTACGAAGCGTCAAGGACGTGGTCGGGTACCGCGGGAGGAAATGGATGGAACATCGACTTCTGCTCCGAGGAGTCGCCTTTCGCGTGCGTCCTCATCTAGGGATTATGAGGAGGAGGAACCCGAGCGAGTTTAGGTTCCAGAACCCGAAATGGTTGATGTTGTGATACAGTGGCAGAACTGACTGTTATACTGGTTTGCATTTTGTATTCGCAAATATGCAGTAAGCAAGAGTCACCACTGAATTTTCTGTTATCCGACAAAGGAAAGGGTGTAAAGAACAGAAAAAGACCTTTTTCGAGAGTTTCTGAGTAAGGGGGTAGATTATGGAAAGGGAAGGTGCTAGCACCCTTTCCATCTGTGGTTTTCCACGGGCTCTTAGGTACTTGCTCATTTTTGAAAATTACTTTCGTGTTTGTGTGTTTTGAAAAAATTTGTTTGTTTTATGCTAACTCTTGTATCAGTCCTCAAGAGTGTTGATAAAACATTTTTTGAAAATGGTCTTGAAAGTGTAGTGTGAAAAAATGATTTTTGGGCAAGTACCTAACAGCTATCTACCTACTCGAAAAAGGTGTTATTTTCCTCCTTTCCTTTAGATAGTACTATCCTACTATTAGTGAGTAGGTAACCCTATCGTTGGATATTGAGGGACTATCGAAGGGACGTTTACGGTCACTAAGGTAACTGGGCAAGAACTTTTAGTAATTGTCCTAAAGTTCTAAGATCACTTTTTAACTGAGGCGACATCGAAAGGGTCATCGAGGAACTTGTGATCTCTTGAACTAAAGGACATCCACTAAATATTCTCACGTTTCGAGAATTGTGACCATTTTCGAAGACAGCAAAGTGGGAGATACCCTAGAGGTGCGCATGTACAAGTGATTCAATTCAGTTATTTATCTCTTGCATTAAGGTTTGCTAACGTTTATTTTCAATCTTTCCATGCAATCCTAGTTACTAACAATAATATTGTACAGGAAATGTAAAGTACGAAAAATAAAAGCAGAAACGTAAACCCTAAACTATTACAACGCTTTGGGACAGTTACATAAAAAGATACAGGAAAGTAAAGTGCGGAATTTAAACTTAGACTATTACATCCCCTAAGCAGTTACATGAATATAAAAAGAATTTTGAAAAATAAATAAGGCGCATGCAGTAAAGAAATGTCTAAGAAATATTAAGAATGAAAATCTTTTTGCTTGTTTTTTTTTATTTAAGAAAAATAATTAAATTAAACATCTTAAAGTCTATTTTGAAAATAAAAACTAATTAAGAAAAATAGTCTAAGCTTTTTTTTTATTAGGAAAAGAAAATAATGAAATTAATCATAAATTCTAATTTACTTTTAATTTTGAAAGAAAAAGATTAAAGTTAATTAATTAATTAATTTTATAAACTAATTATTTAATTTTAAAAAAAAACTAAATCCTAATTTTTTTGTGATTTTAATTATTTGTTGATAATAAAAAAGTAAAAGGACTAAATAATAAAAACAAAATAAAGAAAGAAAAAAGAAATTGGACCAGATCTACAGAATTAAAATGGGGAGTCTGCTGTTTGAAAATCGTTGGGCCTAATAGAGAGTTCAGACTTCCTCTTGGATTCGGTGTGGATGAGCTCTCAAGGCATATAGTGGGATACACATCCTGGGCGCTGGATCTGGATCTCATATGGATTTGTTGGCGTAGATCTGAGGAGTATGGTGGACGTATTGGGATATCATGTACTGGAACCTGCAAGAAATGTTAAGAAAAATAGAAAACTGCTGGACCTGGGATCAAACCCAGGTCCCTTCCCTTACACGCTTGCACCCCTACCATCTGCGTTGCCTGTTTATTCATTTATCTAAACAAGAAAGAATAATATAACATGGAAACCAGTCAAATGGCTGAGTTGTCATGCACGCCCTTCAGTGGGTCCCTGTAATATTCAAATGGACCAATCACGAGCGGAGAAAGGGATTTTCTGTCTGGATCCAGCCAATGGGGTCGTGAA
This sequence comes from Vicia faba, assembly GCA_948472305.1. Classification (NCBI taxonomy): domain Eukaryota; kingdom Viridiplantae; phylum Streptophyta; class Magnoliopsida; order Fabales; family Fabaceae; genus Vicia; species Vicia faba. The sequence continues at coordinate 1,310,154,022 of OX451736.1, read as the reverse complement.
TAATAGCCATGCCATCCCTTTGACTCAGAGCCGGCCAGTCCAACCACCGGAGCCAGTGGTTTCCACCGTCTTCTCCGGTGGGCTCACCTGGAAATTCAACCAAACAGAAAAACAAACAATGTAGCTTGCCTTAAAAAAGTATCCTAATCACGATTAAAGCCTCTAAATTTGCTAAATCTTCACGCATCATTGGGTTCGAGCTTGAAGCCTTAACGATGGTCAACCATGGCATAGAGTGATTCTGGACTCCAGCTTCTCATGTAAAATGTTAGAATGAACGCAAATATCATCAATAATACAAATACATGCTTAGTATGGATTTAAATAATGCGTATTGAGAGTTTGAGATCAAGAAAAATTTACCAATCAGAGAGATACCGTGAGGGTGTTCTGGCGTGTGTTTGGCTTGGACAACAGTTTAAATGATCTACTGGGAACGTCAGGAGTTGAATGGTATGGTTAGTTTGGCACGAGGGAAGTTGGAGTTGTATGTTTGAATTTGGACAGTTTATGTGATTTTTTGAAAAATTTGTATGGATTCTTGAATTTGTGTCCTCGTATCCTTTCAAGCCTGTATGACCCTATATTTATAGAGGAGTGAGGAGAGTAGTCTAGCATGGAAAGAATCAAACATTAACTTATGGTTTTTAAAACAAAAATCACAATTTTAAAACTATCCATTTTTGTGTGATTCTTGCCATCTTTGCTTGGTACATAAACCTGGACACATTTTGCACGAAATTATGGGCCCAAGGAGACCCAACACATTAGCCCAAATGTCCAAAACAATAACCTAGCATTTTATGCATTTATCTTGTATTTATTTAATTTTAAATTGAATAAAAATCAACATAAATGCAAATAAAATAAAATGCATTCAAAAGTGATTTTAGAGGCCCTTCATAATGTCATGAAAGTATTTGAAGTCCAAAAAGTTTAGCCATTTCCTTAAAAGTTCAAGTTTGCACATTGCACATTTCTTGAAATTTTCCAAAATTTCCCAACTTGGGCAAGCCATAACTTGCTTAATTTTTATCTCATGATGATGATCTTTGACTTTTTAGAAAGCCCAAGATATCTACTCCAATCCCTCTTTTGATAAATTTTACATTTGAAGATTTTATCTTGATGTAAAAGGTCTTGAAAAAAGTGGCTTTTGTTGACTTTTTGAAAGTGACCTGTAATGTATGAACTTGTATCTTTCAAATGGTGCATATCCTGAACTTGAGGGATGAAGAGAAGTTGTATAGAATTGGATTCTCTTCAAAATGAGCTTTGGTGGAAAAATTTCTGATAAAGTATGAGAAAGTTATGCCTGGTCAAAGTTTGGTTGACTTTTCCTATAGAAACCCTAATTAACAATTTTGACTTTTGATGAATTAGGAGCATTCCTTGAGGAATCATGATCATCCTTTGATAAAATTATGGATATCACTTTAAAATGTTTATGTTGACCAAAAATCTTGAAGTTTGACTGTATATAGGCCACAGTTGACTTTTGACTTAATACAATTGATTTTTAGGCATTTGAGCAGTTGACTGAGCAAACATGTTGTGCAAGGCATGAAATTTGTCATAGATAATCTTGAAGACATATTAGGACCATGTTAATAATTTTAGACCATTGGAGCTCACATATCTTGATGAAAATTGAAACCCTAGTTAGAGGTTCATTGCCTTAAGAGGAGAATTTGCCTGGTCAATTCTTGGTCATCATTGAGCAAGTTGGGGACCTCAATGGGCATGCCTTGAGTAAAATGAGAGGGAAAATTTTAGGGTGCAACAGCTGCCCCTGTTCAATCTTCTTAGACCTGAGGATGTAGATTGGCTTGTCTGCCTTTCATGATCTGAAGGTGAAAGATGATTGAACACTAGAGTGCCCAGAAATTTGCACTCGTCTGAAGTGATATTGTTGGTGGATAATATCGGGAATAGGCTTATAAATGCCATTTGGAAAAGATGACGGAAGACTGTCGGAGATGGGATTAAAGATGCCATCCAAGGAATATGATGGAGAGTTGTCGGGGATGGGCTTAGAGATGTCATCCAAGTAGATGCTGACTTCATAAGAAGTCTCTTTGTGGGGATTCATGTTCCTGCTGTCTGAGGAGGAGTCCGCTGGGGAATGTTTTAGGGGAATAGAGTTTAGGAGCTTCGGTTGTCCATTACTCTACTAGGGAGTTATCTCTTGACTAGAGAGACAAAAGTGAGCTGTTATCTGGTCGGGATCCAGGCTTCACAGCGACTTGCTGAGGACAATAAGATTGACTGCTATCTCGTTGTATTCCAGGCTTCACATCGATCTATTGGGGAATATGAAATTAACTGCTATCTGGTCGGTTCCAGGCTTCGCAGTAATTGATAAACTGCTATTTGGTCAGACTCCAGGCTTTACAGTATCTTAAACTGGATAAGAATAAAAAAATCTTAGTGTCGATTTAACTAAACCAGAGAAAGTATCTACTGGAAAAGAATCAGAATAAATCATTGGTCAATTTAAACTGAACCATCAGAGGTCTTGAGTCATCTTTAACTAGAATAAAATCAGAGAAATCTTAGGGTCGATTTGACTGAACCAGAGAAAGTATCTACTGAAAAAGAATAAAAATAAATCATTGGTCGATTTAAACTGAGCCAACAGAGGTCTTGAATTATCTTTAACTGGAATAAAATCAGAGAAATCTTAGGGTCGATTTGACTGAACCAGAGAAAGTATCTACCGGAAAAGAATCAGAATAAATTATTGGTCGATTTAAACTGAACCAGCAGAGGTCTTGAGTTATCTTTAACTGGAATAGAATCATAGAAATCTTAGGGTCGATTTGACTGAACCAGAGAAAGTATCTACCGGAAAAGAATCAGAATAAATCATTGGTCGATTTAAACTAAACCAGCAGAGGTCTTGAGTTATCTTTAACTGGAATAGAATCAGATAAATCTTAGGGTCGATTTGACTGAACTAGAGAAAGTGCCTACTGAAAATGAATCAGAATAAATCATTGGTCGATTTAAATTGAACCAGCAGGGGTCGTGAATATGATCTTCTGAAGAAAATAATGGAATAGCCCTTCGTCAGAGGTAACCTTTGAAAAGACTGTCAAGCCATAAAAGCTTCGATTTAGCAAAGTTCGATTGGGCAATGTAATCTCCCTTCAGTCACAAGCTTTGATTTGGGCACGTGGCTTCCTTCGAAGTGACCCCCTTCGATCCACAAATTGGGAATGTGGCTTCCTTCGAAGTGACCCCCTTCGATCCACAAACTGGGCATATGGCTTCCTTCGAAGTGACCCTCTTTGATCCACAAACTGAGCATACGACTTCCTTCGAAGTGACCCCCTTCGATCCACAAGCTAGGCATGTTATTTCCTTCAAGGTAACCTCCTTCGATCCAGAAGTTGGGCAATTAAACCCTTCAAAGCAACATACTTAGATTACACCTCTAAATTATTCAACACTATGGATCATAATTGGTGGATTCGAAGGACCTATAATGGGTCCATTTGAAGAACACACATTGTGGGAAACGAACGTTGTTGTCTGATGATGAGTCTGGTCGAAGTGATCAAAACGAAAGGGTGGAGTATTCAAGATGTTTGTTGACCAAAATCCTATATATTGTCAAACCCAAGCCAGTTGTACTGCTATGCAACAGTCCTGCATCAAGCTGCCACATCACTCTAAAATACTGCTGAGCCTGCATTGTCTCAGTCCCATACTTACACAAAAAAGGGTACATAAGAGCTGCATCAAAGAAAACAAGGGGACAATATACCCAAATAGTTCAAATGTTATATGTTTTTCCCCCAAAAAACCACAGCAAAGCTCCTCTATAAATAAACTATTCTTCACAACATCTAAAGGGGTTTTGAGACGCTTGGAGGAGAGAAAAGAGAGCTGGGAAACAAAACCTTTGTAATTTTTGCTCACTCAAAAAATCAAATCTATTTTCACATACAAACACAAAATCAAAATCCATTATTTCATCTTTCCAACTCTTATAAATCAACTATCCAGAACCCCACACACATAGAAGTTTGTTCAAACTCAAGGACAATCTTCTGTGACAACTCTTCGAACCAAAAGCAAACCCCCTGTGACAACTCTTCGAATTCCAGAACCATTCAGGCAGCAGTTCAAGTTCGAAATCCACAGACCAGCTTTGAGGTAAGTCTTTCTGACTTTAACTCTTTCATTTCAAGCATCTTCATTGATTCATCTTTGAGGCCAACATGTAATAACCATGGCCTTCAATGTTAATCTTTTGTGTTTTCCTTTAAGAACTAATCTGTACAGACCCTAAAAATGTTGGAGTAAAAAAATATGCATACTTCGATACAAAGCCTTGAGGCTTCGACAGGCTCAAACATAAAGGAAAAGAATGTGTGTTTCGACACACACCTGTTCGTTGCATACATGCTTCGATACACCTGCTTAGATGCACACACATGCTTCGACACATACATGTTCATCACACACACACTTGCTTCGAACATACTGACCTGCGGGCCCAGTCAAAAGACACTCCCTTACTGCTTTCAACCCCCAGTCGAAGGAGGTAGAAGGGCAGATTACATCTTGCACTGATTCCAGCCACCAGTCGAAGAAGGCAGAAAGGAAAATCGAGGGGCATGACTCTACTGACTCCAGACCCCAAATCGAAGAAAGCCAGAAAATACAGAATCCAAGGGTGTTTCTTCCTAAATTGAAAGACTCATTTTTCTTGCTTTTATTTTATTTTCTCCTTTATATTTTCATGCAATTCAATATGGTTGTAATAATGTAGGACTTTATCTTTTTGCATTTTATTACTTTTGTATGATTGCTAGTAAAATAGGGTATGTATGGCAAGATAAAAACAACAAGTAGACAATCTCTAATTAAAGACTAAATGCATGCAAATCAAACACGTCATTCATACATGCACCCTTAGGGTAATCTCACTTGTTGCCTCTGAAAAATAGTCATGTCCCTCGAATATGGATGTTTTAGCAAAGACCCTCGATAAAAGATCGTAGTCCCTCGGTGACCCTCAATGTTGCCTTCGGTAAACGATCTAGTCCCTAAACGACATTGCTAAAACGTCCCATAGATTGCCTTCTATGACTATACAAACGTCTCACGCCCGTCCCTTCACATCCAACGATGGGGCTTATTACTAAAACAATGGTAAGATAGCAACATCTAAAGGAGGAGGAAAAGAATACTAAATACTTTTGAGTAGGTAGGATGCTCCCAGTTGTTCGCTTGTTCACAACAAAAACATTTTATACACCAACACTCTCATTTTAAAATATTTTCAAAAGACAAAGCTTTTGTACGCGTTCTTATAGAGACGAGAACCATTACAAAAACACTTTTCAAAATCACTTTCAAAAATAAATTTCACAAACACCTCTTTGAACTATTTTCAAAACAACACTTTGTACGCGTTCTTATAGAAATGAGAACCATTACAAAGACATTTTCAAAATACTTTCAAAACTCACACCACAAGCACATTTTCAAACAAAAGCAAGTGATCTAGCAAGCAACTAAGAGTCCGTAGATAACTACGGATGAAAAGGATGCTAATGCCTTCCATTTTCATAACCTACCCCACGAACTCAAGAAATAATCTTGAAAGGTCTTTCCTGTTCTTTTCAACCTTTCCTTATTGGATAAAAGAAAAGTCGATGGCGACTCTTGCTATCCGCGACAATTACGATCAAACACAAAACACCCAAGTCAGTTCTTCCACCGCGTTACACATGAGTTCAAACTCCCCTGTGCTACGTAGACCAGATCAATGACTCACTACCTAAGGATAAAATAGGTAAATAAGGATTTAGCTCTTCTGACTAATCTTTGCAGTATCACCACTATCCTCGGTATCTGCGCGATGTCGCCTAGAACACCATTTCAACAGAAGGGTGAGAATTCACATCATTATGGATATATATAATATAAACAATGTATATAACACACATACATTCCAAGAATTCATCACACTTCATATAATTATCTATATAACATGGCTTCACCAATACAAGTATCAAGACAATAATATTCAAGTAGAATAATTCCCACAATCATCACATATATTGCGATCATCCTCAAAGTCACGGTTAAACCAAATTATCACACGCATTACGCATTCAAAGCAAAATATCACATAACAACAAATGTGACTCCAATGCAACTTAATGTAACTCATGCATATGGTACCATCGTGAACATCAAGTTCACCTCGCTCCTGATTCAATATTTAGAACCAGAGTCACGCTTCTGATCCGGACAAGACTAAAGCCCACCAATATGAACATATAGTTCACCGCTTCTATTTCCACACAAGGATCAAAGCAACTAATATGAACATATAATTCACCGCTTCTATTTCCACATAAGGATCAAAGCAACCAACTGGAGTTCAATCTCCCCATACACGCATGTGCAAACTTAACCAATTATATGCAAATTAAGATTATCACCAAACCTTAATCATACCGCATATCACAATAATCCATCAAAATAAATTATCCCACCATTGCATAAAACATACATTTATCACGTTGTCATTACCAACAATGCAATTATTTAGCATTCATCAATCAAACATATCACGAATAGCAAACAATGCTAAAATATGTTATTCTTATTCAACATCAATTCACAACATACACATACACAAATTCAAGTGTCATGTTCATAACATTCTCAATTCAACACATCACAATAACATATAGCAAACAATGGCAAAACATGTTATTTCCATTCATCATCCATTCATGACACATAAAAAGTAATATTCCAACTATTATTCCAATCATCCAATGCCAATAAACCTAGTTCTATCTTATAGTTTATTTTGTTAGCTTTCTAATGATTCGAACGACGCCTAACGGTTCAAAAGTTATGACCGTTACAAAATCTGTCAGAAAACTTATTGTATGAGTCGACGCAAAATCCTGTATGAGTCGACGCAAAAGTAACAGGAGTCGATGCAAATCTGATTGATAACACTTTCTTGCCTTGCAGGTTGTTTCACGCCGACCCCCCCTTCAGTTTGAGTCGACTCAAACTTCGAAAATATGATTTTTCTGCATTTTTTACTTAGAATTCACACGAATCTTCTTCTCAAAAACACCATAAATCACCACAAATAATCATGTTTGTCAATTTTATCAATAATCCATCATCCTAACATAAAAGTACTCATTCTATTCCATTCAACACATTAAATCTTATCAATTTCATAGATTTCTACACAAATCCTAACATATAAGATTTTAGAAATTGAAATCAACAACACCTATCATGTTATTACCCATTGCATACCATATACACCCATAACACCCCCCCCCCCCCCCCCCCCCCCCCCCCCCCTTCCTTACCTCTTGAAGATTCAATATCTAGGTTTGCCTCTTCTCTCTTCCTCTTTCTCCTCTTTTCTCCTCTCTTCTCTTCTCTTCAAATTGATATTTTTCTACTCTCACCAAAATCCTTACCATCTCTTATTTCTTATTGGACTTACTATTTTAACACCACCCTTATTACTTATGTCACCACTATTTAGGCCCAACTAGTTATTCCTCTCTTAATTAACACAATTAGTCCAAATAACACATAAATACTACAATTAAATAATTATCGTACTATATAATAATTAAATAATCAAAATACCAAATAAAATAATTAAATAAATAATTAAATAAAATAGCTAATAATAATCGAGATGTTACAACTAACATATCAAATATCATTGCATAGATTTAAATATATCAGATAAGAAACTAAATAACTAAGAGATACAAATTTGGAGAGATCATATCAATATAGTTACTATTCAGTATAAGTTGTCACTCTAGAAAATGTTAGCCTGAAAGAAAATATATCAAAAAGGAAATAAGAATATAATTAAAGCTTATTCAAAGTAAGATGGATCAAGGATCCCCAATTTTCTACGGATTTTGTGAAAATGTTATGTGAATTATGGTTTTGTAAAAAAATCAACAAGTTGATTTTTAGTATCCACATATTAAAATATCACATCACCTTTTTTTCATATGATCCCTAAGAAAATGATGTCTAATCTCAGTATATTTAACGTGTGAATGTTGATATGGATTCTTAATGAGAGTAATTGCTCTAGTGTTATCGGTTTTAATTGAAACACAACCACAATTTTAAATCATAGTCTTGTAACTATTGCTTCCTTGTGCACAACAGTAACCATCGACTACATATTCAATTTCGATGGTAGAAAAAACGATACTATGTTGTTTCAAATAAGGGACAAATATCACTAATATTTTTCCTCTCAGATTTGCATCCTGCAAGGTCAAAATCAGAAATCTTTTAAGCTATATTCACTACCTTTGAGAAACCAAAAACAATAGTGGAAGGTTCAGTTAAGCTTTGTCAAAATTCTTTTAACGATTTTAAAGTGGAATTCCTTAAACAGACAATTGAAATCAGGTCTATTTGCTCTTAAATAAAGACCAATGTGTTGGAATAATTGGTACTAAGGTCTTCTCCTTATTTTATTTTCAGGGATGAAACTTCTCACATTGGAATAAGTTTTACTTCCTTAAAAATGTGTAAACCTTGACCCATTACAGCGTGAATGTGAGAATTTACCAGATGGAAGTTTTAGATACTCTTGTCTTTTTCATTTCTAGTGGAATTTATTGTTTTTATAATAAGCTCTTTTTCTTTTCGAGCAGGTGTAAATCTTATTCATCATAAGATACACAGGTTTTACATATTTTATTATTGGTGATCACCTTCTCAACCAAGCGTATGAACTCAGGGAGATTTTGATTTGGTGTGTTACACTTTATGGCCAAGAATTACTAACGAATGAATCCAAATTTTTAACTTGAATGAGCTAAAGGAGTAGAAGATAAAATCAAAATTTTAAGATGGAAAAGAGATCTCAAAATGTATGTTTAGATGTTTGAGTAAGAATAAGGAAATGAACTAGAAAACTTTTAAAAGTCTAATATTTAATACATGTTGAATCTATTCTGACAAAGTTTTAATTTATTCAAACATTTTAAGAAATTGAGACTATCTCGAACGTATTAAAATTACTTTAAATCATACACCAACTTTGAACACCAATTGAACTCAAGAAATGTTCAAACTCATGAAAAAAAATCAATTATTCATTTGGTTTTTTTAACTTTAATGTTCAAATACATGTTTGACAATTACAATCTCTCCCAACGAAACAATAAGTTCTCAGTAGGATCACACAACAGTTAAACACTAGATAACTAATCAAAAGAACATAAGGTATACTTGAATAGCTATTTCTTTTCTTTTAAGGTAACAAAAGAAAATCGCAACTTGCCATTAAACTGACGACAAATGTATTCAGATTGGAATCACGCTCTCCAAACACACACTAAATTGGATGTACTGTGTTGCACATACCAGGATTCCTAATACACCAAAGTGGCTGAATAGGCTCAGCTCCTATACCTCTGCTAACCATTCTGCTCCTCCATTCATTCAATCTATCTGTTGCCTCGGCGTATCTCTTCATACCCTTTTCATCCCTATTACCTGACCACAACGACTCGGCCATAGCAGAAGTTCTAGGCCAAATCCGTGAATCCAAAACAGTTTCGTCAGCTTGCTCTGACCATAATGCAACCTCCCCGCCCAAAACCAATTTCGCTTCTTCTTCGGTCAATCCGTATGTTATATCGTAATTGTATATAGTTTGCCATGTTTTAAAAGGTCCACACCAAGAGCCACCATTGTTTGCGTCACTTCCTGTCTGGTTGTTGTAAGCACTGTTATTTCCGGTGAAGTCACCGTGTCCACAGTCAAGATAATAGAAGTCGGATGACGACACGATGGCACGGTATCCAGAAGATACTATTCTTTTAGTATTGTCATGTCCATTGTTCCATGTCTGCAAAATCACATGTTCTTTCGGGAGAGTTGTCGGTGAAACATGGACTGTATCGTCTAGGAGAACATCTTCCCAATAGACAACAGTACGGTTGAGGGATACAATGTACGGGAGAGTGTTGTTGATAAACATCTCGAGAACTTGGTTGAGAGTTCCACCGTTTGATAGAAATTTCTGAATTGTTGGATCGGTTTTCCAGCAGCCTGGTATGACTTCATCAGCACCAGAATGGTAAAATTGTTCTGGGAACATTGTGGTTACATCGCGTATGACATTCTTTAGGACTTGGTAGGTCTTGGGATTTAAGGGATTCAAATGGCCTGTTCCTGGTTCGGAAGCAAGACGATTCGGCCAATCACTTTCAGCCGGCCACCAGAACATGTTAGCACATGTTACAATGTCAGGGTAGGCTAAGGCCCAAGATCCTGTATGCCCTGCCAATATCAAGATCTTATTTGTCAATAATAATCATTGTAATTTTGAAAACCACAGTTTTGCAAAGCTAAATTAAGTAAAAGACAAAGAGAAGTACATGTTTTTCAATCAGAATATGGCAACAAGAAAGTGCAAAAACAACATTATAAAGTTACACATCAGACAAATAACCTCATATATTTGTTAATTTAATTGGTTTTATGATTACAATGTTTAGTTTTATGTTTCTTAGTGCTGAAGTTCTTCTAACTTTATAGAATTTAAAATTCTCATGGTAAGTCAGTCCTTGATACTTTATGCTTTGGCAATATATAATTATATTTTAATAACCAAAACCATGACTCCTGTTACTATTACTTTGTAGTTTGTAGTAATGTTTAATTATTAAAATATAAACCAAAACATGTTAGAAAAGAGAGAGGCAAATATCTCCCAATCGACCTCAGGCTCAGGTCACTGCGGCTACGAGGTATTGTCCACTTTAACCGTGAGAACACTCACGACTTTGTCTTTTAAAAAAGACGTTTAGTTGGATTGAGGTGTATGAATGTTATATATAAACTACCTTTAACCTCAGATTCTTAAGAAATGTGGGAATATTTGTCCAATCTGAAACAATTGCCCCTAGTCAAGGCTAAGAGGTATAATGCGAACTTCGAGTTCCTACATTCCTACAGACGGTGCCAATGTTCTGGTCGACCTCAAGTTTGCTTGTAGTCGACGAACAAAATCAAAAGTGGCATTTAATATCTGACGGATACAAGGGTATAATGTTCTTGAATGTAATGGAATTTAAACAAGATTACCACTAATTAAATGTTAATCAGTACAGATATTAACACAAGTCTAATTCAATCCCGTAACCTAACAAACACGCAGACAAAAGAAACAGGCATAATAACATGTATAGTAATCAACGAAACGGCAATGGATGATTTAATTAACTGACTCTCTAATAATTTATTTGTGCCGCAAAGCAAAAGACAAATAGAAACAACAAAATCCATAATAATAAAAAGAGATATAAAATAGTTTTTCTTTAATGGCAAATGTTAAAAGTTAGTACTGTATCATATTTACACCTTGTCTTAACTTTGGACCTAACTTTTAGCCTGTAACTTAACCGTTAAGTTAGTTCCGTTTTATTAAGATTAAAATCAAACAGTTGAGATGGTAGCTTCTAACTTAATCAGAGGACTTAGATTCGAATTCAACCATAAACACGCAGTAGTGTTAAATGGCTTGAGGGAAAATTTTAGTGCCTATTATTAGCCATGGAATCCTAATGTTAATGAATTAAAATTTGATACATTTTTTAGTCCTTTTAATCTTTTGCAATGTTATACACATGACACAACATCTTTCATGAGTGAGAAATCCCAATTTAGTAAAGCAAAAACAGAACTAACCAGGGGAATCAATCTCCGGCAAAACACGAACACCGCGATCAAGACCAAACTCAACGACTCTCTTCACATCCTCCACCGTATAAACCATGTTAACATCATAAGCCCCTTTCTCCGCCAACATCGGCTCCGACGGAACCACCAAGGGAAACGAATGGGAATCCGTTATGTGCCAATGAAACACGTTCATCTTATTCATACTCATCGCCTCAATCGTCCTCAACAAATCCTTCACCGGATAATAATTCCTCGAAGTGTCAAGCGTTAAACCTCGATGACCAAACAGAGGCGCGTCGCTGACACGCACTTCAACAGGCACGCGCGTTGGGTTTCCATATGTGAGTTGTGAGAAGGTTTCCATACCACGCATTGCTCCCCATGGTGTTGAGGCTGTGAGGGTTGCGTTGGGAGTGGAGATTGTTAGCGTGTAGGATTCGTCTGTGGCGTGGGTGAGTTCGGCGGTTGGGTTTGTGACGGTTACTGTTAGGGATTGTAGAGGAGGGAGGTTGGAGATGGAGAGGTTCGTTGTTGGGTGAGTTAAGGGACGGTGGTGTTCTGTTTTGATGAGGTTTGTGTAACGGATTATGGCGGCGGAGAGGTGGTTGTTTTGGTGTTGGGTGGTGATGGTGATGGTGAATGTTGGAGAGAGGAGTGTGGATTGGTGTGGTGAGGTCCATGTGAGATTTGTTGGTTTGGGCCATACGTTGATTGGGGTTGATTCTGTTGAAAATGGACAAAGAAGCAGGAACAGTGATAAGAGTAGTGGTTGTAACATGATGCTAGTTTTTGTTGTGTTGTTTTGGTGGCAATGTGTGTGAGGATTTGTTAGTGATATTCTTTGGTGATTTTGATTGAGTTGTGTGAGGTATTTATGGATGATGAGGATGTGTGTGATATTGAGAATATAGGGACTTTTGGTTCAAGAGTCAACAAGAGTGGTTTTGTGTCTTGGTAGTACAATGCTGCTTATTTGTTTTTGAGCATTTGTTTCGTTGCTTGTTGGCACTTGGCAGGACTTTATGATTTTGGCCTTTCTTTTAGTTTAGGTTGTGTACATTTCAGGAAACCATTAGTTAATTTGTGCCAGCTTTTTAGTTTTAAAAAGGAGTAAATTTATGAAAATGTATTTGTTCTTTGAGAAAAAAACACAAAGTGGAGGATGAAATTTGATGAAGTTGAAATTCGGGTGGATTCAGTCAAAGTGGTGCAAGATGTGAAGGAGAAGAAAATGTTATTTAGTATTAAGAGGAATTTGGTTGCTAAGATTTGTAATATGTGGGAGTTTGATTGAGATGTGGAGATTAATCATGTATATAGGGAGAATCAATCGGCGAATACGATGGTTAGTTACAATTTCTCTTTGAAGGAAGGATTTCGTTTATTTGAGGATTACCTAGATGACTTTAACATATTCTTAGAGATGATGAGGGTGAGATTGGCATCCTAAGATCTGTTTGTGTGTAGCTTGTTCTTCTCAGGCTTTTAGTGGGATTAAAACCAATAAACTTAATGATAATTGATCTTACCTGATCAGACTTGGACCGTCACGACTGGCTCCGAGCTGAAGTTGAACGAGATGGGGGGTACCTGCAAGGCACTCTGATGCTAAAGTAAGTGGCAGTACGAGCAGGCAAGAAAGTGTGTGTATGGTAAAGAATGAATACCTGACCCTCTGGGAACAGAGGGTATTTATAGTCCCCAGCGCTGGGTCAAGGTCTCTTCATTGGGCCGGGCAGGTTTGGCCCAATGAAGGAACTGTCAGGTTCTACGTGTGTAGTGGAGACCCGCACGTGGTCTCCTTCCTGGGTGTTCTGCGAGAAGTACGGACGGACGAGGACGCGGTCTTTTCGAAATCCAGGTGATGGTGTAATGGTCATAGTCTGCCCTACGAGGGGTACTTGAGCTGAGGTCGAGCTGGACGGCATGAAGTCAAGGATGTCGCGCTCGCGGACAGTGGCGGACACGGCCGTAGCTTCTTGGTCGGCGTGACCCCCTGCAAAGCCGTTTGGATTGGGCCTTCATCCTTGCTCTTGGGCCAGCCCGGCCCAGTCCAGAACAGGAGCCCCCCAAGTCGTGGTTCCTAGAGTAGGAGTCATGACTTGATCTTAGTTCGCCTCCATCACGAGGTCCCGTGCTCGGACAAGAGATTTAGTTCCTCGTGGTCACTCGAGGAGTTTCCCCCGTGTCGCACTCGTGAGATAATTCCTTTCGAGGAGTGCTCGGGAGACTCTCGGCGGGCTGTGTTCGTTGAGCACGCGAGGCATCCCTTGGGAACCGTGCCGCCGTCCTATTGAAGATAGGGTCATCATTGCCTAGGGGAGCTATGCGTCGAGGAGGGAAGTTCGTGGTTCCCCGGGGTGACGTTTTGTATTCCACGTCATCACTATAAATAGGGTCCTTGGGCCCCAAAATATGTTTTTCCTCTTCGCGCTTCTCCTCCTTCCTCTGCCTCTACTGCTGCTGTTTTACATAGGACCGTCGTGCTCTCCACCGCTGATTCTCTTCCCTGATTTCAAGTAAGCGTCTTATCCCTCATGTTTTTCCTCTGTGGTATGTGACATTTTCCATTGTTTTATACGTTAGAGACTGTGTGTCTGGGATTAGCCCCGGTAGATTCGTATTTTGGCTCGGCAAATCCATATTGATGCCCGGCAAACGCATGTTTGTGCCCGGTAAATGCATAGTTTAGGTATTTGACTCGCAATGCTGCCCGGGATCTTCATGATTCAGGGCGCCTAATTCGTGATAGTGCCCGGTAAATTCATAGTTCTAGTTTCAGGATTTATGATATCGCTCGCCATGTCCATGGCCTAGGTCGACATATTCGTGACTGGCCAGGATGTTGGCCCATTTAGGTAATCTGTAGGAAGACTTGTCGCAGTATCTTGGCGTCGGGGAGGTGGCTCCACTCTTTTGTTCAAAACTTCAACTTTTTAACCGTGTGTGGAGTGTGACTCGGTTTGTCGTGTCCTTCTTCCTGTCAGTTATGGCGAGCGTGTGGACTTGCTCCCTAATTGACCGGCTTCCTGTGCTTTGTAGGTAACAATGGCGGATGAGCTGTGTTCCTCGAGGCACAATGAGGTGGAAGATCAAAGCGCCGAGGAGAATGTGAATCTGGTCGATACCATTGACGATCCTCTGCTGGAGTGGGTGGGCGCCGAGCCCAGAGGGATTGCTTCTGCTTACAGTCGGCGTAGTCGGAGTGCGTATACTATCGTCGAGCAGGGCGGTAGTCAGCCCGGCTTTCAGAAAAACTTTGTTATCACCAGACTGACTCTTACCGCGCGGATCTGCTCGGAGTTCCCCGAGTACGGGTTTCCCATGTATGAGATTGCTTTCAAGGACCTTGGACTAAAGCTCCCCTTTAGTGATTTTCAGGTCGGGGTCTTTAGTCATCTGGAGCTGGCCCCGTCGCAGCTTCACCCCAACTCGATTGCTTTCCTCCGGGCATTCGAACTGACGTGTCGCTTTTTAAAGATTGGGGCGACCATACCTCTCTTCTTCAGAGTCTTCCATTTACAGCGCCAGTCTCGGGGAGGTAGGCACAGTTGGGTTTCCCTCAAACAGTCGAAGAGACTGTTCAGGATGTATATGGATTCTGTCCGGGGGTTCAAGGACAAATGGTACATCGTGCGGCCGGTTACCAAAACTGGTCTAGAGTCTGTATACGAGGAAGAAACGGAGGTGACCGACGATCACGGGGAGGCTCTTCTAGACGATGATGGACGCCTGGTGTTGGGGCGTGTGGCCAAGTTCCCTTTGCATTGGACCTCGCGTCACTACGAGCACGGCACCGGGCACTACCATACGCCCGTGGGTGGGATGAGCACCGAAGACGAGGAGGCCTATGGTACCCTCTGCAGATATGTCGATAGTTTCTTCCCTGCCCGGTGGGCCACGAGGGAGGGAAGGGATATTCTTGATGAAGATGGTTATCCGACCTTTGAGGCCCGGCCTATTGATACGAAGGCGCTCGTGGAGTGCCAGTCCTTCGGGTAGGCCGCGAACCTGCTAGGTCGTTTACTTTTTTCGTCTTGTTTGAATTTCTTCGCTTGTTTATTTGCTCGTCACTAACCCGGGGTTCTTTTATGCAGGTCTCATGGCTGGACGAAAGGAGAGGCTCCTGAAGCTGACACAGGATAAGAAAGTCAACAAGAGAGTGGTGCGAGCTCCTCAGGCAACGAGGATGGGCCCGCCAACTAGCCCGGGCGATGCTTCTGGAGGGTCCCCAGACGCTCAGGATGTTGAGCCACATACCGGCCTGATACCGAGGAAGAGGAACCGGGTGGAGAGCCAACCGGAGGTCGACGAGGACTCTGGTGCGGTGAGGTCCTTTGGGTTGCCCCCTTGTTTTAAAGAGGAGGGTTTCTTCGAGGGATTTCCCTTGTCCGTAAGCGCTGACGAAGCAAATACCATTAGGCGGCTGAGCAAGGAGAATCAGAGAAAGCATTTGGCCGCCAACATGGTCGGGATGGTCAAAATGGTCGAGATGGCCGTTGTCCTGGCCGAGGAGGGGGCAGATTCTGATCGCATCAAGGAGCTGGAACAGGAGAAAGCTGCCCTTACTGCAAGCTCACGAAAGTTGAAGGCTGCCCTGGAGCGCTCCGAGGAGATGTTCCGCGAGCAAGCCGAGTTGCTGGCCGCAGAGAAAGAGAATTCGGGGAAGATTGCCGAGGAGAGGGAGTACTTCCGTGAGGACCGAGAACGCTTGGAAACTGACAACGGGCGCCTCGCCAAAGCGGTCGAGGAACTAAAGGCCGCCATGCTCCCTGCCGAGGATGAGTCGGAGGAGACAGCTCCTTTGCGGAGTCAGTCGGAACTGGTTGCTCATATTCAACTCCTCGAGGCGGACTGTGTCGATACTTTGGCGGATGGCTTTGAAGCCGCGGTTAGCCAGCTCGCTCTGTTGAATCCCGATCTGAATACTGAAGGAGTGGGCTACATGTCTCAGATCATCGCCGGCCAGGTCGTGCCCCTGCCCGAGTCTCCTGTTGTCGGCGGTGATAGCCCCGTGGAAGTCTAGCTGTGAGATCTTAGTCGGGCCTGCGCGCCTTTTCTTTTGTTTGATGGTTGTTTTTGGGGCCTGCGTGCCCGTGCATGTTTTGGGCCTGCGTGCCCGCTTTTGTACTTTCCGAACATCGTCGACCTTCTTGGTCGGTTTATTTCTATTTGTTTTGTTGCCCACGGGCTTTTTGAATGAATGTTTATTTCGACTTTGATTGTTTGCCCGTGTTTATGTTTTGATATTTTACGATAGAACTTGCCTGTGTGTGGTTGTGACTTTGTTGGCAAATTTGCCTGTCTTTTGTTCGGGACATGCTTGTGCTCGGCTTTCTATTTGGTGGCGAATTTCGCCTAAGTAGCGACCTCGAGGAGAGATTCTTTTTCGACCCTTTGGATGGTCCGACGTTCTTCGAGATTCGTCGGGCGTGCGGAGCGAAGCCGCTTGTTCGGGCGTATGGCCCGGATCGGGGTTGTTCACCCGTGGTGTGAACTGTCCATCGCGAGCTGGGTGTTCTGCCCTACAGGTACTTCGACGGTGGAGCTCGATTGAGGTGTCCACGTCGGACACTCTCGTACATGCTCGTCTGTTGAACGACGTTATGCCATTTGGGTGTAGGTCGGGCCTGTACCTTGGCCTTTCTACGGGGTCGGACGTTTTTCCTCGTTGACCGGACGTGGGTGTTGACGACGAGGGTCCTCGGTGTTAAGGGTTTTTAACTATAGTACTGCTTTAGTTTAGCAGCATTCCAGGGTCGTGGTAGTGGTTCTCCGTCCAGTTGCTCGAGGTAATATGCCCCGGTACCAGTGGTGTCGTGGACGCGATAAGGCCCTTCCCAGTTCGCGGCTAATTTCCCTTCGCGGGAGTCTTTCTGGTTCCTTCGTAACACCAGGCTTCCGATTTCGAACTCACGTTTAATGACCTTGTCGTTGTGTCACAGAGCCACTCGTTGTTTTAAGGTGGCTTCGCATAGGGCCGCCCCCGAGTGGATTTCCTCGACTAAGTCGAGTTCGTCCCTGAGTGCCTCGTCGTTCATTTCTTCGTCGAGGGGATTTTCTGTCCGTCTGGAGGGTTCCCTGATTTCTATCGGGATGACGACCTCGGTGCTGTATGTTAGTCGGAAGGGGGTCTCGCCCGTCGTTGAGTGGGGCGTGGTGCAGTATGCCCACAGGATGCTGTGCAGCTCCTCGACCCAACCCCTCTTTGCTTCGTCGAGTCGGTGTTTGAGTCCCCGGAGAATGACTCTGTTCGCGGCTTCGGCTTGCCCGTTGGTTTGAGGGTGCTCGACCGAGGTGAAGTGTTGTTTTGTTCCTAGTTTGGTGACGAAGTCCCGGAACCCGTGGTCGGTGAATTGGGTGCCGTTGTCGGTCACCAGTGCCCTCGGGATTCCAAATCTGGCGAGGATGTTTCTCTTGTAGAAACGGAGGATGTTGTGCAAGGTGATCTTTGCGAGAGCCTCGGCTTCTATCCATTTCGTGAAGTAATCCACGACCACGATGAGGAATTTATTTTGGTAAGTCCCCTGCACGAAGGGACCGAGGATATCCATGCCCCACCATGCGAACGGCCACGAAGACGATAGTATGCTCAGTTCGTGAGGGGGGGCGAGGTGCATGTCACCGTGCCTCTGGCACTTGTCACACCTCTTGACGTGTTCCTTGGCGTCCTGCTGCATCGTCGGTCAATAATACCCCGCTCGGAGGGCTTTCCTAGCCAGGGACTTACCGCCCATGTGTTGGGCGTTAATCCCTTCGTGTATCTCCCGCAGTACTTCAGGGACTGTGGATTCATCGATGCACTTCAAGAGGGGGATGGAGAATCCCCTGCGGTATAGTTTGTGCTCGAGTACCACGTAGGAGCATGCTCGTCGCTTCGTGGTGGTCGCATCTGTCTGGTTCGAGGGGAGTTCGCCTTTCGTCAGGAAATTATACACCAGGGTCATCCAGGACGAGGCATCTCCTATGGCGTGGACTTCGACTAGTGTCGAGGATCTTTCGATGCTCGGGCGCGCTAGGGATTCTTGTATGACGGATTTGTTTCCGCCCTTCTTTCTCGTGCTTGCGAGTTTGGACAGTATGTCTGCCCTTGTGTTTTGCTCGCGGGGGACATGTGAAATCTCTGCTCGTTCAAACTTTGTCATGTATTTTTTGACTAAGTTCGAGTATTCGACGAGGTTGTCGTTCTTGGCTTGGTAACTCCCCTGGACTTGGGAGGCAACGAGTTGGGAGTCCGTGTAGATTTGTATTTCGCGGGCTCCTAGGTCCTCGGCTAGCCTCAGTCCTGCGAGCAGGGCCTCGTACTCTGCTTGGTTGTTCGACGTCGGGAAGGAGAGATCTAACGAGTGTTCGACCACTACGCCTTCCCCGTTCTCTAGGAGGATTCCCGCGCCACTTCCGTACGAGCTGGAGGCCCCGTCGACGAAGATGGTCCATTTGTGTTCCTTCCCAGCGGGTGGGTCATGAGCGGTCATTTCCGCGACAAAGTCGGCCAGGGCTTGTGCCTTCAGGGCTTTCCTACTCTCGTACTGAATGTCGAATTCGGAGAGCTCCAAGGACCATTTCAACATTCTGCCCGCCATGTCGGATCGACCCAGGAGTTGCCTCACTGGTTGGTCGGTTCGTACGATGATTGTGTGGGCCAGAAAATAGTGTCTGAGTCTCCTCGCCGCGTTGACGAGGGCTAGGGCTACCTTTTCTATTTGTTGGTACCTGCTTTCGGGTCCTTGTAGGGCTTTGCTCGTGAAGTAGACAGGTTTCTGTCCGTCGGTGGTCTCGCGGATGAGAGCTGCGCTGATGGCTTCATTTGAGACGGCCAAGTACAGGAACAGTGGCTCCCCGTCGGCTGGTCGAGATAATACAGGTGGTCGAGATAGACTTTGCTTTAGGTGGCGCAGTGCCTGTTCACACTCCTCGTTCCATTCGAAGGCTGCTTCTTTATGAAGGAGTTTGAAGAACGGGAGGGCGTGCTGAGCCGACCTCGCGATGAAGCGGGACAATGATGTGAGCATGCCGTTCATGACTTGTATTGACTTCTTCGACATCGGTGTCGGGAGGTCAGAGAACGCTCGACACTTGTCGGGGTTGGCTTCGATTCCTCGTTCTGTTAGGTAGAATCCGAGGAATTTTCCTGCCTTGACTCCGAACGTGCATTTCTCGGGGTTGAATCTCATTTTACTTTGTCTTGCTTGGGCAAAGACTGCCTTGAGGTGTGCTGCATGGTCGGTGTCTTCTCGGGATTTGACGATCATGTCGTCCATGTAAACCTCGAGCATGTCCCCAATCTGCTTGTGGAAAACCTTGTTCATCATGCGTTGGTAAGTTCGCCCAGCGTTTTTTAGTCCAAAGGGCATTACGTTGTAGTAATAGTTGCCCGAGCTGGTCATGAAAGTCGTGCAGTGTTTGTCGCCCACGGCCATTGGGATTTGGTTATAGCCCGAGTAAGCATCCATGAACGACAATGTTTTGTAGTCGGCCGACTTGTCGACCAGCATGTCTATGTTCGGTAAAGGGAAAGCATCTTTCGGGCAAGCCCGGTTGAGATCGGTATAGTCAACACACATCCTCCATTTTCCATTATTCTTTTTAACAAGTACAACGTTTGACAGCCAGGTGGAATACCGGGCTTCAGAAATAAAATTTGCCTTTAGGAGGTCTTTTACAGCTTTTTCAGCAGCCTCCATTTTCTCTGGAGACTGCCTACGCCTATGTTGTACTACAGCCCTAGCGGTAGGATCTATGGCGAGGTGGTGACAGGCGACCTTCGGGTCGAGTCCGGGCATCTCCGCGGCGCTCCAAGCGAACAAGTCAGCATTCTCGCGCAAGCAGGCCTTGATTTGCTTCCTTGCCAGGTCGGGGAGATCCTTGCCAATCTTTACTCCTTTGCTCGGGTCTGTGCCGAGGGGGACGAGCTCAAAATCCCCGCCCGGTATCGGTCGGAGTGGAACTTGCTCGCCGTTGGGAGGTTCGTCCTGATCGAAGCGAGCGTCCAGAGCTATAGAGTCGACCTTTGGTGGAGCTTTCTGGACTTCTTCCTTGGCGGACTCTTGCTTGTCGGGCTCATGTCGCGTCGTTGTTGGTCTTTTGGCGGGCCTTGTCCCTACGTCGACAGTGTCGCGTCCCTTAGATGCAGCGTTGAAACACCTCCGAGCAGCGGCTAGGTCTCCCTGGATAGTAGTTACCCGTGCCCTTTTGGTGTAGAATTTCATCTTCAGGTGGACGGTGGAGGGCACCGCTGTCAGTTCTGCCAGTGTCGGTCTTCCTAGGATGCAGTTGTAGAGGGACGGGCAGTCGATGACGAGGAAGCGTACTTTTACCTGTCTTGTCGTTGTTCCCTCGCCGAATGTAACCAGGAGCTCGACATATCCCCAAGGTTTGGAGGTCGAGCCGTTGAAACCTTGTAAGTCCGACCCTACATATGGCGAGAGATGTGAGTCGTCCAGCTGTAGGGTTCGGAACAATTGGCTGTACATTACGTCGACGGAACTTCCTTCATCGACGAGGATGCGATGCACATCGAAGTTAGCCATTCTTGCCCTTATCAACAAGGGGATGACCGCGTTGGGGGCTCCCCCGGGGAGCTCTTCTAGGTAGAAGGTGATGGGTTCTGACATGCCCTTCACCCTTTCAAATGTCACGGTTTGCGGGGGTGCCGCGTCGACCAGCTCATCCAGCTTCCTCTTAGCCGAATTAATGGTCAAGTCGTTGAATCCTCCGCCGTTGATGACCATGGCGGAGGGGAAATATTCCCACCTGCTGTGTGTTGTGAGCGGCTCCTACAGGTGTTCGAGGACGTCGAAGTCCTCGGGTCTGGTCACGGAGAAGGCGGTCTGGATGGGGACCGACTCGTCAGATGGTCGGGCGTCTTCCTCCGGCTCTCTTGTCTCCCGGGCGTCACGACGAGGAGCGTCGTTTCGCCGGTATTGTGCGAGCCTTCCTCCCTTGATGAGGGTTTCGATGGCGTCCTTGAGGTGGACGCAATCTTCAGTCAGATGACCATGGCTCCTATGGTACTGACAATACTTGTTCTTGTCTGCTCCGGGCTTGGCGGGAGCAGGTCGGGGATGTTTGACGTCGCCGTCCTTGAAGTCCGTGCTAGCACACTCTGCCAAAATATGCTCGCGGGAAGCTGTGAGCGGAGTGTACTCGGTAAAACGCCCTGAGGGTCCCCTTTGCTCTCGGACTTCCCGGGGTCTGTCTTCTTTTCTTTTCTCCCCGGTCCGTCGAGGAGGAGCAGCTTCCTGGCGTGGGTTGCTGTTGGACCCGCGAGTCCTGGGGTCTCGGGCTCTGTTGGCCGCTTCTCTCTCCTCATAATCCATGTAAGCCCGGGCCTTTTTGAGGAGGGCATCGAATGTTCTAGATGGCTCGATGCCCACGGCCTTTCTGAATTTCGTGTTGGGGAGGAGCCCCCTCTCCAGCAGATATCTCTTCATGTGGTCCGCGCAGAGGACCTGTATGGCTTCGCGGTTGAAGCGATTGATGAACTCTCTCAAGATTTCATCCTGTCTCTGGATGATGGCCTCGAGAGCCGCCTCGGTCTTCGGGTGTCGCCGAGATGCTGTGAATGAACTGATGAACTGGTTCTTCAGGTTCCTTCACGAGGTGATTGACCCCGGGGCGAGTCCTTTGTACCAGTCCATTGCCGCCTTCCTGAGGGTCGTGGGGAATAGCCGGCATTTGATGGGCCCCCCGACATTGTGGTAGTGCAGCATAGCCTCGAACCCGTCTATGTGGTCGACCGGGTCCGCGACTCCATCGTATTCCTTCAAGTGTGGAGGCTTCTCCATGCCCTGGGAGATGGGCGCCTCCATGATAGCTTGCGACAGGGGACCGCGGGGGTCGTCCTCGTCGCTCCGCTCCGGGGACAGAGATGGGGACCTGTAATACTGTCGGGCACGACGGTCCTGGTCGTGCTGGGTATCTCTCGAGCGCGGTGCTCGTTGGTTGATTCTTCCACGCCCGTCTCCGGAGTGTCTTCTTTCCTGTCTCGCGGGGGCGCGGCCGTGTCCTCCGGCTTCGATGATGGGTTGCCTCTCCAAAGGGGGCCGTTTCCCCGATGGGTGGGGCGACGGGCTTCGAGAGGTATCTCTGTAATGTCTTCGCGGGGGAGATGGGAGATGAACTTCAGTCACTCGAGGAGGTGGAGTCTGGGGCCTTTGGTGCCTCCTCGGGGGTCTTCGATCGTCTTCAAGTGCTCTCAATCTTTCCCCTTGGGCGAAGATGAGGTAATTTGTCTGATTGATCGCCGCGAACAGTGCCCGGGTTGTGGCATCTGTCCCGGCGGGGACGGGGACTTCCTGAAACTGGGCAGCTCGATAATACGCGAGAGCCACATCGTCTTCTTCGAGCGGCGGAGGGACCGAGGAGGATGAAGCGGTAGCTTCGTCGCGGTGGATTGAAGGCCCTGGGGCAGTTGACACAGGGGTGGTGTTGTGACCGGGGTTACCGGTGTTATCCAAGTGTCCATTTTTATCCGCGAGGCCGTTGTTGGTGTCGACGACGCGGATGTTTTATTCATCACGAACTTGGTCAGCCATGACAGTGATAGTTGAGTTGAGCTTTGGTCTTTGAGTTGTTGCACGACAGGGAAGCTAGTTTCCCACAGACGACGCCACTGATCTTACCTGATCAGACTTGGACCGTCACAACTGGCTCCGAGTTGAAGTTGAACGAGATGGGGGGTACCTGCAAGGTACTCCGATGCTAAAGTAAGTGGCAGTACGAGCAGGCAAGAAAGTGTGTGTATGGTAAAGAATGAATACCCGACCCTCTGGGAACAGAGGGTATTTATAGCCCCCAGCGTTGGGCCAAGGTCCCTTCATTGGGCCGGGCAGGTTTGGCCCAACGAAGGAACTGCCAGGTTCTACGTGTGTAGTGGGGACCCGCACGTGGTCTCCTTCCTGGGTGTTATGCGAGAAGTACGGACGGACGAGGACGCGGGTTTTTCGAAATCCAAGTGATGGTGTAATGGTCATAGTCTGAGGGGTACTCGAGCTGAGGTCGAGCTGGACGGCATGAAGTCGAGGATGTCGCGCTCGCGGACAGTGGCGGACAAGGCCGTAGCTTCTTGATCTACGTGACCCCCTGCAAAGCCGTTTGGATTGGACCTTCATCCTTGCTCTTGGGCCAGCCCGGCCCAGTCCAGAACAATAATAATATGTTTTTTATTAAATTTAACTTGAGATTAATCGATATCTATGTAAAAAAAATTTATATCATTAAGACATCACAATTATTCATAAATAATATTTTATACGTAATTAAATAAAAAGTAATATATATATATATATATATATATATATATATATATATATATATATATATATATATATATATATATATATATATATATATATATATATATATATATATATATATATATATATATATATATATATATATATATATATATATATATATATATATATATATATATATATATATATATATATATATATATATATATATAAAATTTAACTATAAAAACTCTTTACACATATCAATTAAATTTATTTAACTTTATTGAAAATGGAGAAATAATAAATAAATTTATTACTATTAAAGATAAATTTTAAGATTTTAATGGAGATACAATGTCAATTGATTGCGTAAATTTTTTTACCCTGTTATTTAATAGAAATATTACTTTAAACAATTTAAAATTTCATTTAAAAATAATTTATTTAAGTAATTTAAAAATTTCAATCTAATTTAATAAAATATATTATTGATTGACAATGTAAAATTGCATCGTCCTATTTTTTATATTTAAAAAAATAATAAAAGAGTATTTTAAATAAGAAAAATGTTTAATAGCACGACAATAAGGGTTTGTTTGTTTTAATTTTTTTGTGTAAATAAATTACAATGTTTATAATAAAAATTTCAAATAAAAATTTTGTTTAAATAATTATTCTTAAAATATTATTTTAAATATTTAATTATTTTGTTGAATTTTTTTTAAATATTAAATTTTTTAAAAATCACTTAATTTTAAAAATTATTTTAAATAATTTTTTTATAAAAATCATTTTTAAATACAACTTTTTAAAATAATTGTGATTTCAATTATGTTTTGATTTTCAATGATATGTGTTTATGTTATAGAAATTGAAAATTAATCTTAGAAAAAATCAATATAAAAAATTTATAATATTTATAAAAAAAAATTTATAAAATTTATTTTTAAAATATAAAAAATAAATTTAATTTTTTAAAAATTAAGACAAATCTATCTTTAATTCTCACCATGTTTGTATTGATACCATCGTTTCCAATTAGATTTTCTCCGGTTAGTCAAAAGAGTTGAGGAAAATCTAAGATATGCAATGCAACCATATTTATACCATACCGTATCACTTTTTATTTATTAAAAATAATTCAATTTAGATACAAATTTTTAAAATAATTGTGATTTCGACTATATTTTAATTTTCAATAATATATAGAAATTCAAAATTATTCTTTCAATTAAAAAAATGAATATAAAAAATTTATAATATTAAAAAAAAACTTTAAATAATTTATTTTTTAAAATATAAAAAATAAATTTAAATTTTGGTCTTATCTCATAGAGTCTAAGATTATATGTTATACTTACCATGCAGCAATCAAGTACTTGATTAATAAGGCGGATTCAAAACCATAAATAATCCGATGGATGATTCTCTTTCAAGAATTCGATTTAGAGATATGTGACAAAAAAGTAATAAAAAATCTAGTTACGGATCATCTATCAAGGTTAGTAAATCCTGAAATAACAAAGGAAGAAAGAGAAGTCCTCGAAGAATTTCCTGATGAAAAGCTGCCCATGATTGAGGAAAGGCCATGGTTTGCAGATCTTGCAAATTACAAAGCATACAGACTTATTCCCGAAGATCTCAATTGGAAACAAAAGAATAAATTCTTACGTGATGCCACTCATTACGTATGGGATGATCCGTATTTGTTTAAAATCGAAGTTGGTGGATTATTGAGAAGGTGTGTTACTAGAGAGGAAGCAAGAAGCATCACATGGCATTGCCATAATTCACCATATGTCGGTCATTATAGCGGAGAACGAACAGCCGCCAAAGTATTACAAGCAGAATTTTATTGGCCTACTCTATTCAAAGATACTTATGAACATGCCAAAAATTGTGATAATTTTCAAAGGGCTGGTGGAATTTCCAAGAGAAATGAAATGTCGTTACAAAGCATGCTCGAAGTAGAAGTATTTGATTGTTGGGGGATCGATTTTGTTGGAACATTTTTGTCTTCTTTTAGTAATGAATATATCTTGGTGGCGGTTGATTACGTATCCAAGTGGGTGGAGGCTATAACATCACCAAAAGCAGATAGCAAAACGGTGGTAAATTTTTTAAAAGGAAACATCTTCAAAAAGTTTGAAACACCGAGATTATTGATTAGTGTTGGAGGCTCCCACTTTTATGACACACAACTTGCGAAAGCTCTTGAACATTATAGTGTCAAACACAAGGTAGCATCACCATATCACCCGTAAACAAATGGACAAGCAGAAGCATCTAATCGTGGGGTAAAAAGAATCTTGGAAAAAACAGTTTCAACCTCACGAAAAGATTGGTTATTAAAGCTTGATGAAGCTCTTTGGCATATAGTACCGCATACAAAACACTAATAGGCCTTACTCCATTTCAGATGGTATACCGTAAAGCTTCCCATTTACCGGTTGAGTTAGAACACAAAGCCTTTTGAGCATTAAAATCTCTCAATTTTGATTCACAGCAAGCCAGTGTGAAAAGAAAGCTACAAATACATGAGCTTGATGAACGAAGGCTGCAGGCTTATGAATCTTCAAAGTTATACAAGGAAAGAGTGAAGAAATATCATGGCAGCAGAATCCTACCCAAAGACTTCAAAGTGGGGAAAATGGTCCTACTTTTCAATTTGCGATTAAGATTGTTTCCCGAAAAGCTTAAATCAAAGTGGTTCAGACCATTCCAAATAAGAGATGTTAAGCTTTATGGATGTTGTACCCCAAAATTTGCCCTCCCATATTCTTCAAGAAATTGCCAAGTCAAACTGCAAAAGTTCCCCAAGGGTTGCACAGTGCAAAGATCTCCTATACAGTCAAAATTAGGGTTTGTGTTCTGATCAAGGAAATGAAGTTTCCAAAGGTCCAAACAAGTCTCATATGCCTACAAATATGGTCAAGCATCCTCATATCAAGTTTCAAGACTTTCAGTACAAAATTGCACAGTCAAAAACCCTAATTGCACTACAGTCAACTGTAGGGGCAAAATGGTCATTTGGCAGTCAGAAGTTCAAATTTTTGGTCAACATATAATTTTGAAGCCACAAACATCATTTGATCAATGCTTGATCATGATTCTCAAAGTTTGGCTCAGAAATCATCAAGATGTAAAAGTTTCCTTATTTGGACAGCTGAAAAAGTCAACTGAAATTGACCAGGGCATAACTTTCACATGGATTATCAGAAAAATTCCATCCAAAGCTCATTTTGAAGAGAAAGACATTTCCTACAACTCATCTTCATACTTCAAGTCCAAGAAATGCTCTCACAAAAAGTTATCAATTTCAACATTATAGGTCATTTTCAAAAGTCAACAAAAAGGGACTTTAAGTCAAAGGCCATAACTTGAGATTGGTAAATCAAAATGACATGGGACCAACGACATTGGTTAGAGGACTCAAATACCTTTCCAAAATGTCCAAGAACATGAGAAAAACTTAAAGATTGAGCAAGTTATGCCTTGTAGAAGTTGGGAAATTTTTGGATATTTTGAAAAGTCAACATTGATTCAAATGACCTAAAATTGCTAATGGGCCCATTTTTCTTCCATAATTCATCATCCATGACATATGCACAACTACTTGGCCCAAAGGGAAGTCTTTATTCATTTTTTATTTATTTATTTGAATTTTTATTTATAATGATTCATTTAAATCAAAATAAATGTATGAAAAATGCTAACCTAAAGTTTTAAATCTTTTTGTGCATGTTTTACTCTCAAGATTTCGTGCATAAGTCAATATGGAAAGAATTGGAGCAATTGGAGCTGATTTGTATCAAAAAGCACATGGAAAAAGATTGAGAAAATCTTAGAAAATCAAATTTTCAAAAACCATCATTGCATTGGATTTGTTCTACTTTTCTTGACCTAATGGACTCACTACATAAGCTAGAATAAAAACCTAATGCAGGGGACAACTGAAGCTGCGCAGAAGAGCATAAGAAAACTTGAAATTTTTCTCAAAAAAAGTCAATACTGAAAACACCTTTGCAAGGCGATTCAGGTCTCAAGACTTTTTCCATTAGCTTCCTCAAGGTTCACTGAACGATTCTCAATCAAGAATACTCATCAGAACCTCAAGAATTGGTAACACGAGTGCAGACTGTATCAAATAAAATTCATGATCGTGCATATTAATTCATGCGTTTTTTACAAGTTTTAATATATGATTTACATTCCTTATGCTATTCTGAAACTAACCCATGCGTTTGATTGGATTATTATGCATTATAGACGATTTCACCATTGCTAAGTTTTAGGGTTTGCAGAGTTTTAAATTGGGGATTTTGAAACGAGGAAAAATTGGAACCCTTGGCCACCACCATTAGAATCAGCGTGGCTGGACGAAGAAGATACCATGCTCGCGCCTAATTTATGGACCTCCTAGGCCTAATCGCTATTTTTCCAAAGCATGCCTAGGAGAACAGTTGGAAAACCGTGGCCTATCTGTTTGTATTTCATGAACGAGGAAGAAGATGACCTCGTGGCGAGACGTGATAGGGTCTTTTAAATTTCGCGCTAAAAACATTATCCATGCGTATTTTTCTTTTATATTATTTATTTGTTATTATATATTAACATGTACAAGGTGGTTCAGCTGGCAGGCGTTGTGTGCATTAACGTCCAAGACCTGGGTTCGAGTCCCAGGTCTGCATTATCTCAATATTATTTTTCCATGTACGTTTACATGCAGCTTCAGCGTTGTGGTTCACCATACGCCTTCCAGAATCCAACATCCACGTGCCCCCTGAAGATCAGATCAAAGGCTCAGAATTGATGAACACCCTAAGCTTGAGTCAACATGCCAGCACGTGAGCAAAAAGTCCACCAGGCCATGCTTAAATGGGCCAAATTGCTGAAAGATTATACCTCCATATTGGGGTCTGAACCCCCTTGGTTTGCAATTTTTTCACTTTCTTTATGTTTTTATTTGTTTTTTTTTATTTTTTTTTATTATTGTTTTTTTAATTAATTCCTAATTTTCACAAAAAAATATAAAATATCAATAAAAATCAGAAAAAAGAGCAAAATATAATAAATATCTTATTTTAATTATTTTCATAAACAAATTGTATATAATTGAAGTTAGTATAAATTAGGGTTTAATTTTAATACTTTTAATAAAAAAAATCTAAAAAGAAGTAGAATTAGGTTTAATTAATTTTCATCCTTTTATTTTTCTTTCAAATAATTAAATATTTATTTTATTTATTTTTATAATTAAATTTGTATATAAAAATTAGGTTTAATTTAGGTTAAATTCTAATGTTTTCTTAATAAATTAAAATAAAATAGAATTAGGGTTAGCGTTTAATTGCAATTAATTTTTCTATTAAATCCTAAAATACTAAAAAATACCAAAAACAAATTCTTGCTTTCTTTTAATTTTAATTAATTCCTCATTAATTTAATTTTGCAAAAGGGTCCAACGCCCACGTTCTTAATTTTTATTCTAATTCGCATATTTGTTTTATTTCTTTATAATATTCTGTATCTCTCCCGAAGCCTTGTAAATAACTGCTCGCACTTTCTTTACTTTTAATTTCTTTATTTTCCGTCAAATCGGGTCCTGGTTAATTTTGGCGATGTGGACCCGCGCCGTTTGTAATAGTTTAGAATTTACTTTTCTCGCAAATATTTTTAATTGTTAATCAAAAGCATGAAAGAATGTATGGACAAAATAAAATCAAGCGTAGAACACCAATAACATGACAAGATAAATGCAAATGAAAACGACACACAAATCACACACCACCCCTAGGGTACGCCTCACTGTTGCCTTGCCTCGAAAGGTGATCGTCGAGTAGAGGACGTTTTAGTAAGTCCTCATGATCCAGGAACCTGGCATGAGGGTAGCTTCTAAGGTGTCTTCCTATTGCTCCGGTGATCACCATGTCCCGAACCCTCGAATTGACCCGAACACCTCCAATGGTGGTGCTACCTACCTCTCAATGGTGGGATGACACTACTTTAAAGGACATCTACACAGACGAATTCCTTAGGGTAGGTAGGCGACTCTAGATACTTGCTCTAATTTCAAAACAAAATTCAAAAATACTTTTCACACCGACACCTTTTCAAAAAGCTTTCGAAAGCAATTTTTCAAACACTCTTGAGGACCGATACAAGAGTCGAACTGGAATTTTCAAAGAAACTTTTTAAAACCCACAGTTGAAAAGCAAATAAACCATTTTTGAAAACACAAATGAGCAAGTATTTAAGAGCCCATGGATAACCATGGATAGAAAGGGTGCTAACACCTTCCCTTTCTATAATCTACCTCCCGAACCGAGAGCAATCTCTTTAAGGAATTTTTCTGTGCTTTTGTCCTTTCCATTTGGAGAAAATAAAAGACGGTGGCGACTCTTGCTTCCGCGACATTTCGCAAACCAGCGTTAAACAGTCAGTTCCAGATCCACCGATCACAGAACTGGCGACTCTGCTGGGGATACTTTATAAAGTGAGGTGTACCTTAGGGTTAGTTCATAACTGTGTTTTCAATTGTATTGATTTGCTTGCTTTAAATTGTGGGACCGTCTTGGGAGTTCTATAGATCCTAAACCCGGATCTGGGGATACCTTCTTAGAAAGTAGCAACAAGGCTGTGAGGGAACTGTGCGGGGTATACCGACATGGTTGAAACAATCTGCTACGTTGATGTGGCACTTTGGTGTGTACCGGTAACCCTTGAGTTCAGTCAAGGAGAGTATGGGGCCTCCGCGTGGTGTCGTGAAGCATCAACAGACCTTAGGAACCTTAATTGAACTATCTTGGCCTCTTTAGGGTAGTGAGATAACTGACTTTGGTGCAGTCCGAGGTTGGTTGATACTCGATACTACACTCAATTGAGGGTTGCTTTCCTGGAATATTTCGGTCGCCAGTTCAGTGGCTAAACCGAAACGATGAACAATGAAAGCAATCCCGTGATATTGGGAACCTTAGAACCCGGTTACTTCTAATAGGACAGGTATGAACCCACCAACTTCAAGAGGGTAATACCCAGACCCCATGCTGGCCTTAAACTCTAAGGGTTTCTCTTGTGTGACTTGTGTGCCTTCGTACTTGACTATTTGCATGCTTGTTATCTGACATCCGAACTTCTTGCAGGTTTTGTTTATAGTCCTTATCTAGGACTCATAACTGAATTTCTTACAAGTTTTTGTTTTAGTCCTTAACTAGGACTCATAATAAGGCTTACTAGGTTTCTTGCAGGTGTTTGTTTATAGTCCTTAATAGGGACTCATAACAGGGTATACTAAGCTTCTTATAGGTTTTGATTTGCAGTCCTTAATTAGGACTCATAACAGGGTTTACCGAGTCGCTTGCAGGTTTTGTTTTTAGTCCTTAACTGGGACTCATGACAGGTTTTACTTGAGTTTCTTGCAGGTTTCTGTTTATAGTCCTTAATAAGGGCTCATAACAGGGTTTATTCACATTACCCCATGCATACCATAACATCATACCATTGCATACATCCTAACCCATTTCAAGGATCTCAAGGGCTTGTGATGCAGGTCATGATAAATCAAACATCTAGCAAGGGGCAAAGAGGATTTATTTTCCTCTAGCCAAGGTTGTCAGGGGCTATGACCCACTTGATATGGTGAGCTCTGACTCCTGAAGAAGGTTCCCTAACCAAGGTTGTTTGGAAATCAAAACCAGACATGATGACTAAAGTCAGGGGCTATGACCCACTGGATATGGTGAGCCTTTGACCCTTGAAGGAGGACTCTCTACAACAGGAAGTTCCTTCAGTCAAGCTACAAAATGAAAACTCTAACAATTTTATTGTTTACCCCGCGAGGTCCTTGAAAACATTGCATGCATGTCATACACATCATTACATAACAGGTATCTTTGTTGCAGGTCACTTACCATTTCTCGCTGTTTATTTCAGCAATGGCCTTCCAACCAGATAACCAGGACCTTCTTGCTCAAGAGACTCGGTTCGGGGAAATCCTCCTGAATCTATCCAAGGGGCAGGAGGAGCTAAGGACACCTCTCAGGGGGACCTTTGTCAAGAACAGTGCTGAGGATGAAAGACTGAAACACCTACAAGCTGAGGTGGATGCATTGAAGGTCCAGATGCTGGGGCAGGTGACTGCCATTCAAGGGTTAGCTCAAAGACAAGATGAGCTCGGGGTTCTCGTCAACCAACTGCTTCAGGGTAACCAACTGGGGCAAACGTCTAAGGGTAAAAAGCCAGTCATCGTTCGACCATCTTTGAGACAAAGAGGCAAGGAGAAAGCTCTTCATATGGCTTCAGTATCACCAATTCAGTATCAACCTCACCAGCTTCAGCCAGACAAGCCCAAAAGACAATTCACCAAGCTCAACGTGTCGCTGCCTCAAGCCTTACAACAAGTGCTGAGGTTGAACTTGGTAACTCTAAAGGATCCTCCTAAGAATCCCAACAGGACACCTTCAAGGTATGACCCCAACGCTCACTGCGCTTATCATTCTGACAGCCCGGGGCATGCTACAGGGGATTGTTGGACTTTGAAGAATAAAATCCAGGACCTGATTAAGGAAGGAGCTGTGGAATTCACCCAAGATGGCCAGGCTGAGTGCTTCTACCATCCCTACAGGAGGCACCATTTGAAGTGACAAGCCCCGAGACTAGAAAATTTTTGTTCATTCGAATGTTCAAGATTGCAATTTTCTTTTGTTCAAACATTTATTCATGTTAAACATTGTTATCACATTAATGCATCGCTTATGTCTATTTTGAAGCAATATATTCGTATTCACTATACGCAAATTATTTTCATATTTTTTCTGATGATCAACTCTTAATTAATAATTCTAAGCCTCTTGAGGGAGGATAACGAAAACGATACCGCTATCATTACAGTATGCTTTTGAACAGACCCCGCTGATGAAGTACATGCATTGTTTCAAATCCCTAAACACTGGAGTTATAAGGAAGATAATCCCTCGTCAACCCCTCTGAGCCAAAAAAGTAGGAGTTTTTCTTTTCGAAATTTAAAACCCTTAATCATAACCTGGGGCAGGGTAGTCTCTCAGTTGATCTAAGTACGCAACGAATGGCACCAAAGAGGTCCTTACAAAACGAAAAAAGACAGTGATGGTTCCGAACAATCATAAGGACAGGCAGTCATTATAAAAAAAAATCATAAATAAACACCCATTAAGTCAAAACCCATGAAGGAGACTTACAAAACTGGGGCATCCCGCTGACTGTAATTCCAAAAAAGGAAACAGTTCAGGCAAAAAAAGAAAGGGATAACAAGAATCAGACAAGAAAGAGGTCTTACAAACCCTCAATAAAAAGGAATGACTGCCTATTCAAAATAAGTTATCAACATCTGAACCACCACTGGAAAACTAGAGCAAAGACTCAAACAAGGTCTAACGTATGATCAACTGAGCTTAGGTTTGAAGAACATCACGAAGAGCGGGTGGGTACAAATAATTTGAGCCTTTATCCTTTGTTTCTTAAACCATGAACCAGGCCATGTTATAACCCTTAAAAGTCCTAGCTGAAGCATGGGTTAGTTCGAAAGCATATTGTTATGAAAGGTATCTTGACTCCTTAAGGCTCACGGTAAAGTACGGAGTTGACATCACGTTTTACAAACAATACTTGTTTTATGAAAAAGAATGCATTTTCAAAATCTTCAAGACAGACATAGGCCTTGCATTTTTAATATAACTTTGTTTGCATATGACTTTTTGTTTGAACAGCATAGAAATTCGCACGACGAATGCCTAATGAACAGAAGTACTTCCAATCAAGGGGCAGACATGACCATGGTCCATTATCTGGGGCAATCCAATCAAGATTCGGAGAATCTCTCAAAGGGCCAACTAGCTCGGGGCAAATCTCCGCCTGAGTCACTTGGGGCATTCCAACAACGAATCTTGCCCGATTAAACATCTTCTGGTGGCATGACAAAACACTGTTAACAGGGGCAACTCCCTACATTCTGAGAGTGTGGACATAGTCAAAAAGACACTACGCAAAATCAAAGACCCGCTAGGTTGACATACCTAGGCAAAAATAAGGGCTTCCCGGCGAACCAAAAGGGTTCGGGCAAAATGAAGGGATGAAATGAAAAAATCTGTACACCCGGCAAGTCGAAAACCTGAAAAGGCGGCTTGGGCAAAAATGGGTATCCCGGTGGACTGAAAACCCGAAAGGGCGGTCCAGGAAAAAGTTAGGGATCAAAGCGTACGACTATGTCCTGTCATCTTATCACTTGCCTACCAGAAGTAGGTCTGTCCATCAGCAAGCTATCAGCATCTCCCAGGTCTTCTTCTCCACCTCAGAAATAGGGGCAATGATGAGTTGTCCAAACAATCTAATCGCTCTGTCCTCCAAGGTACCAAGGTAGGTTCAGCTAAAGAACATGACCAGTACATCTTAATTCCCCAGAGAGTAAGTCATCAGTCAGTGCATTCTTCTCCAAGCAGAGTTATCCAATCTCAAGGAAGTTGAGTATCCTCCAGCAGATCTCAACATTCCCCAGCAGCATACAGTCTTAACAAGCATCCCCGGCAGTCTCGGTCTAAAGATTGTTCCCCGGCGGTATATCAATATTCAAAGGAATCACTTCCCCCGCAGTTCAAAACTTCCCCAGGAAGTCCAATCCAATTCCCCCAGGAAAATTGGAATTTATCTCCCCAAGCAGTAAGCTTATCCCCAGTAGATGCTGGAAGCTTATCCCTCGCAAAGCGCGAACGCGTCGACCGGCTTTATTTAAAGAGTTATTTCCTTAACAGGATATAAATGGGTTATCCTCAGCCAAAAACCATGGAAAGAGCGTCCTCGACGAAGTTCTCTTACCCCCAGCGAAGTCTATTCATACTTCCAATACAACAAAGATATCCTCAGCAAGTCAATCTCAACAATTCAGCAAAGCATCTCTATCCCCACAGAGTATCACTCCCCAGCATGGTCGCTAGAGTATTTTTTCTCCCCGCAGAATCTTCCATTTGCCAAGTTTATTCCTCAACGGAGTTATCTTCTCCTGCCGGTATTCTCGCAATTATCATCCCCCAGCGGAAGTAAAAGCTTATTCTTCAACATCAACCCAGGATATGACTTCCCGGCACCCGTCAAGGATTTATTTTCCCTAGACAAAAACATACATACATAAAACATCACATACATCATTATAGCATGCATAGACGCATCATATCATACAAATCTCATTTATGTTGAGAACATCATTGTCTGGTTCATATCATGCATTACATATGACTAACCTTTACCTTTAAGGAAAGATTCAGTTAAATCCTCAATCATATTTCAAGACCTAGACCGGTTCAGTTAATCGACTCCAAAGATTTCTTATCCAGTCCAAGGCCTTCTCTAGTCCAGCTAAATCGACTCCCAATAGATTTTTTCTGATGAAGACTTAGTAGAAGTTATTTTAAGGTTTTTCTTTAAGATTATAATTTCCTATTGGTTCTCTCTCCGACGGTGCATGAGATTTCCATTTTAGGTTTTTCTTTGAGAATATAATTTCTTACTGGTTCCCTCTCCGACGGTGAGTGAGGTGATAATTCCTTTTCAGATGGTTCCCTCTCCGACGGTGAGTGAGGTGGTAATTCCTTTCCTTATGGTTCCCTCTCCGACGATGAGTGAGGCGGTAATTCCTTTCCTTATGGTTCCCTCTCCGACGGTGAGTGAGGTGGTAATTCCTTTCCTTATGGTTCCCTCTCCGACGGTGAGTGAGGCGGTAATTCCTTTCCTTATGGTTCCCTCTTCGATGGTGAGTGAGGTGATAATTCCTTTTCAGATGGTTCCCTCTCTGACGGTGAGTGAGGTGATAATTCCTTTTCCTTATGGTTCCCTCTCCGACGGTGAGTGAGGTGATAATTCCTTCCTTATGGTTCCCTCTCCGACGGTGAGTGAGGTGATAATTCCTTCCTTATGGTTCCCTCTCCGACGGTGAGTGAGGTGGTAATTCCTTTCTTATTGGTTCCCTCTCCGACGGTGAGTGAGGTGGTAATTCCTTTCCTTATGGTTCCCTCTCCGACGGTGAGTGAGGTGGTAATTCCTTTCCTTATGGTTCCCTCTCCGACGGTGAGTGAGGCGGTAATTCCTTTCCTTATGGTTCCCTCTCCGACGGTGAGTGAGGTGGTAATTCCTTTCCTTATGGTTCCCTCTCCGACGGTGAGTGAGGCGGTAATTCCTTTCCTTATGGTTCCCTCTCCGACGGTGAGTGAGGTGGTAATTCCTTTCCTTATGGTTCCCTCTCCGACGGTGAGTGAGGCGGTAATTCCTTTCCTTATGGTTCCCTCTCCGACGGTGAATGAGGTGGTAATTCCTTTCCTTATGGTTCCCTCTCCGACGGTGAGTGAGGCGGTAATTCCTTTCCTTATGGTTCCCTCTCCGACGGTGAGTGAGGTGATAATTCCTTTTCAGATGGTTCCCTCTCCGACGGTGAGTGAGGTGGTAATTCCTTTTCCTTATGGTTCCCTCTCCGACGGTGAGTGAGGCGGTAATTCCTTTCCTTATGGTTCCCTCTCCGACGGTGAGTGAGGTGGTAATTCCTTTCCTTATGGTTCCCTCTCCGACGGTGAGTGAGGCGGTAATTCCTTTCCTTATGGTTCCCTCTCCGACGGTGAGTGGGGTGATAATTCCTTTTCAGATGGTTCCCTCTCCGACGGTGAGTGAGGTGATAATTCCTTTTCCTTATGGTTCCCTCTCCGACGGTGAGTGGGGTGATAATTCCTTCCTTATGGTTCCCTCTCCGACGGTGAGTGAGGTGATAATTCCTTCCTTATGGTTCCCTCTCCGACGGTGAGTGAGGTGATAATTCCTTTTCCTATGGTTCCCTCTCCGACGGTGAGTGAGGTGATAATTCCTTTTTCAGATGGTTCCCTCTCCGACGGCGAGTGAGGTGATAATTCCTTTTCAGATGGTTCCCTCTCCGACGGTGAGTGAGGTGGTAATTCCTTTTCCTTATGGTTCCCTCTCCGACGGTGAGTGAGGCGGTAATTCCTTTCCTTATGGTTCCCTCTCCGACGGTGAGTGAGGTGGTAATTCCTTTCCTTATGGTTCCCTCTCCGACGGTGAGTGAGGCGGTAATTCCTTTCCTTATGGTTCCCTCTCCGACGGTGAGTGAGGTGATAATTCCTTTTCAGATGGTTCCCTCTCTGACGGTGAGTGAGGTGATAATTCCTTTTCCTTATGGTTCCCTCTCCGACGGTGAGTGAGGTGATAATTCCTTCCTTATGGTTCCCTCTCCGACGGTGAGTGAGGTGATAATTCCTTTTCCTATGGTTCCCTCTCCGACGGTGAGTGAGGTGATAATTCCTTTTTCAGATGGTTCCCTCTCCGACGGTGAGTGAGGTGATAATTCCTTTTCAGATGGTTCCCTCTCCGACGGTGAGTGAGGTGATAATTCCTTTTCAGATGGTTCCCTCTCCGACGGTGAGTGAGGTGGTAATTCCTTTTCAGATGGTTCCCTCTCCGACGGTGAGTGAGGTGGTAATTCCTTTTCAGATGGTTCCCTCTCTGACGGTGAGTGAGGTGATAATCCCTTTTCAGATGGTTCCCTCTCCGACGGTGAGTGAGTTGATAATACCTTTTCCTATAGTTCCCTCTCCGACGGTGAGTGAGGTGATAATTCCATTTCAGATTATAATTGCCTATTGGTTCTCTTCCCGATACTGTGAAGATGGTAATTCCCACCAAGATTTTCTCAACGAGCGTTGTTGAAGTTAAAGTCACCCAAGGTTCTCTCAGCGTTCATACTAAGGTAGTAACCATCCCTGGTTCATTCATCACCTTTTGAAGATCCAGACTCAGCTCCTGTAACCAGTCAGGACACATCTATGCCAAGCATCTAAAATCAGCTCCTGCAACGTGTCAGGTAATCATTTTTCTTTTGCAGGTATGCAGGTTCTCGCTAAGGAATCTCTTACGCGATCAACATCCAGATGGCATCTATAATCCCATCATCCTATTCATCAATCTCCAAATGGCATCTATAAGCCCATTCCATCATCACACTGCTACTATGTGAGCGCAAATTTTTGGGCACTCTAGTGTTCAATCATCTTCTACCCTCGGATTACGAAAGGCACGTCAGCCAATCTGCATCCTCAGGTCTAAGAAGATTGAACAGGGGCAACTGTTGTACCCCAAAATTTGCCCTCTCATATTCTTCAAGAAATTGCCAAGTCAAACTGCAAAAGTTCCCCAAGGGTTGCACAGTGCAAAGATCTCCTATACAGTCAAAATTAGGGTTTGTGTTCTGATCAAGGAAATGAAGTTTCCAAAGGTCCAAACAAGTCTCATATGCCTACAAATATGGTCAAGCATCCTCATATCAAGTTTCAAGACTTTCAGTACAAAATTGCACAGTCAAAAACCCTAATTGCACTACAGTCAACTGTAGGGGCAAAATGGTCATTTGGTAGTCAGAAGTTCAAATTTTTGGTCAACATATCATTTTGAAGCCACAAACATCATTTGATCAATGCTTGATCATGATTCTCAAAGTTTGGCTCAGAAATCATCAAGATGCAAAAGTTTCCTTATTTGGACAGTTGAAAAAGTCAACTGAAATTGACCAGGGCATAACTTTCACATGGATTATCAGAAAAATTCCATCCAAAGCTCATTTTGAAGAGAAAGACATTTCCTACAACTCATCTTCATACTTCAAGTCCAAGAAATGCTCTCACAAAAAGTTATCAATTTCAACATTATAGGTCATTTTCAAAAGTCAACAAAAAGGGACTTTAAGTCAAAGGCCATAACTTGAGACTGGTAAATCAAAATGACACGGGACCAAAGACATTGGTTAGAGGACTCAAAGAACTTTCCAAAATGTCCAAGAACATGAGAAAAACTTAAAGATTGAGCAAGTTATGCCTTGTAGAAGTTGGGAAATTTTTGGATATTTTGAAAAGTCAACATTGATTCAAATGACCTAAAATTGCTAATGGGCCCATTTTTCTTCCATAATTCATCATCCATGACATATGCACAACTACTTGGCCCAAAGGGAAGTCTTTATTCATTTTTTATTTATTTATTTGAATTTTTATTTATAATGATTCATTTAAATCAAAATAAATGTATGAAAAATGCTAACCTAAAGTTTTAAATCTTTTTGTGCATGTTTTACTCTCAAGATTTCGTGCATAAGTCAATATGGAAAGAATTGGAGCAATTGGAGCTGATTTGTATCAAAAAGCACATGGAAAAAGATTGAGAAAATCTTAGAAAATCAAATTTTCAAAAACCATCATTGCATTGGATTTGTTCTACTTTTCTTGACCTAATGGACTCACTACATAAGCTAGAATAAAAACCTAATGCAGGGGACAACTGAAGCTGCGCAGAAGAGCATAAGAAAACTTGAAATTTTTCTCAAAAAAATTCAATACTGAAAACACCTTTGCAAGGCGATTCAGGTCTCAAGACTTTTTCCATTAGCTTCCTCAAGGTTCACTGAACGATTCTCAATCAAGAATACTCATCAGAACCTCAAGAATTAGTAACACGAGTGCAGACTGTATCAAATAAAATTCATGATCGTGCATATTAATTCATGCGTTTTTTACAAGTTTTAATATATGATTTACATTCCTTATGCTATTCTGAAACTAACCCATGCGTTTGATTGGATTATTATGCATTATAGACGATTTCACCATTGCTAAGTTTTAGGGTTTGCAGAGTTTTAAATTGGGGATTTTGAAACGAGGAAAAATTGGAACCCTTGGCCACCACCATTAGAATCAGCGTGGCTGGACGAAGAAGATACCATGCTCGCGCCTAATTTATGGACCTCCTAGGCCTAATCGCTATTTTTCCAAAGCATGCCTAGGAGAACAGTTGGAAAACCGTGGCCTATCTGTTTGTATTTCATGAACGAGGAAGAAGATGACCTCGTGGCGAGACGTGATAGGGTCTTTTAAATTTCGCGCTAAAAACATTATTGTTGTACCCCAAAATTTGCCCTCGCATTTTTCCCCAAGAAATCTCAGCTTCAAACATTTCCTGACTTTTCAAACTGGCTCAAGAATCGGACAAACGGACTTTTCTTGACAGTCAATCAAAACTAGGGTTTTTACTGATTTTCAGAGCTCTGAATTGTTTCATACAGTGGGCTTAGGGTTTGGTTGATTTTTGGTTCAATTTTGATCAAGCAAGCATGATTTGGCATTTAATCGGGAATTAGGGTTTTATGGGCATATTCTCAGAAGAATTTAAATTCCACAGCACTTTGCGGTTTATTTCAAGATTCGAGTTAAAATTCGCGTTATCTTGGTTTAATCAGTAAAAGAGACAGTGGTTTGAATTCAGTACGTTTTGATTGAGCCAATCAAATACAAGATACAGTATTGGATTCACAGTGTTTATGCGTTTGATCAGTCTATTTGGATCGACTGCTGCTTTGCTCTGGATGTTGAATAAGACAGACTTAATTGATCAATGTTGTTTTATTTAGGTTATTTATTATTCTGAAATTAAATGATTGAATTTATTTTTCAATTGTTTTAATTCTAAGAATTTTAAATAAATAAATAAACAATAAAGAAATTAGAATTAATTGGATAATTTAAACTTTTATTGATATTTGAATTATTTGTACAAATTGTTGTTTATTACAGACAATAATTTACATTTAATTTAAATATTACATAAAATGAAAAAAAAACTATCCTATTTTCTAATATTCTTCGTTCTTCATTCCGCTCCGATATTCCATTTTTCATCTGCAAAAAGAAACAAGAAAAGTCAGAAAGCATTAAATTGGAAAGGACAGATAAAAAGTGCTCATCATTAGGGGCCACTGACTGGGATCAGTTGACCCTCTCTGCAAATCACGGGATTTCTCCCGGTTCACAGAGAGGGAAGAATTCCATATTTTATTTCATGAAATGCAAATGTCAAAAATGCATAAGTTACAAATTCAAGACTGCATAGAACCTCAGCTTCCAATTCAAACTAAATTGCAAAACTTCCCATTCAAAACTAAACTGAAAATCCAATGCCAAAGATATCAAAGAAAAGCAAAAAGGGAATGTATTGTCAAAGCAGAAAATCTATCCAAACTGTCAAAAGAGAGATAAAGGAAATGCAGAAAACGTATTATGCAAGCTAATCATCATTTCCCAGTATAAATAGAGCCCCTTCAGAGCAAGTACAATAATAACATATAAAATTCTTTATTGTACTATAAAGTGAGAAAAAAGAGAGATAAAGCAAGCCTAGTTCAGGAGGCAGAATAGACAGTAGGAAAGGAAGAGAGAGGAATATATACAAACTTCATCAGCTCTGCATAAAAAGGAAATCTACAAGACAGTTCAGCAGCAGTCCAGCATAGCAGGCCAAGACAGTTCAGAAGAGATAGAAGAAAACAAAAATACACAAAGGCCAACTCAGTTCAGCATAGCAGTTTAGAATAGAGAAGTAAGAAGAAAACAAAATACACAAAGGCCAACTCAGTTCAGCAGAGCAGTTCAGAATAGGCAGCAGGAAGACAGAAAAAGATATACAAAATCCAAAACTCAGTAGCAGGCAGTTCAGAAGAGAGGTTAAGGATAAGAAGCAAAAAGGTGATAACCAAAGTAAAAGAGTCCACTACTGTCCAAACTTCACAACTCTGCATAATATACAGAGAACCAAGCATATACAAAACGGTTCAAGATAGCAAGAGAGATATATACAACTCAGTAGCTGCACAAAACTCGATGGAACCAATATCAAAAACCTGAACCTTGTCCAAAATCACCATAACCTGCATCACTCTCACAAACCCAAGCCTACAACCCTGTAAAACTGAACATCTCAAGCCACAAAGCCAAGCTCCAACACTGAACATACAACCTGTCATAACCAGAATCACCAGTACCCCATAAACCTGCATCATCCAAACACATACCAGAAATACCAACCTCTCAAGCATAATCAGACAAGCATATAGCCTCTCAAGGAGAGGAAGAGCTAGCAAGCAACTCAAATCGTTCAGAACAACAACTCAAAAGCGTAACTTGACAAAACCTACTCCTAAGCCCTCAGAACAAGCATCATTGGGCAATAAATCTCAACAAAGGCATCCAGTCCAAGGCAATAACTGTTCACAATCATTCCAAGGCATTCAGCAATTCAAAGGGACGAGCGAAGAAGAGAAAGATACTCAGGCAACAATACTCAAGCAAATTCCCAAGATCAACACATAGTGGAAGAAGAAGATAAAAAGAGTGAATTTTAAGAAGGGTTTTCAGGCAAATCTAGAAACATCATCAAAACCCTAATATAGCAAAGAACGAAAATACCAGGAAAAATCAGAAGCGTAGCAAGCATCTCCCTTCGCCGTCCCGGCCTCCTGAGCGCTACTTCTCCACCTTTCCTCCATCTCCAAAGATCAGGTAGTAGAATCTTCGCCTTCTATCTCTTCTCTTTCACCTCATAAAAAACGAAAAAAACAAGAACTTAAAACAACATACGCGAATCCAGAAAAGAGATAAAAGCATAAGGCATTAAAACGAACCATGTTTCAAAGGCGCTGAGTTCGCGTTAGGGAGGGAAGAAAGGTGTTGAGTAGCGCTGGTGGCCGGAGACAATCTAACGTTCAGGAAGCCTCATCGGAGACGACGAACACAAGCACGCCGCTGTTAACCCTAACCCTTCGTTCTTACTGTCAAAATGCCAAACAACGTGAAACCCTAATTTCGCCTTTGGTTTGATGTGGGCTCGACCCGTTTCTGCTTTCCCCAAAGCCCATCAAAGGAGTCATTAACATTTTCTAACCAAACATTTTACTTAATACTAACCAACTGTCTTTGTAATATATAAACTCTTTTTGTTACAAAATCATGTAAATAATAAACACTCTTACATCATAGACTTGAAATTAAAATGACCATCTTTTTTTCTAACTAAAGATATATTTTGTATATAGCAATTTAATTAAATTTCTAAATACACTTTAAAATACATTTTAAATCATATGAGTTAAAATATCCCTTTTTCTAATTATATTTGTACATAAAAATAAAATACCTTTCTTAACACGCATAATTTAATTTTGGACATAATTTAATACTTTTTGTACATACATTCTAAGACATTAATTTGTATATATCATCTTTTATTTTTTTTATATATACATAATTAAATTAAAAATACTTTTTAATTGAAATATATATTTGTACATATTATCCATTTTTCATACATAATTAAAATTAAACTTTTTTTTCTTTTAATTAACATTCTTTTTCATACATAACAATTCAATGCATTTTTTCTAATATCGAAATTCACAAACACTTGGACTAAAATACTCTCCAATTAAAACTTAACATTTAATCAAAACACTTCATTTTTTTTCTTTTGTACATAATTAAACAAAAATCAAAAATACATTCAAAAAACATTTATCTAGGTCGAAACCCTAATACGATTCAATTCCATTTCGCGCTTGTACATAATTACACAATTCACATACATATACACTTGTACACTTACGCAACACATTACCCTATACACATGTTTATCTTACATTTATATTTGATATTCATTTTGATCGCACATTCGATTTGGTTGTAAATTATTGGATACTACAAGTCCCATCCTCTTGTACATTTATATCCCCACTCCCTGACACTATTTTGTAATAGCGTAGATTTACATTCCGCAATTTACAGTTTTCCAATTATACCATGTTTAGACCTAGGGTTTGTATGAACATAAAAATCAAACGCTAGAAAACCTAATACAAAACAAATGCATGTAATCAATACACAATCACACTTGCACCCTCTAGGGTAATCCCACATGATGCCTTCCAAAATGGGCCATGCTTGCACGTCGAGTATCTTTGGTAAAATAAAAGCAAATGATCACAAGTCCCTCAAAGTGTTGCCTAAATGAAATGATCATAGTCCCTTCGAAATAATTGCCAAAGACACTTGGCACCATTGCATTCATGGTCCATACGATGACCCGCGCCTGTCCCGAATAAACTTCCTAAACGCAAGATTGTCCATCAATTTCAATGATGGAACAAAATTGTTAAAAGGGGTTAAAACATGACAAAAAACCTTTGAGTACAATAGGGTAGACAAAACTCTTAGTTACTTGAGATCAAACTTGCAAAAAACACTCGCCTTCTTTTCAAAAAACCACAATCCACAACACTTTCAAAAAATCAACTTTTCAAACCTTTGAAACATCTTTTCGAAAAGATATACGCCTTTGTAAAACATTCGAGTAAAGAATTATTACAAGGTTAGCCTAAGACAAGGCATCTTCTTCAAAAACATTTTCAAAAGCACCCACACACGCACCATTTTCAAAGCAATCGAAAACCAAGGCAAGATTGATCTAAGCAAGTACCTAAGAGCCCATGGATAACCATGGATGAAAAGGGTGCTAATACCTTCCCTTTTCATAATCTACCCCCCGAACCCACGAAATATCTCAAAAGGTTTTTGCTGTGCTTTTTTAACCTTTCCTTTAGGATAAAATAAAAAGTCGGTGGCGACTCTTGCTCAACCGCACAAGTGC
The DNA here is from genome assembly GCA_948472305.1 of Vicia faba. Lineage (NCBI taxonomy): Eukaryota > Viridiplantae > Streptophyta > Magnoliopsida > Fabales > Fabaceae > Vicia > Vicia faba. The sequence goes on along the minus strand of OX451736.1, from coordinate 1,310,109,500 downwards.
GAATGCGAACGCAAAACACTAGTCAGTTCTCCCACCGTATCACAGAACTGGCGACTCTGCTGGGGAATATTTTAAAGTGGGGTTACCTTAGGGTTTAGATCACCTTTACTTTCAATTGATTGCTTTGTTTGCTTTACATTTGTGGGCTTTGCATCGGAGTTTTATAGATCCTAACCCGGATTTGGGGAAACCCTTTTAGGTAGCAACAAGGCTGTGAGGGAACTGTGCGGGGTATACCGACATGGTTGAAGCAGTCTGCTACGTTGATGTGGCACTTTGGTGTGTACCGGTAACCCTTGAGTTCAGTCAAGGAGAGTACGGGGCCGCCGCGTGGTGTCGTGAAGCATCAACTGACCTTAGAACCTTAATTGACCATCTTGGCCTCTTTAGGGTAGTGAGATGACTACTTTGGTGTACTCCGAGGTTGGTTGATACTCGATACTACACTCAATTGAGGGTTGCTTTCCTGGAATATTTCGGTCGCCAGTTCAGTGGCTAAATCGAAACGATGAACAATGAAAGCAATCCAGTGATATTGGGACCTCTAGAACCCGGTTACTTTTGATAGGACAGGTTTTAACCAACAAACTGAAAGAGGGTAATACCCAGACCTCATGCAAGCCTAAACCTAAGGCCTTGTGTGCTTTGTGTGAATATTGTTTGCCTGTATATACACTCACTTGCTGTGCATACATGCACATAACATCATAACATCATACCATAGCATTTTAGCATTTTCAATAACCATTTCAAGGAGCTCGAGGGTTCTGTTGATGCAGGGTTACGTTGAACCAGACATCTATCAAGGGGCAAGAGGTCTCTCCTCTAACCAATCCAGCCAAAGTTCAAGTACAACAACTTGAATCAGTGGCTATGACCCACTTGACATGGTGAGCTTGATTCTCGTGGAAGGACGTCCACCGATGCAGAGATCTCCAATCCAAGAGCAAAGTTCAACCTCTAACATTCTCTTGTGTTTACCCCAAGAGATCCTTGAAAGCATACATCCACATGTCATGCATTTCATTTTAACAATCTTTTCTTTTCCAGGTTTCCTTATTCTCCTACTGTTTATTTCAGTAAGAGATGGCTCTAGAACAGACTCTCCAGGGCCTCCAAGCCCAAAGCGCTCAACTTCAAGAGATGTTCTTGAACCTATCCAAGGGGCAAGAAGAGGTCAAAACGCTCCTCGCCAGGGGCATGATCGTGGGAAGTCCTAGGAACGACAGAGGTGACCAGTGGGAGCTACACATTGAAGTAGCCATATTGAAAAGAGAGCTGGCGAGTCAGAGGGCTCTCATCCAAGACTTGGCTCAAAAACAAGAAAAGCTCGGGGTTCTCGTCAACCAACTGCTTCGGAACAACCAACTGGGGCAGACATCTAAGGTTGAAAAGCAAGTCACCGCTCAACCTCCTTCCACTCAAGAGGACAAAGGGAAGGCTCCTTTGCATGCTTCAGGGTCACAAACCCATCAACAACCTCGCCAGCATCAACAAGGAAATCGGCGCAAGCAAAATGTACCCGGTAGACATTTCTCTGAGACTGAGATACCATTGTCCTTCATACTGAAGCGCCTGTTGGAGGTCAACCTACTTACTCTAAAGGATCCTCCCCGGAATCCCAACACTTCCGCTCCTACCTATCATCCCAATAGGAGGTGTGCCTACCACTCCTATGGTCCTGGGCATGACACTGACGACCGTTGGGCCTTGAAGAACAAGATTCAAGATCTGATTGACATTGGGGTGCTGGAATTCATGCCAGACCGCGAGATGAAGATATTCCGTTAAAGGGTTCTCCGCTTGAAGTGACGAAGCTCGAAACTGAAATACTTTTGCTTCTTTTTTGAATTTTCAAAGTCGTAATTTCTTTTGTTGTCAAACAATTATCTGTTGATGTTAAACTCTGTTTTCATTAATGTATTGCATATGTTTGTCTTGAATTCATCCATTCGTTTCACTACTCTTAGGCTTTTCTTTATGATATTTGACTCTTGATAAAAAGCTGCAAGCCTTTAGAGGGAGGATGACGAAACAATACCGTGATCTTATACAGTATGCTTTTGAACAAACCTTGCTGATGATGTACAGGCATTTCTTTCAATTCCCAAACACTGGAGTTATAAGGAAGTTAATCCCTAGTCAACCCCTTCGAGCCAAAGAAGTAGGAGTTTCCTGTTCTGATACAATCAAAACCTTTGATATAAACCTGGGGCAGGGTAGTATCTCAGTTAATTCAAAAGAGAACGCGCATTGAAATCGCAAACTCTCAGTTCGTAACACAACGAACGACATCAAAAAGAAAGCATTCCTTCGGAATCAAAAGACAAGGGTGGTTCCCTATCACATAGACAGTCAATCTCTCAAAAGAGAAAAGCCCACGGAGCCAAAACCTATAAAGGAGGCTTAAGAAAGCTGGGGCATCCCGCTGACAGTAATCCCGAAAACGGTAACAGTCAGGCAAAAGTTAGGGATAACAAATCAAAATCAAAATAGTGAGGTCATTACAAAATCCTCAACAACATGGAAAGTGTTGAAAAAGAAAAAGGAGATGATGACTGTCTCCCAAAAATTCAAACTGGTGAGCCATCGCCCGAAAGTCGTCCAAAACTCAAAACAGAGTATGACGCAATTAACTGAGCTTAGGTCGGAGAACATCACGAAGAGCGGGTGGGTACAAATATGCTTTGAGCCTTTATCCTTTGTTTCTTAAACCGTGAACCAGGCCACGTTACAACCCTCCAAAAGTCCTAATTGAAGCATGGGTTAGTTCGAAAGTATACTGTTACAAAAGGTATCCTGACTCCTGTAGGGCTTTGCTCTAAATCTCGTGTTAACTTGTCTTATGAAAAGTTTTCTGCTAAAAACGCATTTTTCAAAATTTCAAAGACAAACATAAACTTTGCATTATTCGAATATCACTGTCTGCATTTGACCCTTTTGTTTGACAGCGAAGAAATTCATACAGCGAATGTTCGGAGGAACGAAAACTCTCTCAGTAAGTCAAAATCACTTCAAGAGGATAACACTTCCATCAAATCTCCTATCAACAAGGGGCATGATCTTTCAAAATTCAATTAACCTGGGGCAGTCCAGTCAAGGTCCAACAGATCTTTCAAAGTACAGTTAACCTGGGGCAGTCCAGTCACGATTTCAAGAAATCTCTCAATATGCAGAGTAATCTGATTCAAGACTCCTTCTTCACCACTTGGGGCATTCGAATGTCAAAAGTGTTCAACACATCAACTCCAACATTTCCAGATTCGACTCCTGTATCCAGCCAGGGCATATCTGTTGATTACATTTCCAGACTCGATTCCTGTATCTAGCCAGGGCACGTCTGAAGAGTTCGAAGATTCGATTCATGTATCCAGCCAGGGCATGTCTGAAGAATTTCAGGTCAACACCTGCAACAACCCAGGAAACATCTGTGAACGACCGATTGTAGACCAACACCTGTAATAAACCAGGATTTTATCTACATCACCAATTGGGGCATTCGAATGTCAAAAGTGTTCAAACCCGATGCAGTTTTACACAAGCTCATAATCAGGAAACCCTACACCGGTTCCACTTCAAGATTTCTGAAAACAGTTCATGGATTCTTCCCAAGTAACGGATGTTAATCTATCAGCTTGTTCAGATGCAACCTTTGAATTTAGTTTACGGACGCTTCCCAACAACGGATGCGACTCTATGGCTAATTCAGCTTCAAGACTTCTGAAAACAGTTCACGGGTTCTCCAAGTAAACGGATGTTAACCTATCACTTGTTCAGATTCTTCTCAAGACTTCTGAAAACAGTTCATGGATTCTTCCCAAGTAACGGATGTTAATCTATCAGCTTGTTCAGATGCAACCTTTGAATTTAGTTTACGGACGCTTCCCAACAACGGATGCGACTCTATGGCTAATTCAGCTTCAAGATTTCTGAAAACAGTTCACGGGTTCTCCAAGTAAACGGATGTTAACCTATCACTTGTTCAGATTCTTCTCAAGACTTCTGAAAACAGTTCATGGATTCTTCCCAAGTAACGGATGTTAATCTATCAGCTTGTTCAGATGCAACCTTTGAATTTAGTTTACGGACGCTTCCCAACAACAGATGCGACTCTATGGCTAATTCAGCTTCAAGACTTCTGAAAACAGTTCACGGGTTCTCCAAGTAAACGGATGTTAACCTATCACTTGTTCAGATTCTTCTCAAGACTTCTGAAAACAGTTCATGGATTCTTCCCAAGTAACGGATGTTAACCTATCAGCTTGTTCAGATGCAACCTTTGAATTTAGTTTACGGACGCTTCCCAACAACGGATGCGACTCTATGGCTAATTCAGCTTCAAGACTTCTGAAAACAGTTCACGGGTTCTCCAAGTAAACGGATGTTAACCTATCACTTGTTCAGATTCTTCTCAAGACTTCTGAAAACAGTTCATGGATTCTTCCCAAGTAACGGATGTTAATCTATCAGCTTGTTCAGATGCAACCTTTGAATTTAGTTTACGGACGCTTCCCAACAACGGATGCGACTCTATGGCTAATTCAGCTTCAAGATTTCTGAAAACAGTTCACAGGTTCTCCAAGTAAACGGATGTTAACCTATCACTTGTTCAGATTCTTCTCAAGACTTCTGAAAACAGTTCATGGATTCTTCCCAAGTAACGAATGTTAATCTATCAGCTTGTTCAGATGCAACCTTTGAATTTAGTTTACGGACGCTTCCCAACAACGGATGCGACTCTATGGCTAATTCAGCTTCAAGATTTCTGAAAACAGTTCACGGGTTCTCCAAGTAAACGGATGTTAACCTATCACTTGTTCAGATTCTTCTCAAGACTTCTGAAAACAGTTCATGGATTCTTCCCAAGTAACGGATGTTAATCTATCAGCTTGTTCAGATGCAACCTTTGAATTTAGTTTACGGACGCTTCCCAACAACGGATGCGACTCTATGGCTAATTCAGCTTCAAGATTTCTGAAAACAGTTCACGGGTTCTCCAAGTAAACGGATGTTAACCTATCACTTGTTCAGATTCTTCTCAAGACTTCTGAAAACAGTTCATGGATTCTCCCCAAGTAACGGATGTTAATCTATCAGCTTGTTCAGATGCAACCTTTGAATTTAGTTTACGGACGCTTCCCAACAACGGATGTTGTTCTATTGCTGATTCAACCTCAAGATTTCTGAAAATAGCTCACGGGTTCTCCAAGTAAACGGATGTTAACCTATCACTTGTTCAGATTCTTCTCAAAACTAACCACCACGGAAGATCGCGCTCGCCAAGATTCTTCCTATCCCCAGCCAGGGAATCCCCCGGAATTCAATTTCCTCAGAGTTTAAGCTTCAGTATCCCCAGCAAAGCCAGACTTTTAAATCTTCTCCCCACAGAGTTTTGGAAGGACAAATCTTGAGTTCCCCATTGAAGTCTCCAAGAGTTGCTTCCCATCAAGCCGAAGATTCTCAATCTGGTCTCCCCGGCATGAGTCCACTAGTTTGGGACTCCCCAGTAGAGGTCATCAGGAATTCTCTTCCCCAGTGACGGCCAAGGATTTATTTTCCCCGGCGGCAGTCAAGATGCTTTTATCTTCAGCCATCTCGGAATCATGTATCCCCGGCAGGATTAGCTCATCAGCTTACATGTGCATTCATTACATTCATATCATAAACATCAATGTCACGTATATTGCATCATGCATCATAACATTGCATACAACTAACCCTTTGCCTTTTCAGGAAAGATCAGTCGACACAGATCATCTCCTGAGATTCATCAAGAAAATAGTTCAGATGTGACCCAGACACGGCAACATTTTGATACTTATTCCAGATTCAGTCAGACGCATCAGCAGAAACCTTACACCGTTTCCTCTTCAATTTCTCAACTTCTGAAACAAGTTTACGGATTCTTCCCTACAACGGATGTCAATCTACCAACTGATTCAGACTCTTCTCAAACTTTTGAAGACAGTTTACGGATTCTTCCCTACAACGGACGTCAATCTACCAACTGATTCAGACTCTTCTCAATTTTTGAAAATAGGTTACGGACGCTTCCCAACAACGGATACTGCTCCATTGCTTGTTCAGTCCCAACTCCTGAAAATAGTTTACAGATTCTCCAGACATGGACGTCAATCTGTTGCTTGTTCAGACCCCAATTCAGAGATATTCCAAAACAGGGATGCCCTTCTGACACTTGTCCACTCACCATTGACGTACAGTTCAACATTCCCAGATGGCATCTTTAAGCCCATCACCAAATGGCATCTTTAAGCCCATTCACCTCCACCGTCATATCGACGAGAGCAAATTTTCTGGGCACATTAGTGTTCAATCTCCTTTTACCTTCAAGTCGCGAAAGGCAAACTTGCCAATCTAACTCTTCAGGTCCAAGAAGATTGAACAGGGGCAACTGTTGTACCCCAAAATTTGCCCTCGCATTTTTCCCCAAGAAATCTCAGCTTCAAACATTTCCTGACTTTTCAAACTGGCTCAAGAATCAGACAAACGGACTTTTCTTGACAGTCAATCAAAACTAGGGTTTTTACTGATTTTCAGAGCTCTGAATTGTTTCATACAGTGGGCTTAGGGTTTGGTTGATTTTTGGTTCAATTTTGATCAAGCAAGCATGATTTGGCATTTAATCGGGAATTAGGGTTTTATGGGCATATTCTCAGAAGAATTTAAATTCCACAGCACTTTGCGGTTTATTTCAAGATTCGAGTTAAAATTCGCGTTATCTTGGTTTAATCAGTAAAAGAGACAGTGGTTTGAATTCAGTACGTTTTGATTGAGCCAATCAGATACAAGATACAGTATTGGATTCACAGTGTTTATGCGTTTGATCAGTCTATTTGGATCGACTGCTGCTTTGCTCTGGATGTTGAATAAGACAGACTTAATTGATCAATGTTGTTTTATTTAGGTTATTTATTATTCTGAAATTAAATGATTGAATTTATTTTTCAATTGTTTTAATTCTAAGAATTTTAAATAAATAAATAAACAATAAAGAAATTAGAATTAATTGGATAATTTAAACTTTTATTGATATTTGAATTATTTGTACAAATTGTTGTTTATTACAGACAATAATTTACATTTAATTTAAATATTACATAAAATGAAAAAAAAACTATCCTATTTTCTAATATTCTTCGTTCTTCATTCCGCTCCGATATTCCATTTTTCATCTGCAAAAAGAAACAAGAAAAGTCAGAAAGCATTAAATTGGAAAGGACAGATAAAAAGTGCTCATCATTAGGGGCCACTGACTGGGATCAGTTGACCCTCTCTGCAAATCACGGGATTTCTCCCGGTTCACAGAGAGGGAAGAATTCCATATTTTATTTCATGAAATGCAAATGTCAAAAATGCATAAGTTACAAATTCAAGACTGCATAGAACCTCAGCTTCCAATTCAAACTAAATTGCAAAACTTCCCATTCAAAACTAAACTGAAAATCCAATGCCAAAGATATCAAAGAAAAGCAAAAAGGGAATGTATTGTCAAAGCAGAAAATCTATCCAAACTGTCAAAAGAGAGATAAAGGAAATGCAGAAAACGTATTATGCAAGCTAATCATCATTTCCCAGTATAAATAGAGCCCCTTCAGAGCAAGTACAATAATAACATATAAAATTCTTTATTGTACACTATAAAGTGAGAAAAAAGAGAGATAAAGCAAGCCTAGTTCAGGAGGCAGAATAGACAGTAGGAAAGGAAGAGAGAGGAATATATACAAACTTCATCAGCTCTGCATAAAAAGGAAATCTACAAGACAGTTCAGCAGCAGTCCAGCATAGCAGGCCAAGACAGTTCAGAAGAGATAGAAGAAAACAAAAATACACAAAGGCCAACTCAGTTCAGCATAGCAGTTCAGAATAGAGAAGTAAGAAGAAAACAAAATACACAAAGGCCAACTCAGTTCAGCAGAGCAGTTCAGAATAGGCAGCAGGAAGACAGAAAAAGATATACAAAATCCAAAACTCAGTAGCAGGCAGTTCAGAAGAGAGGTTAAGGATAAGAAGCAAAAAGGTGATAACCAAAGTAAAAGAGTCCACTACTGTCCAAACTTCACAACTCTGCATAATATACAGAGAACCAAGCATATACAAAACGGTTCAAGATAGCAAGAGAGATATATACAACTCAGTAGCTGCACAAAACTCGATGGAACCAATATCAAAAACCTGAACCTTGTCCAAAATCACCATAACCTGCATCACTCTCACAAACCCAAGCCTACAACCCTGTAAAACTGAACATCTCAAGCCACAAAGCCAAGCTCCAACACTGAACATACAACCTGTCATAACCAGAATCACCAGTACCCCATAAACCTGCATCATCCAAACACATACCAGAAATACCAACCTCTCAAGCATAATCAGACAAGCATATAGCCTCTCAAGGAGAGGAAGAGCTAGCAAGCAACTCAAATCATTCAGAACAACAACTCAAAAGCGTAACTTGACAAAACCTACTCCTAAGCCCTCAGAACAAGCATCATTGGGCAATAAATCTCAACAAAGGCATCCAGTCCAAGGCAATAACTGTTCACAATCATTCCAAGGCATTCAGCAATTCAAAGGGACGAGCGAAGAAGAGAAAGATACTCAGGCAACAATACTCAAGCAAATTCCCAAGATCAACACATAGTGGAAGAAGAAGATAAAAAGAGTGAATTTTAAGAAGGGTTTTCAGGCAAATCTAGCAACATCATCAAAACCCTAATATAGCAAAGAACGAAAATACCAGGAAAAATCAGAAGCGTAGCAAGCATCTCCCTTCGCCGTCCCGGCCTCCTGAGCGCTACTTCTCCACCTTTCCTCCATCTCCAAAGATCAGGTAGTAGAATCTTCGCCTTCTATCTCTTCTTTTTCACCTCATAAAAAACGAAAAAAACAAGAACTTAAAACAACATACGCGAATCCAGAAAAGAGATAAAAGCATAAGGCATTAAAACGAACCATGTTTCAAAGGCGCTGAGTTCGCGTTAGGGAGGGAAGAAAGGTGTTGAGTAGCGCTGGTGGCCGGAGACAATCTAACGTTCAGGAAGCCTCATCGGAGACGACGAACACAAGCACGCCGCTGTTAACCCTAACCCTTCGTTCTTACTGTCAAAATGCCAAACAACGTGAAACCCTAATTTCGCCTTTGGTTTGATGTGGGCTCGACCCGTTTCTGCTTTCCCCAAAGCCCATCAAAGGAGTCATTAACATTTTCTAACCAAACATTTTACTTAATACTAACCAACTGTCTTTGTAATATATAAACTCTTTTTGTTACAAAATCATGTAAATAATAAACACTCTTACATCATAGACTTGAAATTAAAATGACCATCTTTTTTTCTAACTAAAGATATATTTTGTATATAGCAATTTAATTAAATTTCTAAATACACTTTAAAATACATTTTAAATCATATGAGTTAAAATATCCCTTTTTCTAATTATATTTGTACATAAAAATAAAATACCTTTCTTAACACGCATAATTTAATTTTGGACATAATTTAATACTTTTTGTACATACATTCTAAGACATTAATTTGTATATATTATCTTTTCTTTTTTTTATATATACATAATTAAATTAAAAATACTTTTTAATTGAAATATATATTTGTACATATTATCCATTTTTCATACATAATTAAAATTAAACTTTTTTTTCTTTTAATTAACATTCTTTTTCATACATAACAATTCAATGCATTTTTTCTAATATCGAAATTCACAAACACTTGGACTAAAATACTCTCCAATTAAAACTTAACATTTAATCAAAACACTTCATTTTTTTTCTTTTGTACATAATTAAACAAAAATCAAAAATACATTCAAAAAACATTTATCTAGGTCGAAACCCTAATACGATTCAATTCCATTTCGCGCTTGTACATAATTACACAATTCACATACATATACACTTGTACACTTACGCAACACATTACCCTATACACATGTTTATCTTACATTTATATTTGATATTCATTTTGATCGCACATTCGATTTGGTTGTAAATTATTGGATACTACAAGTCCCATCCTCTTGTACATTTATATCCCCACTCCCTGACACTATTTTGTAATAGCGTAGATTTACATTCCGCAATTTACAGTTTTCCAATTATACCATGTTTAGACCTAGGGTTTGTATGAACATAAAAATCAAACGCTAGAAAACCTAATACAAAACAAATGCATGTAATCAATACACAATCACACTTGCACCCTCTAGGGTAATCCCACATGATGCCTTCCAAAATGGGCCATGCTTGCACGTCGAGTATCTTTGGTAAAATAAAAGCAAATGATCACAAGTCCCTCAAAGTGTTGCCTAAATGAAATGATCATAGTCCCTTCGAAATAATTGCCAAAGACACTTGGCACCATTGCATTCATGGTCCATACGATGACCCGCGCCTGTCCCGAATAAACTTCCTAAACGCAAGATTGTCCATCAATTTCAATGATGGAACAAAATTGTTAAAAGGGGTTAAAACATGACAAAAAACCTTTGAGTACAATAGGGTAGACAAAACTCTTAGTTACTTGAGATCAAACTTGCAAAAAACACTCGCCTTCTTTTCAAAAAACCACAATCCACAACACTTTCAAAAAATCAACTTTTCAAACCTTTGAAACATCTTTTCGAAAAGATATACGCCTTTGTAAAACATTCGAGTAAAGAATTATTACAAGGTTAGCCTAAGACAAGGCATCTTCTTCAAAAACATTTTCAAAAGCACCCACACACGCACCATTTTCAAAGCAATTGAAAACCAAGGCAAGATTGATCTAAGCAAGTACCTAAGAGCCCATGGATAACCATGGATGAAAAGGGTGATAATACCTTCCCTTTTCATAATCTACCCCCCGAACCCACGAAATATCTCAAAAGGTTTTTGCTGTGCTTTTTTAACCTTTCCTTTAGGATAAAATAAAAAGTCGGTGGCGACTCTTGCTCAACCGCACAAGTGCGAATGCGAACGCAAAACACTAGTCAGTTCTCCCACTGTATCACAATTATCCATGCGTATTTTTCTTTTATATTATTTATTTGTTATTATATATTAACATGTACAAGGTGGTTCAGCTGGCAGGCGTTGTGTGCATTAACGTCCAAGACCTGGGTTCGAGTCCCAGGTCTGCATTATCTCAATATTATTTTTCCATGTACGTTTACATGCAGCTTCAGCGTTGTGGTTCACCATACGCCTTCCAGAATCCAACATCCACGTGCCCCCTGAAGATCAGATCAAAGGCTCAGAATTAATGAACACCCTAAGCTTGAGTCAACATGCCAGCACGTGAGCAAAAAGTCCACCAGGCCATGCTTAAATGGGCCAAATTGCTGAAAGATTATACCTCCATATTGGGGTCTGAACCCCCTTGGTTTGCAATTTTTTCACTTTCTTTATGTTTTTATTTGTTTTTTTTTATTTTTTTTTATTATTGTTTTTTTAATTAATTCCTAATTTTCACAAAAAAATATAAAATATCAATAAAAATCAGAAAAAAGAGCAAAATATAATAAATATCTTATTTTAATTATTTTCATAAACAAATTGTATATAATTGAAGTTAGTATAAATTAGGGTTTAATTTTAATACTTTTAATAAAAAAAATCTAAAAAGAAGTAGAATTAGGTTTAATTAATTTTCATCCCTTTATTTTTCTTTCAAATAATTAAATATTTATTTTATTTATTTTTATAATTAAATTTGTATATAAAAATTAGGTTTAATTTAGGTTAAATTCTAATGTTTTCTTAATAAATTAAAATAAAATAGAATTAGGGTTAGCGTTTAATTGCAATTAATTTTTCTATTAAATCCTAAAATACTAAAAAATACCAAAAACAAATTCTTGCTTTCTTTTAATTTTAATTAATTCCTCATTAATTTAATTTTGCAAAAGGGTCCAACGCCCACGTTCTTAATTTTTATTCTAATTCGCATATTTGTTTTATTTCTTTATAATATTCTGTATCTCTCCCGAAGCCTTGTAAATAACTGCTCGCACTTTCTTTACTTTTAATTTCTTTATTTTCCGTCAAATCGGGTCCTGGTTAATTTTGGCGATGTGGACCCGCGCCGTTTGTAATAGTTTAGAATTTACTTTTCTCGCAAATATTTTTAATTGTTAATCAAAAGCATGAAAGAATGTATGGACAAAATAAAATCAAGCGTAGAACACCAATAACATGACAAGATAAATGCAAATGAAAACGACACACAAATCACACACCACCCCTAGGGTACGCCTCACTGTTGCCTTGCCTCGAAAGGTGATCGTCGAGTAGAGGACGTTTTAGTAAGTCCTCATGATCCAGGAACCTGGCATGAGGGTAGCTTCTAAGGTGTCTTCCTATTGCTCCGGTGATCACCATGTCCCGAACCCTCGAATTGACCCGAACACCTCCAATGGTGGTGCTACCTACCTCTCAATGGTGGGATGACACTACTTTAAAGGACATCTACACAGACGAATTCCTTAGGGTAGGTAGGCGACTCTAGATACTTGCTCTAATTTCAAAACAAAATTCAAAAATACTTTTCACACCGACACCTTTTCAAAAAGCTTTCGAAAGCAATTTTTCAAACACTCTTGAGGACCGATATAAGAGTCGAACTGGAATTTTCAAAGAAACTTTTTAAAACCCACAATTGAAAAGCAAATAAACCATTTTTGAAAACACAAATGAGCAAGTATCTAAGAGCCCATGGATAACCATGGATAGAAAGGGTGCTAACACCTTCCCTTTCTATAATCTACCTCCTGAACCGAGAGCAATCTCTTTAAGGAATTTTTCTGTGCTTTTGTCCTTTCCATTTGGAGAAAATAAAAGACGGTGGCGACTCTTGCTTCCGCGACATTTCGCGAACCAGCGTTAAACAGTCAGTTCCAGATCCACCGATCACAATGGAGCTATTGAACTCGAAGATCTAAACACCAATGCAATATGGACAATTAATGGCCAAAGGTTGAAGTTGTACTTAGGTGGAAAAATTGATCGAGTCACCACCATAATTCTGTTGCACGAACCATAAAAGTGGTAAAGCGTCAAGCTAATGATGTTAAACAATCACTTTTTAGGAGGCAACCCGACTCTGTAAGTGTGATACGGTGGGAGAACTGACTAGTGTTTTGCGTTCGTATTCGCACTTGTGCGGTTGAGCAAGAGTTGCCACCGACTTTTTATTTTATCCTAAAGGAGAGGTTAAAAAAGCACAGCAAAAACCTTTTGAGATATTTCGTGGGTTCGGGGGGTAGATTATGAAAAGGGAAGGTATTAGCACCCTTTTCATCCATGGTTATCCATGGGCTCTTAGTTACTTGGTTTTTTAGATCACTTGCCTTGATTTTCGATTGCTTGAAAATGGTGTGTGTGTGAGTGCTTTTGAAAATGTTTTGGAAGAAGATGCCTTGTCTTAGGCTAACTTTGTAACAATTCTTTACTCGAATATTTTACAAAGGCGTGTATCTTTTCGAAAAGATGTTTCAAAATGTTTTGAGAGTTTGTTTGAAAGTGTTGTGGATTGTGGTTTTTTGAAAAGAAGGCAAGTGTTTTTGCAAGTTGATCTCAAGTAACTAAGAGTTTTACCTACCCTATTATACTCAAAGGTTTTTGTTATATTTTAACCCTTTTTAACAATTTTGTTCCACCATTGAATTTGGTGGACAATCTTGCGTTTAGGAAGTTTATTCGGGACGGGCGCGGGTCGTCATATGGGCCATGAATGCAATGGTGCCAAGTGTCTTTGGCAATTTGCTTTGAAGGGACTATGATCATTCCGTTTAGGCAACATTTTGAGGGACTTATGATCATTTTGATTTTGTTTTGCCAAAGATACTCGACGTGCAAGCATGGCCCATTTTGGAAGGCAACACGTGGGATTACCCTAGAGGGTGCAAGTGTGATTGTGTATTGATTACATGTATTTGTCTTGTATTAGGTTATCTAGCGTTTGATTTTATGTACATGCAAACCCTAGGTCTAACCATGGTATAATTGAAAAACTGTAAATTGCGGAAATGTAAAATCTACGCTATTACAAAATAGCATCCGGGAGTGGGGGTACAAGTGTATGAATGGGGATGAGGCTTATAGTATCCAATAAGTTACAACCAAATCGAATTTGCGATCAAATGTAAATATCGAATATACAAATATAAGATAAACAAATGTGTATAGGGCAATGTGAATGTATCTGTATTGTGTAAGTGTATAATGTGAAATGTATTGTAAGTGTACAAGTATATGAGTATGTGATTTATTTACAGGTGCGGAATGTGAAATTAATGAAGATTAGGGTATTTATTTAACCTAAAGAATAATTAAGCGTTTATTTAATTATTGATCTGGTATTTCTTTTAATATGCACAAAAAGAAAATGTTTTAATTGTATGTTCAAGTTTTAATTAAAAAATGTACCCTTGTTTATTATATACAAAAATGCTTTAATTAAGTGTTTAAGAGTTTAATATTAAAAAAACGTATTTTATCTATTATGTACAAATGTATCTTTATTTATTATAAAAAGTATATTTAAATAAATATCAAGAAACAAAGTGGAAAAAAGTATTTTCAATTATATGATAAAAAAAAAGTATCTTTATTTACAAAATATATTTCAATTAAATATCAAGAAATGAATTATGTATGTTTAAAAAATGTATTTTTTAATTGTTATGTACAAATTAAATAAAAGAAAGGTATTATCTTTTTAAGAAGAATTTAATGTTCTATGTATAAAAAAGAAAAAATAGAGAAAATGTAAGTTATTTATGGATCAAAATATGTAGAAATAATATTAGTAAAAAAAGGGGTTTATGTTAGTTAACTTCTCAAAAAAATGATGTGTTAAAAAACAGTTAAATGAGAGCAATGGGCCTTAAGCCTGTAGAATGGGGCGAGGCCCACGACGCTGAAACAAGCTTTAGGGTTTCGTTTGTATTCTCGTTTGAATGCTCAGGGTTAGGTGAGGCAGAAGCGCCGCTCGTCATTCATCCTCGTCGCCTTTCTTCGTCTTTCTCATGCCCAAATGCTCCTGAGTCTCGCTCGCTCAGGCCACCAACGCCATCAACACCTTCTCTCCAAGGTTAAGCGCGTGACAATTCATTCAAGGTTTAAATTTCGTTTTTTATCTCTTTGGTTTTTTAGGGTTTCAATAATTTGTCTTGCATGCTTAGCTTTGTGTCATGGATTCTGATTATTCGTTCTTTTTTGTTTGAGGGACGAGGAGAAAGATAAAACGAGTTACCTTCGTTGGAGGAGGTGATTAGGAGGCGTTTGGTGGGCCTTTGGCGATGGAGGGACGGTGAAGACACTAGCTTGCTTTGAGACCCTGGTATCTTTGTATATTTCTTTTGTTTATTGGGTTTAATGATGAGTTGCACTGAAAAACCCTCTTAAAAAGATTCACTTCTTTATCTCTTCTCTTTGCCTTTGAACTGCTGGTTGCCTTAAACGCTTGCTTTCGAATGTGTTTGAATATGCTTGCTTCTGTATCTTCTTTGTTGCCTAATGATGAATCTAGGATTATGAAGGACTCGTGGGTTTGGGAATATAGTATGCTTTGATGTTACCTTCTTTTTGAAAATGTTTGTTGCCTACTGATTTTCCTGCTGAGATGCTTCTGTTGGTTATGAGTTGGATACTTTTGCTCAATGATCCTTTTTCACTGAGGGACTTGAGGGTTTTGACAGGGTTTGATGTTTCAGATTTGAGGTTTAGCAGGTACAATGGTTGATGCAGGTTATGGTGTTGGGAGGTTATACTGGTTATGGTGTTGGGAGGTTATACTGTGGTTGGTTTCTGAGCTTTAGCAGGTTAATGGTTGTTTGACAGGGGTTCAGCAGGTTTGTACATTGGTATGGCTTATTGCAGGTTCAAGTTTGACAGTATGGTGGGTTTTTGTATGGTTCAGGCCAGTTTGTACTTGTAGTGTTAGGCTTTTGAGGTTATGTGTTTGTAGTGGTTCAGCAGGTTTTAGGTTGGGCTTCAGGTTTGCCTCATATTTTAGCAGGTTTTGGTGTTAGAGGTTATATTGTGGTTCAGACAGGTTGTGCTTCAGTATGTGGTATATTTGCATATGCAGGTTGTGTATGAACTTGAGCAGGTTTTTCTATGCTTCAGGTTTATCAGTTTGTAGGTTTTCTTTTTTTACTTTTGTGAGAAAATCCTGCCTCTTCTGAACTGTGTTTTTTCTTTTTGTATATCTTTCTCTCTATCTATCCTGCCTATCCTGCCTAAGCCTGAAAACCTGCCTCTATCTCTCTTCTTTCTTTCTCTTTGTACAGTTAAAAGAATTTTTAAATGTTTTTTACTGTACTTTCTGAAGGGGCCACCCTTGTTGGGAAATGATGAAAGGAAATGTATGCATATTTTTTTATCTTTCTTTGGCAGCTTGGGTAGATTTTGTATTTTCCATATCTTTGCCAAATCTTCTTTTGACAGCTTGGGTAGATTTCTTGACATTTTTGACAGTAAGTTTGTACCTTTGGCTTTTGATAGAAAGTGGGAGTTTGGATTTTAGTTGGGTTTGAACTTGGAGTTGGAGATTGAGTTTTTGACATTTGAACTTATGCATTTTTGGTATTTTGCATTCATGATTTAAATAAGATTCTTCCCTCTTTGTGAACCGGGAGAAATCCCGTGATTTGCAGAGAGGGTTAACTGATCCCAATCAGTGGCCCCTAGTGATGATTGCAAATTTTATCTGTCTTTTCAATTTAACTGCTTTTTGACTTTTCTCTTTTCTTTTTGCAGATGAATATTGGAACACCGGAGCGAAGGATAGCGGATGAAGACTTGAAGATTAGACAAATAATTAGGACAATCTTTTTATTTAAATTTAAATCAATGTAAAACTATTGTTTGTAATTAAATCATAAACAATAATTGTACAATTAATTTAATAATAAATAAAAGCTTTTATTATCCAATTAATTCTGTTTTCTCTTTATTGTTTATTTATTATTTAAAACTCTTTGAATTAAAATAATTGAAAACTAAATTTCAATCACTTAATTTAGAATAATAAATAATTTAAATAAAACAATGTTTTAGTAATTGACCAATTAAATCTGTCCTTTCCAATATCCAAAGCAAAGCAGCAGTTAACCAAAATAAACTGATCAAGCGCATTCCCTTTTCACTGATTCTTTTGCCAAGCACTGTAATTCCAAACTGTATATTTCTTTTGACTGACTCAAACAAACCAACGTGAATTCAAACCAACTGCCTCCTCTTACTGATTAAATTAAAAACAAAGCGAATTCAACCTAAACCTCGGAATAACTTGCGAAGTGCTGTGGAATTTTAATCTTTCTGAGAATATGCCCATAAAACCTTAATTCCTGGTTAAATGCCAGATAACGCTCGCCTGATCAAAATGCGCCAGAATCAATCACAACCCTAAGCCAACTGTGAAACAATCCAGAGTCCTGAAAATCAGTAAAAACCCTAATTTCGCTTGACTGACAAGAAAAGTCCGTTTGTCCGATTCTTGAGTCAGTTTGAAAAATCAGGAAACGCCTGAAGCTGAGATTTCTTGTGGAAAAATGCGAGGGCAGATTTTGGGGAACAACAGTTGCCCCTGTTCAATCTTCTTGGACCTGAAGAGTTAGATTGGCAAGTTTTCCTTTTGCGACTTGAAGGTAAAAGAAGATTGGACACTAAAGTGCCCAAAAAATTTGCACTCGGCGATGTGATGGTAGATGTGAATGGGCTTAAAGATGCCATTTGGTGATGGGCTTAAAGATGCCATCTGGTGCGATAGAATTTTGTCGGGGGATGGGCTTAGAGATGCCATTTGGTGATGGGCTTAAAGATGCCATCTGGTGACTGCTGGTAGGAGGATGGGCTTATAGATGCCATCTGGTTATGTTGAACTGTGTGTCAATGGTGAGTGGAAAAGTATCAGAAGGGCATCCATGTTTTGGAACATCTCTGAATTAGGGGTCCGAGTAAGCAACAGGTTGACGTCCATGTCTGGAGAACCCGTAAACTATTTTCAGGAGTTGAGATTGAACAAGCAATAGAGCAACGTCCGTTGTTGGGAAGCGTCCGTAAACTGAACAAGTTGGTAGATTGACATCCGTTGTAGGGAAGAATCCGTAAACTATTTTCAGAAGTTGAGAAGAGTCTGAACAAGTTGGTAGATTGACATCCGTTGTAGGGAAGAATCCGTAAACTATTTTCAGAAGTCTTGAAGTTGAAGAGGAACCGGTGTAGGGTTTCCTGATGATGCGTCTGAATGAATCTGGAATAAGTATCAGAATGTCGCCGTGTCCGGGTCATATCTGAACTATTTCTGGATGAATCTTGGGAGATGATCTATGTCTATCGACTGATCTTACCTGAAAAGGCAAAGGGTTAGTTGTATGCAATGTTATGATGCATGATGCAATGTACGTGACATCCATATTTATGACATGAATGTGATGAATGCGCATGTAAGCTGATGAGCTAATCTTGCTGAGGATAAATAAATACGAGATGGCTGAAGATAAAAGCATCTTGACTGCTGCCGGGGAAAATAAATCCTTGGCTGCCGCTGGGGAAGAGAATTCCTAATGACCTCTACTGGGGAATTCCAAATTAGTAGACTCATGCTGGGGAGGCCAGATTGAGAATCTTCAGCTTGATGGGAAGTAACTCTGGCGACTTCACTGGGGATTGATAATTTGAAGTTTTAGCTTTGCTGGAGGTAATGAAGCTTGACTCTGAGTGGAGTTAGCTTCTGGAAGAATCTGAACAAGCGATAGGTTAACATCCGTTTACTTGGAGAACCCGTGAACTGTTTTCAGAAATCTTGAGGTTGAATAAGCAATAGAGCCGCATCCGTTGTTGGGAAGCGTCCGTAAACTATTTTCAAAGGTTGCATCTGAACAAGTTGATAGATTAACATCCGTTGTTGGGAAGAATCCATAAACTGTTTTCAGAAGTCTTGAAGAAGAATCTGAACAAGTGATAGGTTAACATCCGTTTACTTGGAGAACCCGTGAACTGTTTTCAGAAGTCTTGAAGTTGAATCAGCAATAGAGTCGCATCCGTTGTTGGGAAGCGTCCGTAAACTAATTTCAAAGGTTGCTTCTGAATAAGCTGATAGATTAACATCCGTTGTTGGGAAGAATCCATAAACTGTTTTCAGAAGTCTTGAAGAGGAACCGGTGTAGGGCTTCCTGAAGATGAGCTTGTGTAAAACTGCATCGGGTTTTTTGAACACTTTTGACATTCGAATGCCCCAAGTGGTGATGTAGATAAATTCCTGGCTTATTACAGGTGTTGGTCTACAATCGGTCGTTCACAGATATTTCCTGAGTTGTTACAGGTGTTGATCTGGAATTCTTCAGACATGCCCTGGCTGGATACAGGAGTCGAATCTGGAAAGGTGATAGTTGATAGATATGCCCTGGCTGGATACAGGAATCGAATCTTCAAACTCTTCAGACGTGCCCTGGCTGGATACAGGAATCGAATCTTGAAATGTGGTAGTTGATTTGTTGAACACTTTTGACATTTGAATGCCCCAAGTGGCGGTGAAGGAATCTTGAATCATATTACTCTGCATATTGAGAGATTTCTTGAAATCTTGACTGGACTGCCCCAGGTTAACTGAACTTTGAAAGATCTGTTGGACCTTGACTGGACTGCCCCAGGTTAATTGAATTTTGAAAGATCTGTTGGACCTTGATTGGACTGCCCCAGGTTAATTGAATTGTGCTATGTCATTCCCCTTGTTGATAGGAGATTTGATGGAAGTGTTATCCTCTTGAAGTGATTTTGACTTACTGAGAGAGTTTTCGTTCCTCCGAACATTCGCTGTATGAATTTCTTCGCTGTCAAACAAAAGGGTCAAATGCAGACAGTGATATTCGAATAATGCAAAGTTTATGTTTGTCTCGAAGTTTTGAAAAATGCGTTTTTAGCATAAAACTTTTCACAAGACAGATCAACACAAGATTTAGAGCAAAGCCCTACAGGAGTCAGGATACCTTTTGTAACAGTATGCTTTCGAACTAACCCATGCTTCAATTAGGACTTGTAAAGGGTTGTAACGTGGCCTGGCTCACGGTTCAAGAAACAAAGGATAAAGGCTCAAAGTATATTTGTACCCACCCGCTCTTCGTGATGTTCTTCAACCCTAAGCTCAGTTAATTGCGCGTCGCACTCTGTTTTGAGTTTTAAACGACTTTCGGGCGATGGTTCACCAGTTTGAATTTTGGGAGACAGTCATCATCTCCTTTTTCTTTTTCAACACTTTTCATGTTGTTGAGGATTTTGTAATGACCTCACTATTTTGATTTTGATTTGTTATCCCTAACTTTTGCCTGATTGTTACCGTTTTCCGGGATTGCTGTCAGTGGGATGCCCCATCTTTCTTAGGCCTCCTTTATAGGTTTTGGCTCAGTGGGCTTTCCTCTTTTGAGAGATTGACTGTCTATGTGATAGGGAACCACCCTTGTCTTTTGATTCCGAAGGAACACTTTCTTTTTTTGACGTCGTTCGTTGTATTACGAACTGCGAGTCTTCGACTTCAATGCGCATTTTCTTTTGAATTAAACTGAGAGACTACCCTGCCCCAGGTTTATATCAAAGGTTTTGATTGTTTAGAACAGAAAAATCCTACTTCTTTGGCTCGAAGGGGTTGACTAGGGATTAACTTCCTTATAACTCCAGTGTTTGGGAATTGAAAGAAATGCCTGTACATCATCAGCAAGGTCTGTTCAAAAGCATACTGTATAAGATCATGGTATTGTTTCGTCATCCTCCCTCTAAAGGCTTGCAGCTTTTTATCAAGAGTCAAATATCATAAAGAAAGCATAAGAGTAGTGAAACGAATGGATGAATCCAAGACAAACATATGCAATGCATTAATGAAAACAGAGTTTAACATCAACAGATAATTGTTTGACAGCAAAAGAAATTACAACTTTGAAAATTCAAAAAGAAGCAAAAGTCTTTCAGCTTGAGCTTCGTTACTTCAAGTGGAGAACCCTTTAACGAAAGATTTTCATCTCGCCGTCTGGCATGAATTCCAGCATCCCAATGTCGATCAGATCTTGAATCTTGTTCTTCAAGGCCCAACAGTCGTTGGTGTCGTGTCCCGGGCTGTAGGAGTGGTAAACACAGAATGCATCGGGATGATAGTGAGGAGAGGAGATATTGGGATTCTGAGGAGGATCCTTTACGGTAAGCAAGTTGACCTCCAACAGACGCTTCAGTATGAAAAATGATGGTATTTCAGTCTCCGTGAACTGTCTTCCCGACTTTTCTTGCTTACGCCGATTACCCCGTGGACGCTGGCGAGGTTGTTGATGGGTTTGCGACCCTGAAGGAAGCAAAGGAGCTTTCCCCTTGTCTTCTTGAGTGGATGGAGGCTGAGCGGTGACTTGCTCTTCAACCTCAGATGTTTGCCCCAGTTGGTTGTTTGGAAGCAGTTGGCGAACAAGAACTCTGAGTTCCTCTTGTCTTTGAGATAGGTCTTGGATGAGAGCCATCTGGCCCACCAACTGTCCCATCACTTGGGTCCTCAAGGTTGTCAGATTAAACTGCAGCTCCGCAAGCTGATCACTCCTGGTATTGTTGGAATTCTCCAAACCCTTGGTGAGGAGAGCTTTCATCTCTTCTTGCCCCAGAGACAAGTTCAGGAACATCTTCTGCAGCTGAGCCGTCTGGTCTTGGATGTCTTTGACAGACCTTTCTAGAGCCATCTCTTACTGAAATAAACAGCAGGAGAGTAAGGAAACCTGAAAAAGGAAAGATTGTCAAAATGTAATGCATGATATGTGGATGCATGCTTTCAAGGATCTCTTGGGGTAAACACAAGAAAATGTTAGAGGTTGAACTTGGATCTTTGATTGGAGATCTCTGCACCGGTGGACGTCCTTCCACGAGAATCAAGCTCACCATGTCGAGTGGGTCATAGCCACTGATTCAAGTTGTTGTTCTTGAACTTTGATTGGAGAGCTTTGTATCGGTGGATGTCTTTCCATGAGAATCAAGCTCACCATGTCGAGTGGGTCATAGCCACTGATTCAAGCTGTTGTACTTGAACTTTGATTGGATTGGTTAGGGGAGAAACCTCTTGCCCCTTGGTAGACGTCTGGTTCAACGTAACCCTGCATCAAAAGAACCCTCGAGATCCTTGAAATGGTTATTGAAAATGCTATGGTATGATGTCATGATGTTATGTACATGTATGCACAAGCAAGTGAATGTATATACAGGCAAACATATTCACACAGAGCAAACAAGGCCTTAGGTTTAGGCTTGCATGGGGTTCAGGTAAGTACCCTCTTGAAGTTAGTTGGCTCATCCTGTCCTAAAATAGAAACCGGGTTCTAAGGAGCTCAATATCATTGGATTGCTTTCATTGTTCATTGTTTCAATTTAGCCACTGAACTGGCGACCAAAATATTCCAAGAAAACAATCCTCAAAAGAGTGTAGTATCGAGTATCTACCAACTTCAGACTGCACCAAAGTCGGTCATCTCACTACCCCTAAAAAGGCTAAGATGGTCAATTAAGGTTCTAAGAGTCCGTTAGTGCTTCATGACATCACACAGCGGCCCCAGACTCTCCTTGACTACTCAAGGGTTACCGGTACTTACAAATATGTCACACTAACATAGCTTACTGCTTCAACCATGTCGGTATACCCCGCACAGTTCCCTCGCAGTTTTTTGCTATTTACCTAAGAAGGTGCCCCAAATCCGGGTGTAGGATTTACAACAAACCCAAACAAGAATCCAAAAGATAAAGCAATCAAGTCAATCAAAGCAAGAAAGTAAAGGTGATCTAAACCCTAAGGTAACCCCACTTCTAAATTATCCCCAGCAGAGTCGCCAGTTCTGTGATACGGTGGGAGAACTGACTAGTGTTTTGCGTTCGTATTCGCACTTGTGCGGTTGAGCAAGAGTCGCCACCGACTTTTTATTTTATCCTAAAGGAGAGGTTAAAAAAGCACAGCAAAAACCTTTTGAGATATTTCGTGGGTTCGGGGGGTAGATTATGAAAAGGGAAGGTATTAGCACCCTTTTCATCCATGGTTATCCATGGGCTCTTAGTTACTTGGTTTTTTAGATCACTTGCCTTGATTTTCGATTGCTTGAAAATGGTGTGTGTGTGTGAGTGCTTTTGAAAATGTTTTGGAAGAAGATGCCTTGTCTTAGGCTAACTTTGTAACAATTCTTTACTCGAATATTTTACAAAGGCGTGTATCTTTTCGAAAAGATGTTTCAAAATGTTTTGAGAGTTTGTTTGAAAGTGTTGTGGATTGTGGTTTTTTGAAAAGAAGGCAAGTGTTTTTGCAAGTTGATCTCAAGTAACTAAGAGTTTTATCTACCCTATTATACTCAAAGGTTTTTGTTATGTTTTAACCCTTTTTAACAATTTTGTTCCACCATTGAATTTGGTGGACAATCTTGCGTTTAGGAAGTTTATTCGGGACGGGCGCGGGTCGTCATATGGGCCATGAATGCAATGGTGCCAAGTGTCTTTGGCAATTTGCTTTGAAGGGACTATGATCATTCCGTTTAGGCAACATTTTGAGGGACTTATGATCATTTTTATTTTGTTTTGCCAAAGATACTCGACGTGCAAGCATGGCCCATTTTGGAAGGCAACATGTGGGATTACCCTAGAGGGTGCAAGTGTGATTGTGTATTGATTACATGTATTTGTCTTGTATTAGGTTATCTAGCGTTTGATTTTATGTACATGCAAACCCTAGGTCTAACCATGGTATAATTGGAAAACTGTAAATTGCGGAAATGTAAAATCTACGCTATTACAAAATAGCATCCGGGAGTGGGGGTACAAGTGTATGAATGGGGATGAGGCTTATAGTATCCAATAAGTTACAACCAAATCGAATTTGCGATCAAATGTAAATATCGAATATACAAATATAAGATAAACAAATGTGTATAGGGCAATGTGAATGTATCTGTATTGTGTAAGTGTATAATGTGAAATGTATTGTAAGTGTACAAGTATATGAGTATGTGATTTATTTACAGGTGCGGAATGTGAAATTAATGAAGATTAGGGTATTTATTTAACCTAAAGAATAATTAAGCGTTTATTTAATTATTGATCTGGTATTTCTTTTAATATGCACAAAAAGAAAATGTTTTAATTGTATGTTCAAGTTTTAATTAAAAAATGTACCCTTGTTTATTATATACAAAAATGCTTTAATTAAGTGTTTAAGAGTTTAATATTAAAAAAACGTATTTTATCTATTATGTACAAATGTATCTTTATTTATTATAAAAAGTATATTTAAATAAATATCAAGAAACAAAGTGGAAAAAAGTATTTTCAATTATATGATAAAAAATGTATCTTTATTTACAAAATATATTTCAATTAAATATCAAGAAATGAATTATGTATGTTTAAAAAATGTATTTTTTAATTGTTATGTACAAATTAAATAAAAGAAAGGTATTATCTTTTTAAGAAGAATTTAATGTTCTATGTATAAAAAAGAAAAAATAGAGAAAATGTAAGTTATTTATGGATCAAAATATGTAGAAATAATATTAGTAAAAAAAGGGGTTTATGTTAGTTAACTTCTCAAAAAAATGATGTGTTAAAAAACAGTTAAATGAGAGCAATGGGCCTTAAGCCTGTAGAATGGGGCGAGGCCCACGACGCTGAAACAAGCTTTAGGGTTTCGTTTGTATTCTCGTTTGAATGCTCAGGGTTAGGTGAGGCAGAAGCGCCGCTCGTCATTCATCCTCGTCGCCTTTGTTCGTCTTTCTCATGCCCAAATGCTCCTGAGTCTCGCTCGCTCAGGCCACCAACGCCATCAACACCTTCTCTCCAAGGTTAAGCGCGTGACAATTCATTCAAGGTTTAAATTTCGTTTTTTATCTCTTTGGTTTTTTAGGGTTTCAATAATTTGTCTTGCATGCTTAGCTTTGTGTCATGGATTCTGATTATTCGTTCTTTTTTGTTTGAGGGACGAGGAGAAAGATAAAACGAGTTACCTTCGTTGGAGGAGGTGATTAGGAGGCGTTTGGTGGGCCTTTGGCGATGGAGGGACGGTGAAGACGCTAGCTTGCTTTGAGACCCTGGTATCTTTGTATATTTCTTTTGTTTATTGGGTTTAATGATGAGTTGCACTGAAAAACCCTCTTAAAAAGATTCACTTCTTTATCTCTTCTCTTTGCCTTTGAACTGCTGGTTGCCTTAAACGCTTGCTTTCGAATGTGTTTGAATATGCTTGCTTCTGTATCTTCTTTGTTGCCTAATGATGAATCTAGGATTCTGAAGGACTCGTGGGTTTGGGAATATAGTATGCTTTGATGTTACCTTCTTTTTGAAAATGTTTGTTGCCTACTGATTTTCCTGCTGAGATGCTTCTGTTGGTTATGAGTTGGATACTTTTGCTCAATGATCCTTTTTCACTGAGGGACTTGAGGGTTTTGACAGGGTTTGATGTTTCAGATTTGAGGTTTAGCAGGTACAATGGTTGATGCAGGTTATGGTGTTGGGAGGTTATACTGGTTATGGTGTTGGGAGGTTATACTGTGGTTGGTTTCTGAGCTTTAGCAGGTTAATGGTTGTTTGACAGGGGTTCAGCAGGTTTGTACATTGGTATGGCTTATTGCAGGTTCAAGTTTGACAGTATGGTGGGTTTTTGTATGGTTCAGGCCAGTTTGTACTTGTAGTGTTAGGCTTTTGAGGTTATGTGTTTGTAGTGGTTCAGCAGGTTTTAGGTTGGGCTTCAGGTTTGCCTCATATTTTAGCAGGTTTTGGTGTTAGAGGTTATATTGTGGTTCAGACAGGTTGTGCTTCAGTATGTGGTATATTTGCATATGCAGGTTGTGTATGAACTTGAGCAGGTTTTTCTATGCTTCAGGTTTATCAGTTTGTAGGTTTTCTTTTTTTACTTTTGTGAGAAAATCCTGCCTCTTCTGAACTGTGTTTTTTCTTTTTGTATATCTTTCTCTCTATCTATCCTGCCTATCCTGCCTAAGCCTGAAAACCTGCCTCTATCTCTCTTCTTTCTTTCTCTTTGTACAGTTAAAAGAATTTTTAAATGTTTTTTACTGTACTTTCTGAAGGGGCCACCCTTGTTGGGAAATGATGAAAGGAAATGTATGCATATTTTTTTATCTTTCTTTGGCAGCTTGGGTAGATTTTGTATTTTCCATATCTTTGCCAAATCTTCTTTTGACAGCTTGGGTAGATTTCTTGACATTTTTGACAGTAAGTTTGTACCTTTGGCTTTTGATAGAAAGTGGGAGTTTGGATTTTAGTTGGGTTTGAACTTGGAGTTGGAGATTGAGTTTTTGACATTTGAACTTATGCATTTTTGGTATTTTGCATTCATGATTTAAATAAGATTCTTCCCTCTTTGTGAACCGGGAGAAATCCCGTGATTTGCAGAGAGGGTTAACTGATCCCAATCAGTGGCCCCTAGTGATGATTGCAAATTTTATCTGTCTTTTCAATTTAACTGCTTTTTGACTTTTCTCTTTTCTTTTTGCAGATGAATATTGGAACACCGGAGCGAAGGATAACGGATGAAGACTTGAAGATTAGATAAATAATTAGGACAATCTTTTTATTTAAATTTAAATCAATGTAAAACTATTGTTTGTAATTAAATCATAAACAATAATTGTACAATTAATTTAATAATAAATAAAAGCTTTTATTATCCAATTAATTCTGTTTTCTCTTTATTGTTTATTTATTATTTAAAACTCTTTGAATTAAAATAATTGAAAACTAAATTTCAATCACTTAATTTAGAATAATAAATAATTTAAATAAAACAATGTTTTAGTAATTGACCAATTAAATCTGTCCTTTCCAATATCCAAAGCAAAGCAGCAGTTAACCAAAATAAACTGATCAAGCGCATTCCCTTTTCACTGATTCTTTTGCCAAGCACTGTAATTCCAAACTGTATATTTCTTTTGACTGACTCAAACAAACCAACGTGAATTCAAACCAACTGCCTCCTCTTACTGATTAAATTAAAAACAAAGCGAATTCAACCTAAACCTCGGAATAACTTGCGAAGTGCTGTGGAATTTTAATCTTTCTGAGAATATGCCCATAAAACCTTAATTCCTGGTTAAATGCCAGATAACGTTCGCCTGATCAAAATGCGCCAGAATCAATCACAACCCTAAGCCAACTGTGAAACAATCCAGAGTCCTGAAAATCAGTAAAAACCCTAATTTCGCTTGACTGCCAAGAAAAGTCCGTTTGTCCGATTCTTGAGTCAGTTTGAAAAATCAGGAAACGCCTGAAGTTGAGATTTCTTGTGGAAAAATGCGAGGGCAGATTTTGGGGTACAACAGTAAGTATTTGTTTTCATGTTAGGTGACATTAAAGGTTCTTGGTGTAGCAGGTTTACAAATCTGTAGAATTCTGGTATGGCATAGTTTTCTAAGGGAACATCAGTTCGTGATGCGAACGTCTAAGCCCAGAAAGTTTGCTAAGCAAACTTTACTTGCAAAGCGAACATGTGGTGGTCAAACATATCTTTATGACCATTAAAAGCACCATATACTCAACTGCCGCACCTTTATGTCACGGTTATAGCCTGTCTTTTAATTTTTTTTCTTCATTTTTCTCTTTCTCCAATCCTAGAAAACTCTTCACTTATCTCACTTTTTAAGTCACGCTTTCACTCTCTCACTTTACTCACTTTTGCACACTACCATAATCTCTTGTTCATCTCTGATTTTTGCAGCAAGCAGCGAATATGTTATATCTCTAACTATTATCATTTCCTCTTGTATTTTCTATGTCTTCATTCTTTCTTTCAAATTTTCCAGATCTGTCACTTTTACATGCTATTAATTTTTCTACTAAGATTCTAATGTTTAGATTGATGAGTATCCATGGTTGAAACTTTCATATTCTTTAGCACATGATTTTTAAGATATGCTTGTTGATATGATCTTTGATATTTATGATATGCACATATACTGAAACA
This sequence comes from Vicia faba, assembly GCA_948472305.1. Lineage (NCBI taxonomy): Eukaryota > Viridiplantae > Streptophyta > Magnoliopsida > Fabales > Fabaceae > Vicia > Vicia faba. The sequence goes on along the minus strand of OX451736.1, from coordinate 1,310,081,505 downwards.
TACTGCATGAACAAAATATCAGCATCGATGTTTGGTTCAACAGAAAGAGGAAAAGAATCAGGAAACAGGAGTCTGTAAAAAATTATTTTTCTAGAAATCCTAGAGTTTGCTATGAAAACTTTAATTCGCTAAGCGAACATTTCCTGATGCAGAAAAATCAGTATCTTAACAGACTAATTTTCTGGTGTCTTATGACGCAGGTATGGCTCCAAAGAGAAATGAGGCTTCAAAGAAACAGAAAACCTCAGGAGCTGGAACTTCAAGAGAAGAACAAACCTTTGACCAGACAAGATTCATTGGACCAGAACAAGAGGAAAGGTATACGAAACTTGTGGGAAGATCCATCTGGTATGAAAGAATATTTGATATCAACCTTGAAGGAACCTACAAGTCCTTACCTGGTATATGGACCAGTCAAAAATGGGATAAGCTTTTGAATCCCCACCATAAAATTAACACTGAGGTACTTCAGGAATTTTATGCCAATGCCTTTCCCTCAAAAGGAACTGCCTCTTTCTCAACCAAAGTTGGGGGAAGAATGATTTAATTTCATAGGGATGTGACTAATGAATTTTTGGGAACTCCTAGCTTGCAAGAAGGGAAGGTATGTCGTTATCAAGAATCCATTAATAAGACACACAATGAAGTAGTGATATCTAAGAAAATTCTTTTGGAAGGTAGGGAAGTGGAAAGGAATCCATCTGGTACATCAGTTAGATATCGTAGGGAGGATTTAATCCTGAAAGCTCAAGTTATCCTCTTGATTATTCTGCACAATATCCGACCATGAAGCCACACTTCCACCTTCACAATGGATACAACTTAAATTATGTACTTGCTCATGTCAGGTGGCGAGTTGATATCGGTCAAATCATTGCTATCGAAATGAAAAATGTTGCAGAAAGTTGTAAGAAGTTTAGGGCCGGAACCAGAAGTGCTCATCCTCTTGTTTATCCCAGTCTTATCATGGGATTGATCATTGCTTCTCAAGTAAGGAATCCCAATGTAGTGTCATTTATAATCAAAACCAAGGTGAATGACACATATGTGGAGAGGTATTGCTTGGAAAAGAAGAAGAAAAAAAGGCAAGAAGACCAAACGGGGCAGACTTCACCCACTATGAACTATGTTGATTGGGATACGAGACTTCGCCAAGCTTTCAACTATACTTGGGATCAAAATGATTCCAATCATAGGGCTTCTCTTTCTTTACATGATTCTTTTTACAGGTTGCACATTCAGCCATAACGACAGCCCGATGAAAGCCATCATTTCATGACTCTGGAGGAATTTTATATGCACATTGCATGGCCTGGGGACATGCCATTTTATCAGGGGGAGGCAACTGGCCATGAAAATGAGAATGATGATGAGCAACATACTGAAGCAGAAGAAGAAGTAGAGGCTGAAGCAGGAGATGAAGAAGGAACTTCTGGTGGTTCCAAGGCAGCATCTGAAGCTGGTGATAATTATGATGAGTTCATGGGAGGAGAGTAAAGGACAAAGAAATAATGCTAATAGCTCTCCACTTAAACTGAGTGATATTTTAAAACCTTTCAGCATAGTTTATTTTGATTTCAGTTAAATTTTTAATATTATGTTTAGAATTTCAGTTTAGTTTTTTTGTTGTAATCCTTTTTGACAATATTATTACCATAACATCACTTGGTACTTGGTTATTTTAACATTTGGTACACTGAGTTTATGTTGAAAAATCTGTTGTATATTTGTGCTTGCAATTCACTTACTTTCCTCATGAAGGTCTGAAAAGTGTTCAAAGAGAAGAAAAAAAATTTGTTTTCAACAAATTCAACAAAACATGAGTGGTAATGATAAACTTTGGATAAATTTCACAAGGAAAAGGTACATGTTTTAAAAGCTTTGTAGAATGATAGCATGATTTTTGAAATAATAATTTGTGCAAAATCATTTCTTGCTTCAATTTTACAAATACATATTATCTTGCTTGAGTCATATAGCCGATAAACAAGAAAAGCAAGAAGCCTTCCATTGTGCACAAAAAGAAATGAGTACGAATAACTTTGATTGAAACTCGGTTGATTCATGTGGAATCTAACGACTACCTTGCGAACTTTTTGTGGAGCATCAAATCAAGGCTATTACATTTGAGAAAAACCACTTGACGAAATAGCCTTAACATAAACTGGTGAGTTGAGTGAACACTTGAAAAACCAATCCAAATCCAAGAAAACCACTTGAAACAAAGCAAAAACTAGTCTGCTGGAAATTTAAGAATGAACCAAAAGAGTACATGAAAAAAGCCACAAGCTCGTGTAAAATTGGTTTCAAAGCAAAACAGAAAGAAAAACAAATGCTTGAAAAAGAAATAAAGAAAAAGATAAAGTTAGGGAGAGACTATACATCACAAAAGAAATAAATAAAGAATGAAAAAGAAATATGTAGTCTCTCAAAATACTTAAAACCAAAAAGACAATGAGAAGTCAAAAAGAGAATGATTGACAAATCCAAAATATCATTAGCCTTAAGAACAAAAACTCACAAAAGAGCCAAATAGCCTTGAAAAATTATGCTCACAAAGAGATTCAAAAAGGAAATCATCAAGATGGAAACATGAATCAATCAAGATATTGACAAAGTTGTTCATGAGAGTTCAATTTACCTACCACCACAAGTTGCTCCAAAAAGAAATCTTCATCATCTTTATGAAGAATGAGTGATAAGATGATCCAAAGAGAAGAGATATGGTTTGTTTTGTTGATTGCATAAAATAATCTTTGCATAGAAACAGTATTGCATAATCATGCTTTGATTTTATCAGAGTGAAAGAAAAACAATTTTTTTTGCAAATAGCATATTCCATTTGAACCATTTCATCTCAAAGAATTAATTGAAAACATAACATTGTGATTAAAAGGAATTTATTTTGATCTTGATTGAGGACAAGCAAGAAATCAAGTTAGGGGTGAATTTGATAAATGTCAAAAATGCTCAAAAGTCACTCTTGAAAAAAAGCATTTATCGAATTTTCAAAGCACTTATTCATAGAACTATGCACACTCTAGCAAGAAATTTAATACATCTACTAGTTTGTGTTTAAATATGCAGGAAATGATCAAAGGAGGGAAACAAGAACAAAAACACATGTCTTGTTTCGCTACAGTGAGCTTTCAGCGAAGACAGGTTCGCTAAGCGAACTATATTCGTGAAGCAAACTCAACCCAGAAAAAAAAACCAACGATCACTTCCAATGAAGAGAAGCGAAAGCCCGATTCGCTAAGCGAGCCCTGTTTCACTTAGAAAATTCAAGACAGCAGCAAAAAAAGCCCAGTTCACCAAAAATGAGGAGTAGAGAGGCTGTTCGCTTTGCGAGTACAAAGTTCGCTTAGCAAACATTGATTCATTTCTAGAAAGCTTTTCAAAAAACCTTAAGGCTGAAGCAATCAAGTTCGCTAAGCGAGAATAATTCTCTTAGCAAACTCTTGGAGGTCTCTTGAAGGAAGTTTAAAATTCAAACTTAATGCAGAAGAAACAAAGAGTTCGCTTAGTGAACTTAACCTCGCTAAGCAAACTCAGGCGGCCAGGACTAGTATAAAAGCAGACCAAGGGAAATGCTGAAAGATATCAATTTTAGTTTTCATACACAATTTCTAATAGTTGATACAGTTAATCCTGAAAGTTGTGATGGACACTTAGGGGAGGGAATCGAAGAATCAAGCTGGATACGCATCAACTATCGAGGAATCATCGTTAATGCTCATTCATCTCCAACTCTTCCTTTTTGTACAAGCTACCATGAAAATGGCCAACTAAAATCCCTCTCTTGCTAGGGATTGGATTACTCTACCAAAATTGTATGTATGTTTGGCGATTATACTTTTAATATAAGCATGTTGTTATGATTATCGATTCTATCTTGTTTTCATCAATTAAATCTTATGAATTTAAATGTTAATGAAAATTACATTTGGAATCATGAACCAAAGTTAATGAATCACTTAAACACTAATTTCTAGGCATATAATTAGGTTTAAGATCCATTTAAATCCTTGAATAAATACTATTGGTTCTATTAATCGGTTGAGACATCATCAATTAAGCGAACCGACGAAAATCTTGAAACTTCATGTAGACATACATGTTATTTTTGAAAAGTATTTGGAGATAAGAATAAAAACATGGTTATTGATGTTATGCACAATTAATCGATAAATTGCATATGTAAACGGTAGAGGAAAGCCAATCCTTGCAAGATCACTCATTATCTTAAACTTTCATTTACGTTATTTTGTTTAAATTACGTTTTGTTACTTTTATCAAATCAATCTTGTTAGAAACCTTAACTTAAGAAGATATCAATAGTCTAATCGCTAGTAATATCGCTCCAGTATCTGTGGATACAATAACAAAATAATTTCTTTATATTTACTCAACATCAACAAGAGGCATGCAATTAAAAAAACATTGGATAGTTTAAGTTGTTTTTCAAGAATAACTATTTTTTCGGATTATCATCTAAAAAATATATTTGAATGGTTGTATATGGTTAATGAAGGGCATGGAAAAACAAGCAATCCCATATTATATTATAAACTTTTACATATAACACAACGGTTGGAACTTATAACTGCGGTGAAATGTTATTTTTTATGTGCTTTAATTTTGGTTGTAGCTGGGTATCGAACAATGCCCAGTTATGCGTGATTATATATATTTTTCAACCGTTGTTGTATGTCAACCGTTGTTTTATGACTTTTGCGAAGTAGTATGAATTTTGGAAAAGGAAAGATTTCTCATAAAAAGCTCCAATATCTTGCCATCTATAAAAGACTAGTGCCAATGCAAGTGGAAAGCCAGTGTGAAAAGGATGAAGTCATATGTGTGGAGAATAACATTGCTAAATGTGTTTATGGTAGAATGTCAGAACATCATGTTCAACAAATGACCTCTGAAGTAGAGATATGTCTCAACCACTTTCTTGGACATCAAGTAAAGTTACTTAAAGACATTTTTCCTAAAGCCTCAGATACTGATAATCTTAAAAGATTCAAAGGGGGGTGTTAATAGTTGTATGTGTAAAGATGGTTTGTATTCAATTAAAGAGAGGCGTACAAATTCTTTCTCTCTTGACTTCATTACAACTCATATAATAAGAGAAATCTCTTCCTTTTTAAACTCTTATTATAGGCACTCAGTTCTCCCACACAAATTGTTTTATCCCTCTATTGTTCAAACTCGGTCGCTCCTATCCATCACTCTCAAGATAAACTAAAGATTAGTCAAAGAACAAATGAAGCTAATGTATTTGGACCCAAGCCAATCCCAAATATTCACGGGATCAAGATTAATGGTGTTGAAAAAAATGATAAATTCTCTCCAAAGGAGACTAGGGTTTCCACTTCTAGCAGCAAACATGTTGATCAACATGTTATAACCAATGTTGTTCCCCTCCAAATGATTGTTCATGTTGAAATCACTGAGGAAAATAAGAAGAGTGCATTACACCAAAAGCAGAAGAAATATTAAGTAAGTTCATTTGTTAAAGAAACACCTAAACGTACTCTTTGATAAAAAGTCTTAGGTTCCATGAACAAGAAAGATGATTCCCACTCCGTTGAGAATATTAGTATGAATGTTGAAACATGTGTTAAAGATTCATATGGAGAACCCTTGGTTAAACCTCATGATGAACCAAACGTTGAAGCATCTGCTCCAATTTATAGTAAAGCTCTGACTAAGATCACTGAACTTGGAGTGGATATTCCAGCGAATGATGTGTTACAAAAAATAATGCTTTTGATGAGTTGGGAAAAGATCATTATCAGTTCATGGTACCCGAGGATCGAGACAAAAGTAATGGTGAAGCTCGGGAAGATGATGACCAACCATTAGCCATTTTACGGGAGAAGATAGCCATGGATATGTCAAAAGGAACTCAAGATAAAGCTAAATATGTAATGGTTATAAGTGATTACTCTGAGGCAAAGGATGATGGGTTTAGGGTGTTACATATTTGGTATTAGAGACTTTTTGGTTCATTTTGTCTAGGTTTTGTGAACTTGTTTGTACCCTGATATACAACATATGTGTGAAACATTTTCGACACTCTTTTTCCTTTAGTCACTATCCAACAGAAGGCCACAAGTGAGAATGAAATAAGTAGGGGTGGACTTGTCGAGGGTAGTGTGACGTGGGAGTTAGAGGGTCGGATGAGGGAGTCTTATCTAGAGATGTTTTTTTTTGGGTAATTGTCAAGGGGGGAATTCTTTAAGTGAGGGAAAATTGTAACACCATAATTTTCGAGTATTTGGATTTTAGATTTATTTAGTTATTTTTATAAATTTGTTGGTAGAATTATATAATTAAATTAGCATAGAAGTGATGAATTATAATTTAGTATTTAATTAGAATTTAATTATATTTTTAATAATTAAATTAATTAGAAATAACGAGAAAGTGAGCTTTGGGGAGGAATTATAATTTAAATAAAAATTAAGTTGGAAGGGTAATTGAGGATAGTTTTATAATTAATAAAATTAGTAGGGTTTTATTTAAATAAGAGAGGATGATTAGAGTTAGGAGTTTTTTGGTGAGAAAAGCTATCAGCAGAGTTAGAGAAAGCCCTGACAGTGCAAAAAGTAAGAGAAGAGAGAGCCTTCATAGTTGTACCTTGAGATTTTATGCGAATTCGAGATAGGAGAACTATTCATCTTATGGGTGTTTTAATCATGAAGGATAAAGATGATTACTTATCCTCTTCCTTTTTCCACTTTTCTTGTTTCTTCCATTGATGAAGATCTTGGATCTTGAGATGGCTGTGTAAAGCTCTCTAGATCATGGTGACAAAATGTTGTTTTCGTATTTGGTTTATTGTTGATTTTAGTTTTGATTTATATGTATTTATGATATTTTATGTCCATGATTATATGCCTTTCCTTGATTAACATGTAATTGAGTTTGTGACAAATTGATGATAAGTGTTAGAATTAATTTAGATTTTATAATTAATTAGATATTAATTTATATTTAGGATTATCTTTTAGATTGTTTATATATTTGTTAGAAGATATATATCTTAGATCTTCTTATATCTTTGTTAGAAGATATATTTTAGATTTAATTTTGTGTATAAATAGCCTAGTGGAGTAGGTTATTGTAATTCATTGTAAATCCTTATTTTGAAGCTATCAGTAAATATTTATTTTGCCTTTCATCTCTTCTCTGTGCATCAAAAATTGGTATCTAGAGCTCCAGTTCAAAATCCACGGGGAAAAGAAGTATTGTGATTAAGAATTACAATATTTTGATTCTGGGGTTTTTGAGAAACATTGATTTGGGAAACTCTGCGTAAATTTCTCAAAGGTAGAAGATGAACGAGAACAACAACGATATTCATTCCAAGCCTCTAGTATTTGATGGCAAAAACTGGAATTGTTGGAAGATCCAGATGCACGTGTTATTTGGTGCTCAAGATGTGTTAGATCTTGTCACCAATGGCTATGATCTGTTAGAAGCAGATGCAACAGAGGCACAAAAGATAACATAGAAGGCACCGAGGAATAAAGATCAGAAGGCGTTGTTCTACATCCATCAATGTGTGGATGTGAATGTGTTTGAGAAGATTTCTGATTCTGAAATAGCGAAGGCTGCATAGGACACGTTGGTTAGATGTTACGATGGTGACGCATCAATGAAGAAGGTGAAGCTTCAGTCTCTCAGAAATTAATATGAGAATCTCAACATAAAGGACAACGAGAAAAGGTTTCTGAATACATCTCTAGAGTGATTCTGATCACTAATAAGATGAAAGCTTGTGGATAAACTCTGTCTGAACAAGTAATTATTAAGAAGATCTTGAGATCTTTAACTTCTCAGTTTGATTACATTGTGGTAGAAATTGAACATTCCAAAGATCTGAGCACCATGAGAGTTGAAGAGCTGCAAAGTAGTCTAGAAGCGCATGAGTTACGTATGACTGCAAGAACTTCTGAGAGGGAAGTAGAGCATCAGGCTCTGACTGTAACTTCTGGTAAGAAGCATTAGAAGAAGACTTGGTCAGAAGCCAGAAAGAAAACTAATGGTGTTCAAAACTCAGAAGCTTCAAACTCTGATAGGCAGAAGAATGTCCAAAAGAGAAAGGAGAAGTCTGATAAGAAGAATGTTTAGTATTACTGTTGCAAGAGCTTTGGTCACTATGCCAGAGATTGCTAGTCAAACAAAGAAAAGAAGCCAGAAGAAGCAAATATAGCAAGAGGAGAGTCTGATGATGAACATGTGATATTGTTGGCTTCTGAACCTGATGATTTGAATTCATCATAATGGTGGTATATGGACACAGGGTGTTCAAACCATCTTACTGGAAACAAGAAGTGGTTGGTTGATTTTGACTTTGGTAAGAGTACAAATATTAGATGTGCTGATGATAAATACCTCAATGCAGAAGGTATGGGAAATGTCAGAATCATTATAAACAATGGGAAAGCAACGATGATCCATAATGTTTGGTATGTACCTGGCATGAAAAGCAATCTGATGAGTGTGGGACAACTGGTTGAGAAAAGTTTTTCAGTTACCATGAAGGACAATCTTCTGAAGCTGTATGACTGTAATCAGAAGCTGATTATGGAGTCAGAACAGGGAAGGAACAAAATATTCAAGGTGAATGTTAGAACTGTAGACTCTGAATGTCTTAGTGCAATAAGTGTTGTCAAGGAGAGTGAGTTGTGGCACAGAAGATTTGGTCATATGAATTTCAGAAGTTTAGGACATCTGAAATCAAATAATTTGGTACATGGAATTCCTACAATCAAGAAGCCTGAAAAGTCATGCAAGGTGTGCATGGAAGGGAAGCAACCAAGATTACCATTTTCATCAGAAGTAGCTCTAAGAGCAAAGCAAGCCTTGGGAGTAGTACATTCTGATGTGTGCGGTCTGTTTCCAGTAGCATCGACTGGAGGGAATAAATATTTTGTGTCATTTGTTAATGAGTTCATCAGAATGACATGGGTATCTCTCATAAAGTTCAAACACGAGGTGTTTGCTGAATTCAAGAAGTTCAAACTGAAGGCTATGAATCAGAGTGGCCAGACTCTGAAGATTCTTAGAACTGATGGTGGTGGTGAGTATAACTCCACAGAATTCAAAAGTTTTTGTAAGGAGAATGGAATTGAGCATGAGGTTACTTTTCCCTATACTCCTCAACACAATGGTCTTGCTGAAAGAAGAAACTGTACTTTGCTTGATATGGTGAGAAGCATGCTGAAAGAGAAGAAACTTCCTCATACTCTATGGGGAGAAGCTGTTGCAACTGCATGTTATGTGCTCAACAGATGTCCAACGAAAAAATGGAAGGAAATAGTTCCTATTCAGAAGTGGACTAGAGATAAGCAAAGTGTTAGTCATCTGAAGGTGTTTGGTTATGTATGTTATAAACATGTCCCAGAAGCCAGAAGACAGAAGTTGGATGGTAGAAGTAAAGTGATGTTGCTGGTGGGGTACCACAATACAGGTTCGTACAAACTTTGTTGTCCAGAAACTAACAAAGTTGAGTTCAGCAGAGACGTCATTATAGAGGAATCAGAAGTTTGGAATTTGGAAAAGTCTCGTCCTGACTCTGATGAGAGAACTTCTGAAGAAAATTTAGAAATACATGTTTCTGAAGCTGGTAAATGTAAGATCAAGCGCTTACCACTAAGCTAAAAGAAATTGCTTGTAGCCAAGGTGCAACTTTATTTCCATATAGTATGAGCCTTTTCAGGGGCTGCACCTAGTTTACTAAGCGCCCATGGGTGGGATGTTAAGCCCTTCGAATCCCAAGGTTGATGCTGGATATTTTAATCTAACAATCTCCCCCCCAGTGTCAGCCGGGGGGGTTCGAAACCATGACCATGCTCTAATACCACTTGTAGGATCAAGTACTTACCACTGAACTAAAAGCAACTGCTTGTAGTCAAGGTGCAACTTTATTTCCATCATCCAGAGTAAAGCTGTCTAAGGATCTAAATAGCCTATCTCTTGAAGAGTTGGTTAGCTCCCTTAGAAGTCATGAAATAAATCTAGAGGAAGACGAGCCCCAGAAAAGAGGCAAGTTTATCGTTCTACGATCAAGATTAGAAAGGACCAAGTTAGAGAAGTGAAAAGCTTTCCAAGGTGAAGAAGTAAAAGTGCAAAGCTTTCAACTCCAAAAATTACCACTCCCGAAACTCATCTAGAAATCACAACTCAACTGACCTCTATCATTGTCCCTTCTTATGAAAAACAAACATCCTCAGTTACTATCTTAGAGCCCACCACCATTCCAATTATTTGACATCAACCAACATCCTCTTCTCTCACAACCAACATCACTATAGCCCCTATGAATCCTACCAACACCTCTAAGCCACATGATCCTGATTCTCCTCATCGTATCAATAACGTTATCATTACCTATGGGTCTGATGACTCTGATAAAACCAATTATGATAAAACGGATCTGATAATGAAACCATTTGTATTCATCATACCGTTGTTTCTCACCCTCCTAGCCTTAACATTGATGAAATAATATTTAGATTTAAAGACAATGTTGTAATGAGAGTAAAGAAACTCCATGAGGAGTCCATCTCTAGCAATGATTCTTCTTTTGTGAAAACTAGTTGGAACAGGTTTAACAGATTGATGGCGGTTGAGATTCTCATAATCAGAAATCTTGCAATTTAGAATAAAGAAAATTTTATGAAGGATTCAAAAGATAGGTACATGGCTATATAAGCTCAAAAGGTTAGAGAAAAAGAAGTTGTTGAGTAGAAGGCTGTTGAGATTGCCACTGCAGAGAAAGCAGCTAGATTGGTAGCTGAGAAAAATGTAAAATAAATTTCCAAGGGCTTAGACAAAGCTGAAATTTTTTTCCACTCTAATGAGGACTCTTGAGAATATGAAAAAAAGATTAGCATATGGTTAAAGAAAGGCTAGATAAACAAGATGCAGTCAACAAGAATATTCAGAACATGCTGGCTTAACTCCTTTCTCAGAAGAATCCTTCCCCATCTAACCCTTAGGCACTATAAGCTGCCCATTTCAATTGTTTCCGTTCTTTTTTATGCTTAAGTTTTTTATTGTCTTTTCTATACCTTGCTTGTTATAACTTTGAAGTTTTTTTTGAAACTAGTGTTTTATAATCTTTTAGTATTAACTGTGTTTTTCTCAAGCCTGGATTTTTTTAATTTTTTGATTATTACAAAAAGGGGAGAAAGGTAGTAATGGTTTTGATATATCTAAATCTCTAAATTCCATTGCTTACATTCTAACAAAACATAAATGCAAGAATGTTTTAAGAATGTTGTTTCAAGAACAAGCTAATAAGCAAATGAATCTATCATATAGAAGGTTTTGATAAAGAACTTCTGATGTCTCAAGGATTTAAATCAATCAGATCATATATAGAACTTCCATTGTTTAGAATGTTTTGAGATAACAAATCTATTGAAAAGTATTTCTTATCAAGCCAAGCTCTGATAAGCATTAAAGATGATCGTATTCTTTAATCAGGCGATAAGAAAGATAATGATGCTCAGATATCCCATTCTTTTCTAAAGAATGTTAAGTCTTTAACTCAGGGGTAGATTGTTCATCTCAGGGAGAGATTGTTTATCTCAGGGGGGGGGGGGGGGGGGGGTATTTCTAAACCCACTCTGATACTTTGATTGATATAACCTTGTAAAATTGTTTCAGCAAAATACATGGTTTTGTCATCATCAAAAAATGGAGAGATTGTTAGAATAAGATTTGGTTCTACATATAATCTCTTAGTTTTGATGATAAGAATACATATATTTTATATGTAACAATTTTATGCTCTAATAGTTCTTTAAGTGTGCAGATAAACATTCAAATTCATTCAGAATTGTTGTCTTAAGAATCATCAAAAATGTGTTTAGCTTGGCTTAGAAAGTCTATTGCATCCGGTTCTGATGTAACATCAGTAGTTCCAATGAATGTTGAATGTTCTCCAGAAAGTGATCCACGCGTACTTCTCCAGATAAGTTATTACTTCAGAAGTCAAGTGTGTCCAGAAAAGAATCTACAGTGAAGATCAGATATCAAGCTTTTGCTTCAAAGATCGAAAATCAAAATAAAGTGCTTCTCAAATAAAGCTTTTACTTCCAGCTCAAATATCAAGAAACTGTGTGCATATAAGCTATTGATACATGTCTGAAAACTAGGTTCTGGTTCTGAAAGACTATGATACTTTTATGAACACTACAATGAAACGTCTTTTGTAATACTTGTTGTATCCTAAATTTTGCCCCTAACTTTTTCAGTCGCACTTTCATACCATATTTTATCATCCAGTCGCAATCATTAATAAATAGCTTCATTCATCACATTTGCATCCTATCTTTAAGTTTACTCTTGTGTTGTTGACTAACTTCTAATCAAAATGCAAAAAATATTTGTCTTTGTCTTTTCATATTTGTGTTTTGTAGGTACCGAGTCGAAGCATATGGCAAATAAGGTTTTTCGGTATTATTTCCCTAAAATCTCTATTTGCAAAGAAAAAGAATTAAAAAAAAAATCATTTTCACTGTACAATCGATTGCTCCTAGAGTGCAATCGATTGCACAAAGAGAATTTTGCGCAATTTTTGGAAAAAATATACTGTGCAAATCGATTTGCACTATAGTGCAATTGGTTGCACATCGTGAAAATTTGAAAATAAATCAGCATTTTAAAATTGTCAAATTTTGGCTCCAATTTTTCTTCATTTTTGAAAGATGTATCATTAATTCAAATTTTAGTGCCAATTTTTCATTTTTAAGAAGAATTATCATTAATTCAAATTTTGGCTCTAATATTTGAAAGAATTATCATTAATTCAAATTTTGGCTCCAAGAATCAATGACCAAATTACCACTAATCCCAATCCTAAACTCTATAAATAGAGCCCTCATTTCATTCAAATGACAAGCTTTTGATAGCCAAATCCACCTTGCTAAAAAATCTCTCAATTCTCTCCATCTATCAAATTCACTCAAAGCTCCATTTTCAAAAAGTTAGTAAGCTTTGCATTGAAGCTTACTAACCTTTGAGCTAAACCTTCATCCAAACACTTTTTCTTCATCAATTCTCTACATCCAAGCTTGGTCAATTTATCCTTGTGGTTGAATTGAAGCAAATTCTTGAAGTTGTTTTGATAATTCTCTAGATCTACCTTTGGTAAGTTGGATAATTCATCTTTCACAATGAGATCTCTTGTTGATCTTTGGGTTTGATTCTTTGAGCATTATTTTGTGATTCCAATGGTGTTATTTTCTCATAATTTGATGGAATTTTTGTGCTCAATTGGATCCATGATCATAAGGTGTTTGATGGAAAGTTTGAACAAGAAATTACCCTTTTAAAATGTTATCTTTGCTACTGTAACAGTGTGCAATCGATTGTAGTAACTGTGCAATCGATTGCACAGAAGCGTTTCACATAATTTTTTTTGAAAATAAAACTGTGTGCAATCGACTGCACAGTTACTGCAATCAACTGCACAGGGATATAATGCACTTTTTTGCCTTGTTTTGGGGCAGCTTTGATCCAAAATGATTTTTCTACTCATTCCTTTTGATTGTTGGTTTAGATTGCAATTTTAAATGTCCAATTTGTCTTTAAACTCAATGGACTTTGTGATGTAGATGAAGTTGGATAAATGTTCATCAATTCAAATCTACCTAAGAGTGAATTATTTAATTCATTTTTGGTGCTTTGGATTAATGATATGTATAGTGCTTTAATCCATCTAGAGGAGTGGTTGAATTTAAAGATGAAAGAATTTTGAAATGGTAATCCAAATTAACTTATCATTCCCCTCCCTCTTCATCTTATCCCTTTCTTTTTTTAATTGTGCTACATGTTAAGGGATGGTGATCTCTATATCATTTATCCAAACATGAAGTACATAGATTGCTATTGTCCGACCTCAAAATAGGTGTGACTTCTACATAAGTCCACTTACGATTGCTTAACATAGTGCTAAATTTTGTCCCGATTCGAATAAATGATCATTCGTGGCCCAAACTTATGATTGCAAGCCCAAGTATGTTAATTTGATCTCTTTGATCCAATAACCTTGAGATTCATTGTGTGGAGGCTTTGGTTCTACCAATCCTCTAATGGATCTACAACACCTTTGGTCAACACGGATGACTTAAACATCGTTGATCATTACATGTTGCCTTGTGAGAATTCTAAAATGGATGATATACTTGACAAAAAGCAAATGAAACTTGTTGTGTGGAGGCTTTGGTTATACCAATCCTTTAATGAGTTCCAAATGCAAGTTTCAAGATGATCATCCAACTAACCACTAATTACTAACAATTAACTTTACTTTACGCTTTTATTTTCATGCTTTATGTACCATTTACTTTTAGCATTTTACATTTCATGCTATTTTCATCTTTGCTCACTTGAGCATTTACTTTTATGTCATTTTTATTTTGCTCACTTGAGCTTTTCTTTCTTTTTAAAGACACCTAATAATCAACATGAACCATAAAAATCATTAATGATACTTGGACTACATGGTTACTATCCTTTGCATTATGGAGTGATGGACTTCTTGGACTTAGGATTAGAGACCTTGGCCTATCTTGGAGACTTTGTGACTTTATTTGATATTTTGTCTGGAGCTCTTAAGGTTTACCTCAAGACATTGGGTTGTTTGTTTATTTTGTGTGCAGGTTATTGTGATTACACACTTTGTTTGTAATCTGGAATTCACCCGTATACAGCTGTTACTCTGCCCAATTTTTTGCGAAGACTTAATACATTTGAAGTTTGGTTCTCTCAAGAGGTCTAGTATCTTTTATTTCTTGGTTTCACTCCAAAGAATGGGAATTCTACATTGGCTCATAATGTCAAGTATTGGCTTCGTGTTGGTTAGATGGTTCTCTTCCTTAGATTTTACCTTATGCTTTAGGATAGTCCCTTCATCTCCTCCCATCTTCTTTAATTTTCAAAACCTTCTCATCTTCTTTGTTTTTAAACTCGAACCGCTTTCATAATAAACCTTGACTTTGTCGAGTGCCTTTTCTTCTAAACTTCTTTTCTTTAAACAAACTTCAATACATTTAATCATACTTTGATATCTTTCAAAATTAACAAAACACTTCAACTCATTCAAACTCTTTTGTGCGCCCGAGCACACTTTACATTCAAAACTTTTTTTCAAGATGAGACATGATTCATTGATAGTCGAGCAATATTCTTTTATCCCTATGGTTATAAAGGTGTCGACTTTTCCACTTGAGTACTAGAGGCGTTCTCAAAACCTCACTCTTGTTGACGCAGGGTCCATCTTTCTCATACCTTGTGGGCGTTAGTCGAGATTTCTCTCCTAACAATGACGACTTGTCTCCTTGTTTAAAATCAACCAATAGACAAGTCTTTTCTAGATGAACTACGTGTACCCTGATCCCCTATTGCACGAAAGGTGGTACATAGGCACTAAAGGTTCGCAACTGTGGCGGGTGCAAAAATCATAAAAATATTTCTTTTCTCATCCCCACCATCTATTTTATATCTAACACATTTTTATAGCCAAAATATACAGATTTTACAAAGAGGTTCTTGCGGAGTACCGTAGATGTTTAGGGTGCTAATACCTTCCCTTTGCATAACCAACCCCCTTACCTTGAATCTTTCCCCCTCTTTTTGGGTTATTCTCTCTTTTCCCATTCCTTTGGAAACAATAAAGCACGATGGCAATTTTGATTTTGATTTGTGTAAAGTCTAGTCAATCCAATGGCTTAGTCTTGCACATTTCTACCGCTACAGGAAAAATGGTGACTTCACTGGGGAAAGATTGACCTCTTGCTGGTCCATCCTTAAGTGGGTTGAGCCTATCTATGTTTATATCTGTATACATGCTATTGTGTTTATGTGTTATATTTTGTATATATGTTTGTCTGGATTTTCTTGGTTTACAGGGTGCTTGGGGATTTCTTATAAGTCTTCTACCCAGACTTTGGGCAAACTTAAGATAGGACGGGCGGTATAGTCATGTTAACTTTGAGGGAGTAATCCCAAAAAAGGAGGCATGAGATCCCCCACTCAGTGGAGGCCCCTTTGACTGTAGTATTGTTTACCGAGTAATCGGGAAGACGTACTACTTTCGACCTGGGAGCCTGTTGAAGCTGAGGACCGTAGATTACCTAACCCATCTTGGCCTTTTAGGTGTAGTGCAGAAGCTATGACGAAGTAATCCGGAAATAGTTGTCACGCGATACTACACTCAGACGAGTTTTTCTTGAGAATATTACTAATTACCGAGTTAATTGGGACGTTGGTAATATCCAAAGGAAGGATGTAGACTCTGGGAACCTCTTAGAACCTTGTTCGGTAGGTGATAACAATTAGTCCATACCTTATGGGTTGTACCTTTGACTCCAGGCTCGTGACTCTGAACTGTGTGATCCTGTTACTGTACAGTGCATTGCATAACATTGCATATCATTTGCATCCTCTGTATCATTCTACATACATCCAGGTTGTTCAGGATCTTATTCACAGTTGCTTCTTTCTTCCAGTTAGTCGTCTACCGTCAAGCTGATCCCTCAACACAACTATGGGACTAGAGCTACTGTCAGATTGAGAATGGAAAACCAAGAACAACACAACATGGAAGTCAGAATGGAAATCGATGAGTTGAAGTAAGGAATGGCCAAACTTACTGAGATGATGCAAGTCCTGATTTCCAAAGGAGAGCCACCTCAAAGGACTGTGATATCTGAAATCCAAACTGCTGCTGTTGACACTCAACCTATCCAGCATACATCTAATGCATGGCCAGAGTTTGGTTTGCCTCAGAACTACTCTCCTCTTGTTGCAATTACTCCAATGGTTGGCCAGTCTTCCCGACCAGTCTTTCAAGCTCCAGTTTTCACTGAACCTCAGCTAATCATTCATACTGCTTCTCGTCAACCTACTGCATAAGCTGCTTTTGGGAATCCTCTCTTTGAGTACCATGCTGCCAGTCCTCGAAGTGTGAGTCAAGGAGACTTCGGTGAGTTTGAAGATTTCAAAGAACAATATCAAACATTGGAGAAGAGACTCAGAGCTATGGAAGGAAATGAGTTCTTCAATGTTGATGCTAACAATATGTGCTTGGTTTCTGATCTGGTTATGCCTGCAAAGTTCAAGACTCCCGAGTTTGAGAAATATAAGGGGAACACTTGTCCAAGAAGTCATTTGGTGATGTACTTTCGAAAGATGTATGCTTGTATAAAGAATGACAAGCTTCTTATCCATTGTTTCCAAGACAGTCTGAGTGGAGCTTCATTGAAATGGTATATGGGACTTGAGAAGGGTCGTATCCAATGCTTCCAAGATCTTGTTGATGCTTTCATAAAGCAATACAAATACAACCTCGACATGACACCTGATCATCGCCAACTACAAAATATGTCTCATAATGAGAAAGAATCTTTCAAGGAATATGCTCAACGATGGAGAGAATTGGCATCTCAAGTTGAACCACCTCTGACAGAGAAAGAGATAACTGGTTTTTTCATGGATACTTTGTCCCCTTCCTTTTGGGAGAAGATGATTGGTAGTGTCTCCTCCAGCTTCACAGACCTGGTTACTATTGGCCAGAGATTAGAAGAAGGAATCAAGAATGGTAAAGTGTCTAAAGCTGTTGAATCTTTTAATGGTGCAAAGAAATACCTTGGGAACTTTCAGAAGAAGAAAGAGGTAGAAGCCAATGCTATCTCGACTGAGAGAAGAGGACCTCTCCGTAGGCCTCAATACACTGATCAACCACAAGTAGCGGCTGTTACTCCTGCGATCAATGCTCAACCAGTTCATGTCCCTCAACGACAGAATATTGCGCAGAATTAGAATCGGAATAGGGCTCAGTTTGATCCCATCCCTACGACGTACACTGAATTGTACCCTGCATTGGTGCATAAGGGATTGATTACAACTAGGTCTCTAATTCCTCGAAATCCTCCTCCAGCCGGGTTCAGGTCTGACCTTCACTGAGAATTTCATCAGGGAGCTACCGGTCATGATTTAGAAAGTTGTTATGCATTGAAAAACAGAGTGCAAGAATTGGTGAAAACCAATTTGCTCACTTTCAAAGAGGCAGGTCCTAATGTTATCAACAATCCTTTGCCAAAACAAAGTGGTTGAAGACTGAGTCGGGGTACCCTCGAGTCACTTCCTAAAGCTAGTATTTCAGACAGGACATGTCATCCTTGTTACTGATTAGTCATTAAGCCATGTTTCTTTCTGTTTGCATTTCCCCTTGTTTATGTTAAAATTGTTGCCTTCAAATTCTGTTTGTACTTTCATGTTAGGTTTAATGAAATGAGCATTGCAATGTTTTGATTCAAATCATTTTCATTTACTGCTTTCAAATACATTTCTCTTGTTTACTCCATTTATCAAGCTTTTGTTTATGCAAAGAACTGAGGGAGGATGATGAAAACGAAATACCCATAATTGTTGCTGGTATGCTTTCGAATAAAACTTTGCTGAGGATATACAGGCATTGTTTCAACTCCCAAACATTGGAGTAATAAGGAAGTTAATCCCTCGTTCACCCCTTTGAGCCTAGAAGTTGTAGTTTCTTTTTATACAAAAAAAAACCATAATCTTAACCCGGGGATGTGTAGTTCTCAGTTAATTTGGTTGTGCATTCAATTACAAGAGAAATCGTGCGAGACACCTTTCAACAAAGGTCGCGATCAACCTTTCCTTTGCACACAGCAAGAAGTGTCAAAGATGCTCTCAAACAAAAAATGACGAAGATGGTTCCCCGTAATAATTGAGCAAGGCAGTCATTATCTTTCCAAAAAAAGAAAAATGAAATGAAAGGAAAAATCAAAAGAAAAATCCCGCTAAGTCAAAACCTATGAAGGAGACTTGGGCAAAAAACTGGGGCATCCCGCTGACTGTAATCTCAAATGAAACAGTTCAGGAAAAAGTTGGGAATAATAAATTCAATCGGAAGAGGTCTTCAAATCCTCAAAATTCTCCACCAGAGTTGATAAAAGTCCTCAAAACAGAAAAAAGATGTAAGAAGAAATGATTGTCATTCTCAAGAATCCTTTAGCTTCTGAGCCATCGTCATTGGTGCCGTCAGTGCAATTCCAAAATCTCTTGGAAACTGAATGCATATTATGAATTAACTGAATGTAGGACTGAAGAACATCACGAAGATTGGGTTGGGTACAAATAAACTTTGAGCCTTTATCCTTTATTTCTTAAACCGTGAACCCGACCACGTTACAACCCTAAAAAGTCCTAGTTGAAGCCGAGTTTCTTTTGAAAGCATACTAAAGCAAGGTTGCGTAAACTGACTCCTATGATTTTTTGCGAATCATTTGTTTTGGTTTCATACCTTTGTTTTCACTTTAAAAGTATAAACCATTGTGTTTTAACCAGTGATGCATTTTCTATACACCAATAACATCATTTCAAAAATGATTTTGGATTCAAAACTTTTGCATGAACTTTGCATTAAAAATACCATGTTTGAATAAACAATTTTGCTTGCAAACAAGCTTTCCTCAACAAGGAATTTCAAACAGCTGAGAAACTTGGTCAGTGACCCTATCAGGGGCAAGTATCTTCCAGATCCTGTTGTGAATCAGTTCAAGATTTACTGCTCAATGCAAGTTTTCTCAGAATTGGCCAGCCAGGAAATCATTTTCAAGACTCATACAGGGGCATTTATTTACAACGATCATCTCAAGAACTGAAGCCATGATTAGTTTATCTCCAACAATCATTTTAGAACTGAAGCCATGATCAGTGTATTCCCAACAAACATTTCAGAAGCTGAAGCCATGATCAGTTTATCTCCAATAGTCATTTCAAAGCTGAAGCCGTGATCAGCTTATTTCCAACAACTTTCGACTGAAGCCATGATCAGTTTATCTTCAACAGTCAGCTAATCTGGGACAAGTCCCCAAGTAGCTCTTCATGTCCTTCCTCAGAAGATCATCAGTTCAATACAGTTTATAAGTGTGACAAATTTGGGTTCAGGATATTTTATTTCCAATTAAATTTGGCAGAGTTCTCCGTGTTGAGGAATTAAACTTCCAATCTTACCTTCACAAAAGATTCAATCTCCATTGTCGTAAACGTCGGCATTACCTGCATAGATCATTCACATATCATGCATAACAAAATTCATACATAATGCATAACAAGAGTGTTTCATCCTCATTTTCATTTTCCAAGGTCTTATTGCAGTTGACATGTCACCTTGAGATCAAAGTCCAACTTACTTGGCACCTACCAAAGCAAACATCAGTTTGAGTTGTTTCTTTTTTTTTTTCATCCAAAGCCAGTATTGGATGTTGTTACCTTTTTCTTCATTCAAAGCCAGTATTGAATGTCAAGATCCCTTTCACTCATTCAAAGCCAGTATTGGATATTGTGATCTTTTCTCTCGTCTAAAGCCAGTATTAGACGTTGAGCTTTTCTTTCATTCAAAACCAGTATTGAATGTCAAGATCTCTTCTTCCATCCAAAGCCAGTATTGGATGTTGTTATCTTTTTTTTTTCATTCAAAGCCAGTATTGAATGTCAAGATCCCTTTCACTCATTCAAATCCAGTATTGGATGTTGTGATCTTATCTCTCGTCTAAAGCTAGTATTAGACATTGAGTTTTCCCTTCATTCAAAACCAGTATTGGATGTCGTGTTTCTTTTCCGTCCAGCGTCTTTCCTGGACGACTCTGATGTAGCTTCAGATTTGGTCTCATCCCATATCTAATGTTCTTCTAGATGCTTCTGATTGCCTTTTCCAGAGAGTTTATCGCCTCATTCAATTCCATTCTTGGATGTCGCTGCTTGCCTTCTCGAGTTTTATCTCTTTTTTCAAAGTATTGATGGTTACTCTTTGTCTCCCTGACAGATATCCAGAAGTATCTTGTTGTTTCCCGGCGTGTCTTTCCACGTCATTTCATTTGAACTACCATAAGTTTCCAGTTTCGAGTCTTTCCATATTCCCACAGAGTCTGTCTCATCTCATACATCATTCAAAAATATATATGTAAAAAAAGAGTCCATGCATTCATTCATAACATATGCTATCATCTCATCGCATCAGGGACAAAATTTAGGTCTGTTTGTATTTAATTACTTTCAGCCTATCTGGCTAAAAGATGATTAAATAGGGGCAGCTGTTGTATCCTAAATTTTGCCCCTAACTTTTTCAGTCGCACTTTCATACCATATTTTATCATCCAGTCACAATCATTAATAAATAGCTTCATTCATCACATTTGCATCCTATCTTTAAGTTTACTCTTGTGTTGTTGACTAACTTCTAATCAAAATGCAAAAAATATTTGTCTTTGTCTTTTCATATTTGTGTTTTGTAGGTACCGAGTCGAAGCATATGGCAAATAAGGTTTTCCGGTATTATTTCCCTAAAATCTCTATTTGCAAGGAAAAAGAATTAAAAAAAAATCATTTTTCACTGTACAATCGATTGCTCCTAGAGTGCAATCGATTGCACAAAGAGAATTTTGCGCAATTTTTGGAAAAAATATACTGTGCAAATCGATTTGCACTATAGTGCAATCGATTGCACAACGTGAAAATTTGAAAAAAAATCAGCATTTTAAAATTGTCAAATTTTGGCTCCAATTTTTCTTCATTTTTGAAAGATGTATCACTAATTCAAATTTTAGTGCCAATTTTTCATTTTTAAGAAGAATTATCATTAATTCAAATTTTGGCTCTAATATTTGAAAGAATTATCATTAATTTAAATTTTGGCTCCAAGAATCAATTACCAAATTACCACTAATCCCAATCCTAAACTCTATAAATAGAGCCCTCATTTCATTCAAATGACAAGCTTTTGATAGCCAAATCCACCTTGCTAAAAAATCTCTCAATTCTCTCCATCTACCAAATTCACTCAAAGCTCCATTTTCAAAAAGTTAGTAAGCTTTGCATTGAAGCTTACTAATCTTTGAGCCAAACCTTCATCCAAACACTTTTTCTTCATCAATTCTCTACATCCAAGCTTGGTCAATTGATTCTTGTGGTTGAATTGAAGAAAATTCTTGAAGTTGTTTTGATAATTCTCTAGATCTACCTTTGGTAAGTTGGATAATTCATCTTTCACAATGTGATCTCTTGTTGATCTTTGGATTTGATTCTTTGAGCATTATTTTATGATTCCAATGGTGTTATTTACTCATAATTTGATGGAATTTTCGTGCTCAATTGGATCCATGATCATAAGGTGTTTGATGGAAAGTTTGAACAAGAAATTGCCCTTTTAAAATGTTATCTTTGCTACTGTAACAGTGTGCAATCGATTGCAGTAACTGTGCAATCGATTGCACAGAAGCGTTTCACATAATTTTTTTTGAAAATAAAACTGTGTGCAATCGACTGCACAGTTACTGCAATCAACTGCACAGGGATATAATGCACTTTTTTGCCTTGTTTTGGGGCAGCTTTGATCCAAAATGATTTTTCTACTCATTCCTTTTGATTGTTGGTTTAGATTGCAATTTTAAATGTCCAATTTGTCTTTAAACTCAATGGAATTTGTGATGTAGATGAAGTTGGATAAATGTTCATCAATTCAAATCTACCTAAGAGTGAATTATTTAATTCATTTTTGGTGCTTTGGATTAATGATATGTTTAGTAATTTAATCCATCTAGAGGAGTGGTTGAATTTAAAGATGAAAGAATTTTGAAATGGTAATCCAAATTAACTTATCATTCCCCTCCCTCTTCATCTTATCCCTTTCTTTTTTTAATCGTGCTACATGTTAAGGGATGGTGATCTCTATATCATTTATCTAAACATGAAGTACATAGATTGCTATTGACCGACCTCAAAATAGGTGTGACTTCTACATAAGTCCACTTACGATTGCTTAACATAGCGCTAAATTTTGTCCCGATTCGAATAAATAATCATTCGTGGCCCAAACTTATGATTGTAAGCCCAAGTATGTTAATTTGATCTCTTTGATCCAATAACCTTGAGATTCATTGTGTGGAGGCTTTGGTTCTACCAATCCTCTAATGGATCTACAACACCTTTGGTCAATGCTGATCACTTAAACATCGTTGATCATTACATGTTGCCTTGTGAGAATTCCAAAATGGATGATATACTTGACAAAAAGCAAATGCAACTTGTTGTGTGGAGGCTTTGGTTCTACCAATCCTCTAATGAGTTCCAAATGCAAGTTTCAAGATGATCATCCAACTAACCACTAATTACTAACAATTAACTTTACTTTACGCTTTTATTTTCATGCTTTATGTACCATTTACTTTTAGCATTTTACATTTCATGCTATTTTCATCTTTGCTCACTTGAGCATTTACTTTTATGTCATTTTTATTTTGCTCACTTGAGCTTTTATTTCTTTTTAAAGACACCTAATAATCAACATGAACCATAAAAATCATTAATGATACTTGGACTACATGGTTACTATCCTTTGCATTATGGAGTGATGGACTTCTTGGACTTAGGATTAGAGACCTTGGCCTATCTTGGAGACTTTGTGACTTTATTTGATATTTTGTCTGGAGCTCTTGAGGTTTACGTCAAGACATTGGGTTGTTTGTTTATTTTGTGTGCAGGTTATTGTGATTACACACTTTGTTTGTAATCTGGAATTCACCCGTATACAGCCGTTACTCTGCCCAATTTTTTGCGAAGACTTAATACATTTGAAGTTTGGTTCTCTCAAAAGGTCTAGTATCTTTTCTTACTTGGTTTCACTCCAAAGAATGGGAATTCTACATTGGCTCATAATATCAAGTATTGGCTTCGTGTTGGTTAGACGGTTCTCTTCCTTAGCTTTTACCTTATGCTTTAGGATAGTCCCTTCATCTCCTCCCATCTTCTTTAATTTTCAAAACCTTCTCATCTTCTTTGTTTTTAAACTCGAACCGCTTTCATAATAAACCTCGACTTTGTCGAGTTCCTTTTCTTCTAAACTTCTTTTCTTTAAACAAACTTCAATACATTTAATCATACTTTGATATCTTTCAAAATTAACAAAACACTTCAACTCATTCAAACTCTTTTGTGCGCCCGAGCACACTTTACATTCAAATTTTTTTTCCAAGATGAGACATGATTCATTGATAGTCGAGCAATATTCTTCTATCCCTATGGTTATAAAGGTGTCGACTTTTCCACTTGAGTACTAGAGGCGTTCTCAAACCCTCACTCTTGTTGACGCAGGGTCCATCTTTCTCATACCTTGTGGGCGTTAGTCGAGATTTCTCTCCTAACAATGATGACTTGTCTCCTTGTTTAAAACCAACCAATAGACAAGTCTTTTCTAGATGAACTACGTGTACCCTGATCCCCTATTGCACGAAAGGTGGTACGTAGGCACTAAAGGTTCGCAACCGCGGCGGGTGCAAAAATCATAAAAATATTTATTTTCTCATCTCCACCATCTATTTTATATCTAACACATTTTTATAGCCAAAATATACAGATTTTACAAAGAGGTTCTTGCGGAGTACCGTAGATGTTTAGGGTGCTAATACCTTCCCTTTGCATAACCAACCCCCTTACCTTGAATCTTTCCCCCTCTTTTTGGGTTATTCGCTCTTTTCCCATTCCTTTGGAAACAATAAAGTGCGGTGGCAATTTTTATTTTGATTTGTATAAAGTCTAGTCAATCCAATGGCTTAATATTGCACATTTCTACCGCTACAATACTCATCACTTTTTATCAGAAATATTCCATCATAAGATCAAGAACAAAGTCATGATCTCTTCCACGCTCTCTCCTACTTCAGATCAGAAGTATACCAACAGAAGAAAAGATCAGAAACTTACACAAGAAGAATACAATACAACGCATAACACCTTTTCTGTTATTTGTGGAGAACACTGTATAGATAAAGTTTTGATGTGCCCTTTGTATCCCATGATCATACGCTACCGTTGTAGCAGGAAGCTTGGTGAAAGTGACGTTTTCCAACAGTCTTCTTTTCTCAGTCTATATAAAAGGATTACTACTTCACTTGATACTAACGATTGGAACAAAAATTTGGAACCTATTCAACGAAAATATTCAAAATATCAAGGCATCAAAGTTACTGTACATAGAAAGAAAACAAAAGAGAGAAAACATTCAAAAGATATTAAAGAACACAAAGAGTTGTTGCTCAGATTTATGTTAACTTCTTTTCTCTAAAAACACAAGAGTTGTTGCTCATTATTGTGTTACTTATCATTGTTGTATACACAAGAGTCGTTGCTTATATTTGTGTGTAAACATTTGTTCTTCATTGAAGTGTTAAATCTTCTTTTTAGAAGCAATCTTGTAAACACTATTTGATTGTAAATCTTTCTAGATTTGTTTCCTCAAGTGGCTAAATTGTAGTCATAATTACTTGATAAGGCTAAGATGTTTTTATAAACTCTTTGAGGTTGTTGTAATCTTTGTAGATTATTGGATTAAGTCCTTTTTAAATGCAAAATCACATTGGCGGATGTACAAGAGTAGCTTTTTCTAAGTTAAACTTGTATAAATCAAATGTGTAACTTTTCTTTCTTGCTTAGTTATCATTGTTTGTTTGTGAGAAGCATTCGCAAAAGAAATTGTTTTTGAAAACTCCAATTCAAACCCCTCTTTCTTGTATTTTTCTCAACGTTCAGTTTTACCATTAAATGAAGACAACTCTTAAACTTTGTTCTACAACAACCTTTACTCACATTCACCAAAGTCTTCCTTAGAGTATGGAGAAAACTCTACTCTTCCATGATAAGCAACAATCAACAATGTGAACAAGAAACAATATTTTTCTTAATACAAAAGGAAAAACTTCACACAAAAAACATTAAATTCCCTAATTTATCTTAATCTACCTCTCACACTTAATCTTTAGAGTTGAGCACCATAACAATAAATTTTTGATATAAGGTTGTAGATGAATAATATTATCTAAATTATATCACACAACTCAACTACTAACTTCTCAAACTTTTAACATTTTAGGAAGTTTTTCACAAAGTTGGATCATGGATATAGTGTGTGTGAGAATGAATAAAACTTTTTATGGTTTTACGAAATATTGCCTATTTTTAAATTAAAAATACAAATTTCACATAGATATTTTTTTGTCATTTTAGAACATATCCATGATGATTAAATAATATTAATTATTAATAATTTACAACAATATCTTGCACCACAAAAAGACCTTATCCAAATTGTAATACCAATACCTATACCAAATATCTTCTTTGTAATGTGCTTGAACAATGAATGACGAGGCCACATATCAAGCAACATCAGATGTCCGAGTGCTTTTAATATTTGAAGGCATAAGAACATTATAAATAGAATAAGGTATAAGAAGGATATGATAGAATAAGGTGGTGGCCACGGTTTCGGAGAAGGGAGGAGAGAAAGAGAAAAAAAACTCGGGTTCAAGATTGCACAAGGGTTGATCAACTTAAGACACCTCCTTAAGCACTAATGACTGAAATTAGGGTTTGAGATTGCAAAAGGATAATTGAACTTTTAATGACTCATATGACTTTCATGGATCATTATGGACTCCCAAGATTACTCATGTCAAGTTTCAAGCCTTGGATCACATTTTTGCTCAGTCAATTGACCAATTGACCTAAAAATCAACTGTATTGGGGAAAAAGTCAACTGTGGCCAATTTACTGTCAAACTTCATAATTTTTTATCCATATCAATATTATAAAATTATATTTATCATTTGATCAAGTTTGGACCATAATTCCTCAAGAAATTTGATCAAATCATCAAAAGGGCAAAATGGTCAAAATTAGGGTTTTGACCGAGAAATAGCAATTTCTGATTTTTGACCTAGAAAATGGTTACCTGGTTTGAGGCATGATATCAAGAGTTTAATTGCATAATTTTTACATAATGGCATGACTCAAAATATTGCTCAAGATCAATTGGATAGATAGTTAATTTTCAGTCAACTGATCAAAAGTCAATTGTATATTGAAAAGTCAAACTTTGATTGTTTGGTCAAAATCAAGTGTCAAAGATCACAATTCATCAAAACATGTCAAAATATGAAACTTGCTCATCAAGAAATCAAAAAGTCAAGATTTCATTTTGAAAATTCAAAGTTTTCAAACTTGGAAATTTTTCTAAGTGTTGAAAACTTCATATTTTCCAACAACTTTGAGCCAATTATTCACCATGATGCAAGATGATTCAAAAGAAACTTTCAACATAAAAGTTGTATATATCCATGAGATCTACAACATTTCATTACACAACTTCTCCTATAAATGCTTGGATCTCAAGTTAATAATCCATGAAGTCATGGTCATGAAACTAAACACTTAGTGAAAATTTTGCCCTAGTTTAGGTCAGGATTTTGACCTAACTTCTGACCCAAGTTTCACATAGTTCCATTTGGATTTTGCAAAAGTGATTCAAAGATGGATTGTAGATAACATTGCAAAATTTCCAAAATGTCCAAGAACTCCTTGAGATAATTTGTGAGCAAGAAGAATCGAAGGTCAAAAGTTGGGGTTTCAAGTTGTTTTACAAGGCAAATTTTGTGATGAACAAAATTCAAATCTCAAACCTATGCTGCACAATATTGCTTTGCAGACCTCTAAACCTCAAGATCTCTCCATAATCAGAAGATTACACTTTATTTTGAGCTATTAGCCACTTGATTCAAGCTTTATCCAAGTTAATTTTCCATTAATGGCACAAAGGCACCATTGCCATTTACATAAAGCAAGCTTTATGCAAAGTCAACTTGCATTGAGCTTTGCACTTGTTCCTTCTGCACAAACTTTCTCTACAAAGTCAGATAAGCATGTTTAAAGTTGGTAACTACTCTAGATAGCTTTGTACTATACATTGAAACCATGTTTGTCAACCTTACTTCAAAAACAAGTCAAGAAGAAAAAGCATGTGATCTTGTACTTCTGACCACCTCAAGTATCCAAACCTTTTCCATACATAAACACAAGTCATTTGCAAGAAAAGACACGCATGCTTAAGCCCCGAAACCCCCTAAAACACAAAACCACCAAAAACATCTCAAAACTTGCCATTTCTGAGTTTTGAATCCAATCCCCAAATTTGCTCGCGCGTTTCTTGGCCTTTTACTTTCAAAAGCTTCTAAATAACATATGCAAACAATTCCAACACATGCAACACGACTGTAACACATCCATCACCATCCACCATTTTCAAAAACAACACCTTGTACCTTGACTTCTCCAGAACTCCTCATCCACTTTCAGCTCAAGTCAAGCATCACATTAGCTTTCTGGGAACTTGAGGAAGCTAACCCAATCACTGGAACTCATCAAAAGCTGCTCAAACTCAAAACACGATACCCTCTTACAGGGTGAGTTTTCAGACTTTTGAACTCTTCATACAAGCATCATTAATGGTTTATTTATGAATAAGAAATGTAGATATCATTGTCCTGAAGCTAACCATGTCCTTAGATTTCATTATTATTGCCTGAGTAGTTAGAATTTTGAATCTGAACCTCCGAAAATAATTAGGTCAGAATTTGGTACTTTCAAAAATTCTCATTCATCTCTGATTTATAGTTCATGATATTTACATGGTTGGATTCGTGTGGAAAAATGGAGCAACTTTTCTATTTACATTTTCCATTTTGGTTGAGAAATGACGAAGTTACAGGTGGTCTGGTGTTTCCAGTGATTTCTGGTAAACAACCGCTAGTCTTCCAAACTATCGAATAATCTTTCTGACTGTTATTCAATTCCTCTGGTAACTCACAGGATCGACTAGATTGATCCTAGGACTCCTTGGATATTAAGGTTACTCTCATGATCGAACAGATATTCATGGTTGATATTTGAGTGTTTGGCTTATTTCGATCTCTCTCTCAGAAGTCTAAAGATGTAATCAAAAATGTGCGTGTACGAAACTAAGTTACATGAATAAATGCTAATTGTAAAGACATGTAAAATTTCATAAAAGTGAAGTAAATGGTTTCGAATTATAAAACAGTTAATATAAAGGATTTCTGGAACGTAAAAGGTTTGAAATATGAAGAAAGCGTTTAATGCAAGAAAATCTGTAAATGACTTTAAGTAAAAATATGCGTTCGAAGGATAAGACTTGAAGGTAAAGGTATGGAAAATATGACAGTTTTCTGAAATGTAAATTGCTTGAAATGTAAAGAAAGCATTAAAATGTAAAACTTTGAAGAAGAGATTTCGAAGTGAAAAGACTGTAAATGAGAAAACTTATAAATGCTATTTGACAAAAAGATAAAGGAAAGTGCTGGGAATGGTAAAAGGTTTTCATTAAATCAGAAATACATGGTGCTATCATACATACACTTCTCTTGCATTCGTTTCCCTTGCCATTTGGTAGTTTGAATGTTACTGAGTATTTAGTATAATAGATATGACACACGAAATCCTAATACTAAGACTCCTATTTATACTAATTCGACCATAACGGTCTTGCTACAGGATTATGCCACGTTCAGAACATGCAGGACAATGCCTCTTTCTTCTTTCCACGTGTCCCCAAATGCTCCAGCACGTAACTTTCAAACTTCGAAAGTCCCGCTTCCATTTGAATTTCAAATACTTTGGTACTTCTCCGTTTCGAACGCTCTTCCCATACAACAGCCTTGTTGTTATTTCGAGACTTCTTTAGATATGTTCCCATAATTGCCACTCGAAGCTCCAAGCTTTGACATGCTTATTCGAAACACTACTTCTGCTACTTCGAAACATGGCTCTTTACCTCATTTCGATCGAAACGTTTAATTCATTTAGCTTCTAATAACATTATCAAAATCTTCAGCTAACATCTGGTTGGAGGTTGAAGATGAAGTGTATTCATGACTCATTTTGTATTATATATTTATCATTTCAGTTATATTAACGGATGTATAGCCACCCCAGTGGTAAGGCAGCGCGCTGGTAACCAAGGGGTCATGGGTTCGAACCTCTTGCATTTTTTCACTTTTTTTGTTACAGGAAGCGCTTGGGACTTCCCCCACGGGCTTTGTTTTTTTACTCAACCTGACCCCCCCCCCCCCCCCCCCCCCCCCCCGTTTTCTCATACCAAGCAGCCCATATACCTTTTTTATTTTTCTGATTTCTAAACAAAAAATTTCATTTGGGCCACATGCAAAAACCAGTTTTGCTAACAAACCTCCAAATTCAATTTTAACCTCCCTGACTTTATTATTTTTATTTCATATTTTATTATTATTATTAATATTATTTTTATTATTATTATTATTATTACTTTTACCAATAAAAATCCAAAAATATTTTTATTTTTATTATCTATTTTTATTTAATTTATTTTTTCTTCATAAAACTAAAAGAACAAAAATATTTTCTTTAGTAAATTAATTTCTTTTTTTAATACTTAGATAATAAATCTTAATTATTATTATATTATTTTCTTGTAAATTAAAATCAATTTAGAACTTAGGACTTTTATTTTATTTACTAGTTTGATTAAATTCACAAAAACCCTAAAAAACTTGTTTCTTCTTTAATAAATTAATTTCTTTTATTTAAGTTAATCTTAATTTTATTATTTTTAGTTAATTATTTTATTTTAGTTAACTAGGTCAAAAAATCCTTTTCATGAAAATCAAACAAAAAAATCACATTTCTTTTTACATTTGCATTCTTACATTTTTACTTATTCAATTTTGTACATTTTATTCAAATTCAATATGGTTGTAATAGATAATTAGGGTTTTAATTTCTTGCAATTCCCCATTTGTAATTTATAAACCCCCTCCCGTAAGTGATGTAATAGCGTAGTAATTTTAATTTCTGCAATTTATTGCTTTATATACAAATGCTAGTAATTAGGGTTTTGTATGGAAAAATTAAAAACAACAAATAGAAAACCCTAATCAAGACAAATCAAGCATGTATACCAATACACTTGCACACATACACCCTTAGGGTAAAACCACTTTGTTGTCTTACAAAAATAGTCATATTATGCATGTGAGGTATCTTAGCAAAAACAAGCAAAATACAAGATCATAGTCCCTCGATGACGCTATCAATGTTGCCTTTCTAAATGATCTTAGTCCCTAAAGAAAATGCTAAGATATTTTACAATATTTCTAATCATGGCTATACGATGACCCATACTCGTCCCTTTTACATCCAAAGATAGGGTTACTTACCAAATCAATGGTAAGATAACAATGTCAAAGGAAAGAGGAAATGAACATGAAATACTTTTGAGTAGGTAGAATGTTCCTAGTTACTTGCTCAATTTCAAAACTAAAAACGTCCTTGCTATTTTCAAAACAAACACCAACACTTTCAAAAACATCTTTCAAACTTGAAAACATTTTCACAAGATCAAACACTTTGTATACATTCTCACGAATGAGAATCATTACAAAGTTTGCCTAAAACAATGACACATTTTCAAAATACTTTCAAAAACCAAACAAAACATATTTTCAAACAAAAGCAAGTGATCTAGCAAGAAATTAAGAGCCAATGGAAAACCATGGATGAAAAGGGTGCTAATACCTTCCCTTTTCATAATCTACCCCCCGAACTCAAGAAAACATCTCAAAGGTTTTTCCTGTTCTTTTCAGTCTTTCTTTTTGGATAAAAGAAAAGTCGGTGGCGACTCTTGCTAACTGTTGTACCCCAAAATTTGCCCTCCCATATTTCTCAAAATATTTCAAGAAAAATTCACAAGTCCAACCCGGCGCGTCATATTCAGGTATTCTTTCGCCAAGATATCTCTGATAACGTATTCTCAAATTCAGGTTCGGCTCAAGCGTCAATTCTTTAAAGAAGGTATCCGAATGTGCGAGTTTTCTTAAAGAAATATGGTGAAAAAGTGTGCTGAAAGTGCAGTTTTTACGCGCTAAAAAATTCATAACTTGAAGATCGTGGCTCGTTTTGAACCCGTTCCGGTGGCCAAAATTCCGTCTTGACATTATCTACGTTTTCATCTCTCACGGCTGGAAGCCAATTTCGATCAGAAGGTCTTCAAAAATGTGGATTTATCAAGTATTTTCGTGCAGAAAATTTGTGACAGAAGTTTATTTGCGTCATGTTCAAAAAATCATAACTTGGTCGATTTTCATCGTATCGAGCTGGTTCCGGTGCCAAGATTTCACAAATTGAGTTGGCTACATTTTCACAGAAGGTATTGAGTTCAAACGGTATTCAAAAGGCCTTCGTTTTTTGCTCAGAGTGCGTGACACGCTGAAAATCCTGAATGCTGAATATTATTTCATCTGAGCCGAAACTTCGAAAATTCATAACTCGGTCAATTTTTATCGGATTGGGCTCATATTTTTACACAAGGTCCTTGACTCATAGATCTACAACTTTGCTTCAAAAGTCGAGACCAAATTATGCACCGATCAATACCAGTTTTTTATTGAAGAACGTGTCAGAGCCGACACTGGAGCCCAAAATAAGTTTGTCTGAGCTGAAACTTCAAAAATTCATAACTAATTCACCGTTTATCCGATTGAGTCGATTTTCGGACAGGAGTTAGTTCTCGATGTCAGCTACATTTTGTTTTCACATTTCAACTTCAAAAAATGCACTTAAGTCCCTGCGATTTAGCCTGGAAAGTGACGAATTCAAGTGAATATTGGAGGCCCAATTGCACATTCAAAGCCCATTTTCTTTACCCTAATTTCCACTATATAATCACCTTCTTGTCACACAAACCAGGGGGGAGAAAAAAAGAAAAAAAGGAAGAGAAAAAGAGAGAAAAAACCTTGCCACAACACTGTTGGAATATCAAACTCTTTCAAGAACCCTAAAACCTTGAAATCCTTATTACAAATCCCTCTCTCACTACAAACAAAGTCATCTCAGTTACAAACCAACATCTTATTACTTCTTCAGTAAGGGTAAGGCTGGCTTGATCTCCATGATCCAAAGGGCATAAAAGCATTCATGTCACTACTTTTCCAGTAAGGGTAAGGTTGATTTGATCTCCATGATCAAAAGGGTATAATCATTCATACATGCCATATTGTGCCTAAACATTAAATTTTTTCATATATTGGCTTTATTTGCATTTTATGATTTTATTTGATGTGTTTGTGAGATTCAACACTGCAGATTTAGACAGGATCCCAGGCAGGTTCATTAAGGAACGTTGAGGCCAAAAGCCAAATGGCCAAAAGCCAAAAGCCAAATGGCCAGACTAGAAAAACTTATGCATGACACCAATACATGGCGAGACAGACATTAAGCCAGAGATTAAGGGAACGTTGAAGCCAGAACACAAATGGCCAAAAGCCAAAAGCCAATTGGCCAAAGTAGAACAACTTATGCATGAAACTCAATCCAATGGCCAAAGAATGCAGACCACGGTACTCAGGAGTCAATACTCTCAAAAAACCTCCCCTTGGGCCAGACACCCCCCTGGTTTGCTAGTTTTATTTATTTTTCTTATATTTCCTTTAATTATTATTTTACTTGTTTTGTTGTTTTAATTTAATAATTATTTTTATAAAACATGAAAAATATCATAAAAAATCAGAAAAAGGCAAAAATATAATATTTATTTTAATTTAATTATTTCCATAAATAAATTACATGTAAATATTTAGCTTAATTAGGTTGCAATTTTAATCCCTTTTAACAAAAATACAAAAAATAGAATTAGGTTTAATTTTTATTCCTTTAATTTGTTTCTTTTTATAATATTTATTTATTTATTTTTTATAATTAAATTGTACATAAAAAAAATTAGGTTTAAATTAGTTAAAATTTTAATATTTTCATAATAAATCTAAAAAACACTAGGATTAGGGTTTCCATTTCAAATTTCATTCTAATAAATTCTTTTTCTTTTAAATCTTAAAAAACACAAAATACCAAAAACATTTTCTTTTGATTTTTAATTGTAATTTCTCATTAACTTTAATTTTTGCAAAAGGGTCCAACGCCCACATTGTTAATTATTTAATTTGCGCATTTATTTTATGTCATTTATTATAATTATGTAATTCTCCCAAAGCATTGTAACGATTTTACTTTTCGCACTTTTACTTCGCTTTATTTATTTTCCGTCAAATCGGGTCCGGTTTAATTTTGGCGATGTGGACCCGCGCCATTTGTAATAGTTTAGATTTATTTCCGCAACTTTTTAACTGTTAACAAATACATGCAAGAATAAATGACAAAAATAAAAACAAACGCTAGATCACAATGACATGACAAAAGACAAAAATAACTGAAAACGACACACAAATCACACACCACCCCTAGGGTACGCCTCACTGTTGCCTTGCCTCGAAAGGTGATCGTCGAGTAGAGGATGTCTTAGTAAGTCCTCATGATCCGAGAACCTGGCATGAGGGTAGCTTCTAAGGTGTCTTCCCATTGCTCCGGTGATCACCATGTCCCGAACCTCGAATTGACCCGAACCTCGAATTGACCCGAACACCTCCAACGGTGGTGCTACCTACCTCTCAATGGTGGGATGGCACTACTTTAAAGGACATTTACACAGACGAATTCCTTAGGGTAGGTAGACGACTCTAGATACTTGCTCTAAATTCAAAACAAATTCAAAAATACTTTTCACACCGACACCTTTTCAAAAAAGCTTTCGAAAGCAATTTTTCAAACACTCTTGAGGACCGATACAAGAGTCGAACTGGAATTTTCAAAGAAACTTTTTAAAACCCACAGTTGAAAAGCAAACAAACCATTTTTGAAAACACAATGAGCAAGTATCTAAGAGCCCATGGATAACCATGGATAGAAAGGGTGCTAACACCTTCCCTTTCTATAATCTACCTCCCGCACCGAGAGCAATCTCTTTAAGGAATTTTTCTGTGCTTTTGTCCTTTCCATTTGGAGAAAATAAAAGACGGTGGCGACTCTTGCTTCCGCGAAATTTCGCGAACCAGCCTTAAACAGTCAGTTCCAGATCCACCGATCACAGAACTGGCGACTCTGCTGGGGAATACAAATTTAAAGTGAGGTGTACCTTAGGGTTAGTTCATAACTGTGTTTTCAATTGTCTTCTTTGCTTGCTTTACTATTGTGGGTTGTATCGGAGTTACATAGATCCTAACCCGGATCTGGGGATACCCTGTTTAGGTAGCATAAGCTGTGAGGGACCTGTCCGGCGTATACCGACATGGGTGAAGCAGTGGCTACGTTGGTGTGGCGCCTTGGTCTGTACCGATATCCCTCGTGTTGAAACGGGGAGAATATGGGTCTTCCAAGGAGTCATTAAGCACCAACAGACCTTAGAACCTTAATTGACACAACTTGGCCATTAGAACAGTAGCAGTATGCTACGCCCATTGAGGCTAAACTCTCGTGATGGTTCTGGCCGCAAGAAAAGATTGTGATGCTGGAGTTATGACCGATTGAGGTTAGTCAATGATATTGGGATCCTCTAAGAACCCGGTTACTTTTGATTAGGACAGGTATGAATCAACGAACTGAAAGAGGGTAATACCTAGACCTCATGCTGGCCTAAACTCTAAGGGTTTCTCCTGTGTGACTTGTGTGCCTTCGTACTTGACTACTTGCATGCTTGTTAGCTGACACATGAACTACTTGCAGGTTTTGTTTATAGTCCTCAACTAGGACTCATGACAGGGTTTACCAAATTTCTTGCAGGTTTTGTTTATAGTCCTTAATTGGGACTCATAACAAAGTATACTGAATTTCTTGCAGGGTTTGTTTATAGTCCTTAACTGGGACTCATAACAGGGTTTACCTACATCACCCCATGCATAGCATGACATCATACCATTGCATACATCCTAACCCATTTCAAGGATCTCAAGGGCTTGTGATGCAGGTCAGGGTGAAGCAATTATCCCAGCAAGGGGCAAAGAGGATTTATTTTCCTCTAGCTAAAGTTGTCAGGGGCTATGACCCACTGGATATGGTGAGCCTTTGACCCTTGAAGAAGAATTCTCAACAACATGGGTTTCCTTCAATCAAGCTATAAATTCCGATGCTAACAATTTTCTTGTTTACCCTGCGAGGTCCTTGAAAACATTGCATGCATATCATACACATCATTGCATTACAGGTATCCCTTTTGCAGGTCACTTACCTTTCTCGCTGTTTATTTCAGCAATGGCCTCACAACAAGATAACCAGGACCTTCATGCTCAAGAGACTCAGTTTGGGGAAATCCTCCTGAATCTATCCAAGGGGCAGGAGGAGCTAAGGATACTTCTCACGGAGACCTTCGTCAGGGGCAATGCTGAGGATGAAAAGTTGGAACACCTACAAGTTGAGATGGATGCTATGAAAGCCCAGATGCTGGGGCAGAGGAATGCCATTCAAGGCTTAGCTCAAAGACAGGATGAGCTCGGGTTTCTCGTCAACCAACTGTTTCAGGGTAACCAATTGGGGCAAACATCTAAGGGTAAAAAGCCATTCATCATCCAATCATCCTCGAGACAAGAGGATAAGGGGAAAGCTCCTCGAATGGCTCCAGTGCCACAAATTCAGCATCAACCTCACCAGCTTCAGCCAGACAAGCCCAGAAGGCAATTCACCCCGCTCAACATATCGCGGTATCAAGCTTTGCAACACCTATTGAGGTTGAATCTGATCACATTAAGGGCTCATCCCCGGAACCCCAACACAGCATCTCCTGCCTATGATCCCAATAAGAGGTGTGCATACCACTCTGCTAGCCCAGGACATGATACCAATGAATGCTGGGATCTGAGGAACAAAATCCAGGACCTGATCGATGAAGGGGCATTGGAGTTCACACAAGATGGACAGGCTGAATTCTTCTACCATTCCTCCAAGGCTCACCAGTTGAAGTGACAAGCTCCGAGACTAGGAAACTTTTGTTCATTCGAATGTTCAAGTTGTGTTTTTCTTTTGACCGCTCAAACATTTATTCATGTTAAAACATTGTTATTCCATTAATGCATCGCTTATGTCTATTTTGAATCAATATATTCGCATTCACTATATGCAAATTGTTTTCATATTTTTTCTGATGTCAACTCTCGTTAATTCTAAGCCTCTTGAGGGAGGATGACGAAAACGATATCGAATCTACAGTATGCTTTTGAATAGACCCAGCTGATGAGGTACAGGCATTGTTTCAATTCCCAAACACTGGAGTAATAAGGAAGATAATCCCTCGTCAACCCCTCTGAGCCAAAGAAGTAGGAGTTTTATTTTCGAAAATTGAAACCCTTTATCATAACCTGGGGCAGGGTAGTCCCTCAGTTGATCCAAGTGCATGACGAATGGCACCGAAGAGATCTTTACAAAACGAAGAAAGACAATGATGGTTCCGAACAATCATAAGGACAGGCAGTCATGATCAAAATTCATAAATGAAAAGCCCAAAAAGTCTAAACCTACAAAGGGGACTTATGAAACTGGGGCATCCCGCTGACTGTAATTCCAAAAAAAAAAGGGAAACAGTTCAGGCAAAAAAAAAAGAAAGGGATAACAAAATCAAGAAAGAGGTCTCACAAACCCTCAATCAAAGCAAAAAATGACTGCCTATTCAAAAGAAATCATCAACATCTGAACCATTATTGGGACATCAAAGCAAAGACTCAAGCAAGGTCTAACGCACGATCAGCTGAGTTTAGGTTTGGAGAACATCACGAAGAGCGGGTGGGTACAAATAATTTGAGCCTTTATCCTTTGTTTCTTAAACCGTGAACCAGGCCACGTTATAACCCTTAAAAGTCCTAGCTGAAGCATGGGTTAGTTCGAAAGCATATTGTACGAAAGGTATCCTGACTCCTTAAGGCTTACGGTAAATACGGAGTTGACATCACGTTTTACAAACAATCATTTGTTTTATAAAAAAATGCATTTTCAAAATCTTCAAGACAGACATAAGCTTTGCATTTTTAACATAACTTTGTTGGCATATGACTTTTTGTTTGAACAGCAGGGAAATCCGCACGATGAATACCTAGTGAACAAAAGTACTTCCAATCAAGGGGCAGACATGACCATGGTCCATCATCTGGGGCAACCCAGTCAAGATTCGGAGAATCTCTCAAAGGTAAAAATGGCCTGGGGCAAATCTCCGCCTGAGTCACTTGGGGCATTTCAATAACGAATCTTGCCTGATCAAACATCTTCTGGTGACAAAACACTTCCAAACAGGGGCAACTCCCTAACATTCTGAGAACACGGACATAGTCGAAAAAAGTACTACGCATAATCAAAGACCCGCTAGGTTGACACACCTAGGCAAAAATAAGGGCTTCCCGACGAACCAAAAGGGTTCGGGCAAAATGAAGGGATGAAATGAAAAAAATCTGTACACCCGGCAAGTCGAAAACCTGAAAAGGCGGCTTGGGCAAAAATGGGTATCCCGGTGGACTGAAAACCCGAAAGGGCGGTCCAGGCAAAAGTTAGGGATTAAAGCGTACGACTATGACCTGTCATCTCGTCACTTGCCTACCAGAGGAAGGTTTGTCCATCAACAACTACCAAGCACCTCCACAGGTATTTTCCTCTCCCACATCAGAAACAGGGGCAATAAAGAGTTGTCTAAGCAATCTGATTGTTCTGTCCTCCAAGGTATCAAGGTAAGTTCCGTTGAAGAACATAACCAATACAGTTCAATACTCCCCCAAGAGAGTCCCATCCAGTTTCCCCAAGAAAGTTGGAATCCATCTCTCCAAGCAGTAAGCTTATCCCTAGTAGATTCTGGAAGCTTATCCCTGCAGAGCACGAACGCGTCTCCCGGCTTTATTCAAAGAGTTATTTCCTCAACAGGATATAACTGGGTTATCCTCAGCCAAAAGCCACGGAAAGAGCGTCCTCGACGTAGTTCTTTCCTATCCCCAGCGAAGTCTATTCGCACTTCCAACACAACAAGGGTATCCCCGGAAAGTTATTATCAACAGCTTAACAAAGTAAACCTCTCCCCACAGAGTGTTGCTTCCCAGCATGGTCGCTAGAGTATCTTTTCTCCCCGCAGAATCTTCCATTTGCCAAGTTTATTCCTCAACGGAGTCATCTTCTCCTACCGGTATTCTTGCAGTTATCATCCCCAGCGGAAGCAAAATCTATTCTTCAACATCAGCCCAGGATACGACTTCCCGGCACCCGTCAAGGATTTACTTTCCTAGACGAAAAACACATTCATAAAACGTCACATACATCATTATAGCATGCATAGACGCATCATATCACCCCCAATCTCATCTATTTTTGAGAACATCTTAAAATCAGGCAATTCATGCATTATGACATTGCATACAACTAATTCGTTACTTTTTCAGGAAAGAACGATCAACAGATAAAAGTTTTTACCCGTTGAGGTAGTAATCGCCCAAGGTTCTCTCATCGTCCCGCTGAGGTAGTAATCGTCCCAGATTCCTTCATCATTCTGCTGAGGTAGTAATCGTCCCAGATTCCTTCATCATTCTTCTGAGGTAGTAATCGTCCCAGATTCCTTCATCATTCTGCTGAGGTAGTAATCGTCCCAGATTCCTTCATCATTCTGCTGAGGTAGTAATCGTCCCAGATTCCTTCATCATCCTGCTGAGGTAGTAATCGTCCCAGATTCCTTCATCATTCTGCTGAGGTAGTAATCGTCCCAGATTCCTTCATCATTCTGCTGAGGTAGTAATCGTCCCAGATTCCTTCATCATTCTGCTAAGGTAGTAATCGTCCCAGATTCCTTCATCATCCTGCTGAGGTAGTAATCGTCCCAGATTCCTTCATCATTCTGCTGAGGTAGTAATCGTCCCAGATTCCTTCATCATTCTGTTGAGGTAGTGATCGTCCCAGATTCCTTCATCATTCTGCTGAGGTAGTAATCGTCCCAGATTCCTTCATCATTCTGCTGAGGTAGTAATCGTCCCAGATTCCTTCATCATTCTGCTGAGGTAGTAATCGTCCCAGATTCCTTCATCATCCTGCTGAGGTAGTAATCGTCCCAGATTCCTTCATCATTCTGCTGAGGTAGTAATCGTCCCAGATTCCTTCATCATTCTGCTGAGGTAGTAATCGTCCCAGATTCCTTCATCATTCTGCTGAGGTAGTAATCGTCCCAGATTCCTTCATCATTCTGCTGAGGTAGTAATCGTCCCAGATTCCTTCATCATCCTGCTGAGGTAGTAATCGTCCCAGATTCCTTCATCATCCTGCTGAGGTAGTAATCGTCCCAGATTCCTTCATCATCCTGCTGAGGTAGTAATCGTCCCAGATTCCTCCATCATTCTGCTGAGGTAGTAATCGTCCCAGATTCCTTCATCATTCTGCTGAGGTAGTAATCGTCCCAGATTCCTTCATCGTCCTGCTGAGGTAGTAATCGTCCCAGATTCCTTCATCATATATTTGGAGTAGCAATCGTCTCAGATTCCTTCATCACATCCTTATCAAAAAACCTCCTCTGGTTCAGTCAGATCGACCCTAAGATCTCCCTGATTCTTATCCCAGTAGAAGTCACCCAAGATTTTTTTCAACGAGCGTTGTTGAAGTTCAAGTCGCCCAAGGTTCTCTTACCATTCCTGCTAAGGCAGTAACCATCCCTGGTTCATTCATCACCGTTTGAAGCTCCAGACTCGGCTCTTGTAACCAGTCAGGACACATCTATACCAAGCATCTGAAAACCAGCTCCTGCAACGTGTCAGGTACTCATTTGTTCTTTTGCAGGTATGCAGGTTCTCGCTAAGGAATCTCCTACGCAATCAACATCCAGATGGCATCTATAAGCCCATCATCCTATCCAGCAATCTCCAAATGGCATCTATAAGCCCATTCCCCCATCACACTGCTAACATGTGAGCGCAAATTTCTGGGCACTCTAGTGTTCAATCATCTTCCACCTTCGGATTACGAAAGGCACGTCCGCCAATCTGCATCCTCAGGTCTAAGAAGATTGAACAGGGGCAACTGTTGTACCCCAAAATTTGCCCTCCCATATTTCTCAAAATATTTCAAGAAAAATTCACAAGTCCAACCCGGCGCGTCATATTCAGGTATTCTTTCGCCAAGATATCTCTGATAACGTATTCTCAAATTCAGGTTCGGCTCAAGCGTCAATTCTTTAAAGAAGGTATCCGAATGTGCGAGTTTTCTTAAAGAAATATGGTGAAAAAGTGTGCTGAAAGTGCAGTTTTTACGCGCTAAAAAATTCATAACTTGAAGATCGTGGCTCGTTTTGAACCCGTTCCGGTGGCCAAAATTCCGTCTTGACATTATCTACGTTTTCATCTCTCACGGCTGGAAGCCAATTTCGATCAGAAGGTCTTCAAAAATGTGGATTTATCAAGTATTTTCGTGCAGAAAATTTGTGACAGAAGTTTATTTGCGTCATGTTCAAAAAATCATAACTTGGTCGATTTTCATCGTATCGAGCTGGTTCTGGTGCCAAGATTTCACAAATTGAGTTGGCTACATTTTCACAGAAGGTATTGAGTTCAAACGGTATTCAAAAGGCCTTCGTTTTTTGCTCAGAGTGCGTGACACGCTGAAAATCCTGAATGCTGAATATTATTTCATCTGAGCCGAAACTTCGAAAATTCATAACTCGGTCAATTTTTATCGGATTGGGCTCATATTTTTACACAAGGTCCTTGACTCATAGATCTACAACTTTGCTTCAAAAGTCGAGACCAAATTATGCACCGATCAATACCAGTTTTTTATTGAAGAACGTGTCAGAGCCGACACTGGAGCCCAAAATAAGTTTGTCTGAGCTGAAACTTCAAAAATTCATAACTAATTCACCGTTTATCCGATTGAGTCGATTTTCGGACAGGAGTTAGTTCTCGATGTCAGCTACATTTTGTTTTCACATTTCAACTTCAAAAAATGCACTTAAGTCCCTGCGATTTAGCCTGGAAAGTGACGAATTCAAGTGAATATTGGAGGCCCAATTGCACATTCAAAGCCCATTTTCTTTACCCTAATTTCCACTATATAATCACCTTCTTGTCACACAAACCAGGGGGGAGAAAAAAAGAAAAAAAGGAAGAGAAAAAGAGAGAAAAAACCTTGCCACAACACTGTTGGAATATCAAACTCTTTCAAGAACCCTAAAACCTTGAAATCCTTATTACAAATCCCTCTCTCACTACAAACAAAGTCATCTCAGTTACAAACCAACATCTTATTACTTCTTCAGTAAGGGTAAGGCTGGCTTGATCTCCATGATCCAAAGGGCATAAAAGCATTCATGTCACTACTTTTCCAGTAAGGGTAAGGTTGATTTGATCTCCATGATCAAAAGGGTATAATCATTCATACATGCCATATTGTGCCTAAACATTAAATTTTTTCATATATTGGCTTTATTTGCATTTTATGATTTTATTTGATGTGTTTGTGAGATTCAACACTGCAGATTTAGACAGGATCCCAGGCAGGTTCATTAAGGAACGTTGAGGCCAAAAGCCAAATGGCCAAAAGCCAAAAGCCAAATGGCCAGACTAGAAAAACTTATGCATGACACCAATACATGGCGAGACAGACATTAAGCCAGAGATTAAGGGAACGTTGAAGCCAGAACACAAATGGCCAAAAGCCAAAAGCCAATTGGCCAAAGTAGAACAACTTATGCATGAAACTCAATCCAATGGCCAAAGAATGCAGACCACGGTACTCAGGAGTCAATACTCTCAAAAAACCTCCCCTTGGGCCAGACACCCCCCTGGTTTGCTAGTTTTATTTATTTTTCTTATATTTCCTTTAATTATTATTTTACTTGTTTTGTTGTTTTAATTTAATAATTATTTTTATAAAACATGAAAAATATCATAAAAAATCAGAAAAAGGCAAAAATATAATATTTATTTTAATTTAATTATTTCCATAAATAAATTACATGTAAATATTTAGCTTAATTAGGTTGCAATTTTAATCCCTTTTAACAAAAATACAAAAAATAGAATTAGGTTTAATTTTTATTCCTTTAATTTGTTTCTTTTTATAATATTTATTTATTTATTTTTTATAATTAAATTGTACATAAAAAAAATTAGGTTTAAATTAGTTAAAATTTTAATATTTTCATAATAAATCTAAAAAACACTAGGATTAGGGTTTCCATTTCAAATTTCATTCTAATAAATTCTTTTTCTTTTAAATCTTAAAAAACACAAAATACCAAAAACATTTTCTTTTGATTTTTAATTGTAATTTCTCATTAACTTTAATTTTTGCAAAAGGGTCCAACGCCCACATTGTTAATTATTTAATTTGCGCATTTATTTTATGTCATTTATTATAATTATGTAATTCTCCCAAAGCATTGTAACGATTTTACTTTTCGCACTTTTACTTCGCTTTATTTATTTTCCGTCAAATCGGGTCCGGTTTAATTTTGGCGATGTGGACCCGCGCCATTTGTAATAGTTTAGATTTATTTCCGCAACTTTTTAACTGTTAACAAATGCATGCAAGAATAAATGACAAAAATAAAAACAAACGCTAGATCACAATGACATGACAAAAGACAAAAATAACTGAAAACGACACACAAATCACACACCACCCCTAGGGTACGCCTCACTGTTGCCTTGCCTCGAAAGGTGATCGTCGAGTAGAGGATGTCTTAGTAAGTCCTCATGATCCGAGAACCTGGCATGAGGGTAGCTTCTAAGGTGTCTTCCCATTGCTCCGGTGATCACCATGTCCCGAACCTCGAATTGACCCGAACCTCGAATTGACCCGAACACCTCCAACGGTGGTGCTACCTACCTCTCAATGGTGGGATGGCACTACTTTAAAGGACATTTACACAGACGAATTCCTTAGGGTAGGTAGACGACTCTAGATACTTGCTCTAAATTCAAAACAAATTCAAAAATACTTTTCACACCGACACCTTTTCAAAAAAGCTTTCGAAAGCAATTTTTCAAACACTCTTGAGGACCGATACAAGAGTCGAACTGGAATTTTCAAAGAAACTTTTTAAAACCCACAGTTGAAAAGCAAACAAACCATTTTTGAAAACACAATGAGCAAGTATCTAAGAGCCCATGGATAACCATGGATAGAAAGGGTGCTAACACCTTCCCTTTCTATAATCTACCTCCCGCACCGAGAGCAATCTCTTTAAGGAATTTTTCTGTGCTTTTGTCCTTTCCATTTGGAGAAAATAAAAGACGGTGGCGACTCTTGCTTCCGCGAAATTTCGCGAACCAGCCTTAAACAGTCAGTTCCAGATCCACCGATCACACTAACCATAACATTTGCGATCAAACGCAAAACAACCAAGTCAGTTCTCCCACCGCGTTACAGAACTGGCGACTCTGCTGGAGATGTATTTTAAAAGTGGGGTTACCTTAGGGTTAGATCATATTTATTTACTTTCATTGTTTGACTTGTATGCTTCACGTTATGGTTCGTTGTTTGGGTTTGGAATCATCTACCCAGATTTGGGATACCTTATAGGTAAGTAGCAATACACTGTGGAAACTGTGTGGGGTATACCGACATGGTCAAAGTAATAACTACGTTAGTGTGGCATATTTGTGGGTACTGGTAGCCCTTTGAGTAGCCAAGGAGAATACGGGACCGCTGAGTGATGTCATGAAGCACTAACTAACTTCTAAAACCTTTACTTGACCAACTTGGCCATTAGGACGTAATGAGATGACCGACTTTGGTGCAGTCTGAAGTTGGTAGATACTCGATACTACACTCATTGAGGTTTGGTTTTTTGGGATATTTCGGTCGCTATTAAAGAGGCTTACGCTAAAACAATGCCCAAGAAAACAAACCAGTGATATTGAGCTCCTTAGAACCCAGTTACTATTGTTAGGACAGGTTTGAGCCAACTAAACTTCAAGAGGGTACTTACCTAAGAGACTCCATGCAAGCTTAAACTTAAGGATTGGTTTGCTTTGTTTGTATATATTTACTTGTACATAACATCATAAACATCATAACATCATACTCATACTCACTAACCATTTCAAGGATTTTTTGGATTTATCTTTGTTTTGTTTTGTAGGACATGGATTCTATTCGCAGGAAAACCATTCAAGTCAATCTCGTAAGGATCCCTCTCAACAAAAATTTGGA
The DNA here is from genome assembly GCA_948472305.1 of Vicia faba. NCBI lineage: Eukaryota > Viridiplantae > Streptophyta > Magnoliopsida > Fabales > Fabaceae > Vicia > Vicia faba. Next base: position 1,310,036,526 of record OX451736.1, on the reverse strand, counting down.
ACCTATTCAACTAAAATATTCAAAAGATCAAGGCATCAAAGTTACTGTACATAGAAAGAAAACAAAAGAGAGAAAACATTCAAAAGATATCAAAGAACACAAAGAGTTGTTGCTCAGATTTGTGTTAACTTCTTTTCTCTAAAAACACAAGAGTTGTTGCTCATTATTGTGTTATTTATCATTGTTGTATACACAAGAGTTGTTGCTAATATTTGTGTGTAAATATTTGTTCTTCATTAAAGTGTTAAATCTGCTTTTTAGAAGCAATCTTGTATACACTATTTGATTGTAAATCTTTCTAGATTTGTTTTCTCAGGTGACTAAATTGTAGTCATAATTACTTGATAAGACTAAGATGTTTTTCTAAACTCTTTGAGGTTGTTGTAATCTTTGTAGATTATTGGATTAAGTCTTTTTTTAAGGAAAAATCACCTTGGCGGATGGACAAGAGTAGCTTTTTCTAAGTTGAACTTGTATAAATCAAATGTGTAACTTTTCTTTCTTGCTTAGTTATCATTATTTGTTTGTGAGAAGCATTCGTAAAAGAAATTGTTTTTGAAAACCCCAATTCAAACCCCTCTTTTTTGTATTTTTCTCAACGTTCAGTTTTATCATTAAATGAGGACAACTCTTAAACTTTATTCTACAACAACCTTTACTCACTTCACCAAAGTCTTCCTTAGAATATGAAGAAAACTCTACTCTTCCATGATAAGCAACAATCAACAATTTGAAAAAGAAACAATCATTTTTCTTAATACAAAAGGAAAAACTTCACACAAAAAAACATTAAATTCCCTAATTTATCTTAATCTACCTCTCACACTCAATCTTTAGAGTTGAGCACCATAACAATGAATTCTCGATATAAGATTGTAGATGAATAATATCATCTAAATTATATCACACAACTCAACTACTAACTTCTCAAACTTTTAACATTTTAGAAAGTTTTTCACAAAGTTGGATCATGGAGATAGTGTGTTTGTGAATGAATAAAACTTTTTATGGTTTTACGAAATATTGCCTATTTTTAAATTAATAATACAAATTTCACATAGATATTTTTTTGTCATTTTAGAACATATCCATGATGATTAAATAATATTAATTATTAATAATTTACAACAATATCTTGCACCACAAAAAGACCTTATCCAAATTGTAATAGCAATACCTATATCAAATATCTTTCTTTGTAATGTGCTTGAAAAATGAATGACGAGGCCACATATCAAGCAACATAAGATGTCCGAGTGCTTTTAATATTTGAAGGCATAAGAACATTATAGAGAGAAGAAGGTATAAGAAGGAGATGAGAGAAGAAGGTGGCGGCCAGGGTTTCGGAGAAGGGAGGAGAGAAAGAGAAAAAAACTCGCAAGAATAAGGCGACATAGATAATAATTCTCAAAAAAGTCACATAAGTAAAAGTTAATGTTTTTCACAAAATTTAACATAATAGATCAATTAGACTAACCAAATTGTTCTCAAGGGTTTAACATGTAACATTTTTTAGATAAAAAATAAAAGAAAATATTAAATTAAGTCAAGAGATTAAAAGATAAAGAAAACATTAAACATAAGTTAAACCCAAAAATAAGTTGAATGCTACTTGATTTATTTATTTATTTTCAAATTAAACTCAATAAGTTATACAATTATTCTCAATAAATTATAAAGTTTATAAGAATAAATATAACTAAAATCTATCGAATTCAAACTTCTTCACCATTCCAAGAAATCTTTACCTTTGGACCTGTTGGCCCTTCCTCTCCAAGCATTTCTTTGGGTAAACCATTAATAATATTTTCAAAAACATCTTTTAGCTTACCAGGCAAAAACTTCTCCAGCTTTCTCAATTCATCATCTAGTTTATAGTCAATTGTTGGACCCCATTGCCTTAAAAAATTCAACCATGCTGGCTCCTTAACAGACCCTAAATAATCTGCAGAAACCAACACAAATTTTCCCATATCCACAATATTATTACTTTTATCAGTATCATCTCTTACCCCTACTCCATTTTTCCCTAGTAGAACAAGACCAGCATGCGGATATGTTGCATGTCCATGCAATGAAGCATAAACAACCGGTTTTTCTGTTGGAAAATCAAAATTGCCATTATCAGATTGGAACTCAAGTAGAGATGAATCAACCCATGAACCTTTACTATGTTGTGAGAAATACATTTTCCATAGTTGACCATCCAAATTACTTACCCTCAATGTTACATGCTCCCAATCACCAACATGTTGACCTATTTTCCCTAATTTAATATTTATAAACTCTACTTTTGCTCTTGCGGGTCCATTAAAAGGGTAATAAATCCACATTGCAAAATCTGTGAATGTTCCTCCAAACATTGGTTTCACATGTACATAAGATTCAGCATTGTCAAGATCACCTCGTTTCACCCTATCTTTGTTGTCATCATCAACAGGTAAGTCTATCCAGTAAGCATCATCAGTGTTAGGATCCTGAGGAAGGTTAGTGCCATTTTGTTGTATTGGAACGGGATTTGATTCATCACCTTTCTTGTATAGTAATGCTCCATTGGAGAATAACCAATTAACCGTAGAAGGGAAGTAATCTTCGTCGGAATGTAGGAATAGAAATGGAGAGTAAACTTGAAGTATTGCCTCGATTTGTTTCTCATTAGGCATGATTTTAGAAATGGAATTGAGATTCTTCAAACATGCAACAGATGGAGTTTTATTATCACCTAGCCCAAAATGGCCAACGAAGGTTCCGGCACGAATACCGTGACCTTGTGTTCCCCTAATGCTTGGTGTAACATCGTAAATATTATTATCATTGACTCCCCAAATCCATTCAGAAAAATCACATTGTTCTGTGAGGTCTGATCTGACACACATGACTTTATTGAGGGGAGGTTTGTCTGGTGTTGTGGTGACAACATGGCCTAATGCCTTATAGCCATTAGGTGATGATGGTAGCCAAATATACAAAGTGGAATCCTGATTAGAGGAGAGGGTTGAGGTGTCAAACAGAAGTACATAATCAACCGGTGGCTTCAAAGTGCCATTAGAAACATCCTTTGCGACAAGAACATATCCAAAAAGAGGTTTGTTGTTAGGTTGGACGTAGCTACCTAACATGGAGAATCCTTCAGGTATATCTTTCGGTTCGTACACTGAGGCTCCTTGACCGTCTTGGCCACCATCATAGACACCCCAAATTTTGCTGAATGTTGATACTTGAGACACTTGTAACCCGCCGACGTCGAGGACTCCACCGCCGAAACCGTTACCTACATGTTGCAATTCAAAACTAGCTATAATTAGATTATGCATTTCATGAATATACATCACAAAGATGATAATACAAAATGATGATGAGATAATGTATACCTTCTGGCCAAGAAGTTGTTGTAATTGGAAGTTTGAATGTGAAGTCAATGGGGCGAGTGCGGGATTGTAGTTCCTGTTGCGTTTTATTCAAGACTTTCTTATTATCTGCAGACAATAACAATTGAGACAATTTGAATCTAAGAAATTATAATTCTAAAAATTAATTATAAATAATTTGATATTAAATTTAAAATATTACTGTTAAAAATTAAATTTAAAATATAAATATAATTCTGTCATTTTATAATCTAGAAATGTTTTTTTAAAAAATGTTATAATTATTTTGTATTAAAACTATGATAATATGAAGGACAAAAATAAATATAAATATCTACCACAATGTTACTTTTACACAATATTCGTTTTATGTATTTCTAAGTTATCTTTCATGTTTTTAATTTAAGAAAATTGAAAATTTGTAGTATTAATAATTTTTAAAATATAATATGGGGTTTTGTTAATTTGCAAAATTTTCAGATAAAGAAGTTTGAATTGTAGATATATAAAATTATTAATTAATTTTGAAAAATATATAATTGTTTGACGAGAGAATTTTTGTCTATTAAATCAAACAAATATTCTACTGTGAGACTTGTATCGATTTATTCATATAACATTTTATATAAAATAAACTGATCGGTCATTTTGTTTTAATAACATTCTTGCCGTATGAAAGGCATCCGAGCGTATCAGACGTTTGAAATACAATAAAGTCATCATGAATCTTTATTTATTTCTAAAGAATAGAAAAATGTCAAATAAAATTTATGAAGAAAAAGAATAATCGTCACAATAATGAACGAGCTCATGAGTTAATTATGTGAAGGGATGATATTACTATTGTATTCTTTATACCTATCTCATTTTTGAAAAATAAGCAAACTTAAAAATGAAAAATAAGTAATAAAAGTACCTGAAATTTGATCCATTGGTGCAATTCTAGGAACAACCCTCGTTGCTTCAATAGCCATGAAAAACACAACACAAACACAAATAAACCCCACATAATTCATACCCATTTTTATAATCACTTATTTTCTCACAACCTTTATAAAATATTTAGCTCTCAGTTTGATATTCACCTTTTCCCTATAAATATAAGTGGACTGCGTCGGGTTTTGGGGAGAGATACCCTCACTCTGTCCCTTATTATTAAATTACATTTTTATAAAAAGTTATTTATATATATTTGGTAAATTCTAATTTTCCACTTTTGGTTATGATGATACCTTATATGTCTTTTTCTGATAAGGACGAATGAATGTACAAAAGAGTAATGTAATAAAATATATGTACAAGGATCTGTTGAGTCAAAGTAAGACAAGAAATGTTGCGAGAATATCCGTTTTTATGACGTATATATGCTTAGTAGTTAATACAAGATGTGGTAAGACACTTGAGTCAGCTAAAATAAGTTACTGTAGTTAATTAAAGAAAAACAATTTCAATGAATTACTAAAACACAAATATCACATGCTAAATATGGAGGTACACTTAAAAAAACTTTACTATAATTATATAACATCCGCAAATATAATCAATTTTCCGTCTTAAATTTTTTAAAACTCTATATAATATCTTTAAGTTAGGCAAAGTTCCATTTGACATAGCATACAAAGTGTGGAGTGCAAGATGTGTGGAAATATGAGTGAATCAACTCTTTATAAATGCTAGAATTGTGAGCCTAGAGGTATATAGTTATGAAATACATATTCCATAGTTATGAGGTACATATTCCATAAATCTTATGAGTATATTTCATGGAAGCATCATAGTCTATGCGAAATATTGATTCTAGAATTGATAGAATAAAGAAGATCGTTATAATGAAAGTTTTTATATAGAGATTTTAATAAATATAATTAACTATTATTTAATCATAATTAACTTGAAACTACCTTAAACAATATTCAACAAATTCTAACAAATTTGAAACTATATATCTCTAACAAAATAAATGGTTATTGGTCATGTTTGATTTATTGAAATAGATGAGTCCACATACAACTTAATAAAAAATTAAATAAATAAATCTCATGGACAGAAGCAAAATTATGGGAAGTGATTTCTGCAAATGTTACACAGATATGCTAGTTTCCAAAAACCTACTATTTTATGAAATTTATTTATTGCAGCAATCAAATAAGATTCTACTCTTTTACTCATAAGTTAATTACTTTACAGAAGTATGGTTGGATTTTTAGTAGATATTCAATGCTATAGAGTTTGAGTTACTTCAAACAGTTGAAGACTAAAAGTTAAAAAATAGATTATAATGAGCCAAAACGTTTACACAATGCAGAACAACGGTGTTTGTAGACAACACACGTGCAAACAATAATGTTTTGTACATGATCTTTACCCGTTCACTATAAAATAAATTGTGTTTTATCGCGTGATTGCTACGTCGCTAACACTAAAATCATGTCACAATTTTATTTTTGCCACCTGAAAAAATACGTCGCTGGAGAGCGCGTGACAATGTTGTTGCGACGTGGGAAACATGTCACAATGTTGTCACGTAAAATTCACGCCGCAACAAACTTTATGGGGTCAAAGGCAATCAGAGCAGAGCAGAGGTCAGAGCAGGTTTTATATTAACTTTTACGTTGTGTATTGCGGCGTATTTTTCACATCACTAATTTGTGACGTGGAAAACATGTCGCAACTTATTTTTTATTTTTTTTAAAATTATTTTCTGTTTTAAATATAATAATTCTGATATAATAATTAATATTATTTTCTGTTTCATTAAATTTATAAATTAAATACTATAATTTATTTATTAAATTCAATATTATAAATCAAATTATCAAAAATAAAACTAAATATATCAAAATATATAAATTAATATACTTAATATAATAAAATTAATAAACTAAAATTTAAATATAATATTTTTAAATATAAAATATGATTATAAATTTATATTAGTACACAAATAAAAAAACTAAATAGAAAATAAAAATAAAACTAAGTAGAAGGATCATTCGAGTCGTCGGAAAAGTCGCGAAGAAAGTCATCATTATTTTGGTGGTTATTATTTTGGCCACCATTGTTGGGATTTCCACCAAATGCTTGCATAAATTATCGCATTTGCTCCTCCATATCAGCCTGCCTCTTCGCCATTGCCTCCATTTCTCTATTATGTTCACCCCTCATTGTCTCAATTTGGGCCTTCAATGCCGCCTCCATTTGGGCCTTCAATGCCGCCTCACGTTCTTCGGACTCGCGTCTAGCCAATTGTCTTACCGTTTCTAACTGATCTGGTGTCAAATTTGTTTGACGTGACCCTCCTTCACTGTCTGCAGCTCTCTGATACAGAGTTCTATCCCCCACTCCTCAAGGTGCCCGCCAAATTTCCACCACCAAAAAAACATCCGTTAGGCCCTTTTCACCCAACAACTTGACTCCAAATATAGAAATCCACATCTGGATGAACCGGTTTTCCCGGAGGAGGAGTATACTGAGGATTATGGGTCAGAAATTCTACAAGCAAGGCCTGATAATCCTCCTACACATACAATAAAAAAATCAAGTTAAATATATAAGTAAAGTTAATGAAATTAAATTAAATAAAAAAAATAAAAAACATATAGCCACGTGATTGTAATGCCACAACTTATCAGTTGCCACTCAATTTTCACGCCACAACATCTCACTTGCCACGTGAAAATATATATATATATATATATATATATATATATATATATATATATATATATATATATATATATATATATATATATATATATATATATAAACATAAATTTACTTACCAGGGCTTTTTTTGTACGCTCGTCAATAAATTCCCCCAATTTCTTTGTCCGAGTTTTGGTAACCAGCTCAGTCATCAATGGTTGTCTCCCCAAATGTTTAGCCTAAATAAAAAAATTAACTTAAATTAATAATATATGTTATAAATTCAAATATGACTTTAAAAAGTGGTAATAATTACCATGCGTCGAGCATGCTCAACAGTACCAATACTTCCAACAACATTAAGGCAACTCCCTTTTTCTGATGCCCTCATCTTCTTTGCAATTTCAGATTTAGCCTTAAATTCATCCGATTCCCAATACTTAAGAAGTTGTTCAAAAACTTCTTTGCCTATCCATTTGGGACGAATGCCCAAAAGTTGCCAATTCTCTCTAACACGTCGTAGCATGTCAGAAAGTCGTCTTGAACTCCTGCCAAAATAATTTTTTTTAACTTTGTTATGGTTCAGTGGATCCCAAACATATTTCACCTGCAATGTTGTATGAGATTAAAATAAATAGTTAGATAAATTATAACAATAATGAAAAGGTCATTTAAATAAAAATAACATAAGAAATAAATTAATTATACTTGAAATTGCTTAAACCATTCGTCTTTATCCGAAACTTCTCTAAAACTCTTCAAATTTTTTGTATAATTCTGCTGAATTATATAATTTATAACCCTGGCAGCAGTCCGACTCGGTCCGAAACTAAAACAACAATAATTGAATTAGCATAATTAAGTATATAAAGTTATATTAAAAATAAAAATGTGTACTTATAAATAAAAATCAATAAATAAGAAACTTACGAGTTCCCTTCAGGCCAAATCCAAAATCTCCCATCAATGGTATGAATCTTACTCGGATCATCATCCCCTCGAAGATCTCTCCCATCTATCTGATCATCGTCCACACCAAGATCGTCATCATCCGATTCTACATGATCATCGGATGCAGGTATATGTGTGGGATGTGGGATGCGACCAGTCTGTGTGGGTCGTGAATAGGTGGATCCTCTAGGCTGCTGGACGGATGGGAGCATCTGTGTAGGAAGTGGGGTGTTGGATCCTCCAGGCTGCTGCACGAATGAGGGTATCTGTGTAGGAAATGGGGTTCTGTATCATCCAGGCTGCTGCACGAATGAGGGTATCTGTGTGGGAAATGGAAAACTGTGCTGGAAGGATGAGGGCACCTGTGTCTGCTGGAATGGTAAACCAGGTGGGGCCCCAGATGGACTAATAAAAGATGGACTCCCAGATGAGAACTGAAGAGGACTCTGAGAGGATAGTAATGGTGTAAAAGGCATAGTACTGTCCATGGACATATGATGAACCTGACTCTACGGGGGAGGACACGTGGCAGAGTGAGGTGACTGGCATACTACTACCCTTGTACGCCTAGGCTTCCTACCACTATCACTAGGACTTTTACCCTTATTATCATTGGGTGGCATTTTTACCTATTTATAGAAAATAAAAGTTAACATATAATATATTTGAAAAGCACAATTCTCATTAATACATATTCATTAACTCATTCAAGAGATGGTTCGTTAAGTAAAATTACAAGACACAATTCTCATGAATACATATTCATTAACTCATTCAATAGATGGTTTGTTAAGTAAAATTACAATACAAAATTCTCATTAATATAGGTTCACTATTCTAAATCGTCATGCTCGTCATCCATATCATCCTCGTCATCTGATGTGATATTGTCTTCGGATCCAGAATCTTCATGATCTTCATCCTCATTAACTTGATTCCCCTCAACCATTGTATCAGACAAACTTGTAGTGTGTTCATCTGGAATCACATCATTAACTTCAACTTCATTAACTTGATACGCAACATCTTCCACTAGATCGCCAGTTTCAATATGACCCAATGGTTTTGTTTTTATTACACCACAACACCATCGTTTACGTGGCACAAATGAAGTATAAGGAACATAATAAACTTGCCTAACAATATTTGACATTATGAAAGTGTCGTACTCTTTGTACCTCCGGTCCATTTGAATCTCAACAGTACCATATGTCTTATCTATTTTTGTGCCTCTAGTTGGATCATACCATTCACAATAAAACAAGACAACTTTATTTTCTGAGTCCAAGTAATTGTATACTAACTCGTAGATATGTTTAACAAAACCATAGAAGTCATCTTAACCACCATCTGTAACTCCTTTCACAAATACGCCACTGTTTATGGTTTTTTCCCTTCAGTTCATTCATGAGTGTGAAATTTATATCCGTTCACGAAGTATGTGTTCCATTTGTTTGCACTTTGACGAGGGCCATTAGACAAGTTTCTCAAATGGAGTATTTCTGGAGTCGGTGCAACAACCCTATACAATTTCTCCTTGAACCATGTTGGAAATTGGGCATGAATGACACCAAATGTTGATTGTACATCGATACTATCTAAATAGGCGTTGTTAAATTCCCTAAAAATAAACACACTATAAGTTTCAAGGTAATCAATTTTATATTCACACTGTAAAGAAAATTAAAAAGTTGGATTATACTTACTCAAGATATGGTTTAACTTCAATGCAGTTGATCAAGACATGAACATGTGCAGATTGCATTTCTTGTTGGGTCAACCAATGCTCACCCTTCTTTCTAGAGGGACGAGTTGGAAGCCAGAAGACTGATAAGGTGTACTGACTTCTTTCGATAACATTTACAGGATTCCTTATGATTCTTGGAGTTAACATCAAGTGCTTGAAATAGTGACTGCAAAACCAATAGTAACATTCTCTCTCTTCACATACCTGCTGTGATACGGTGGGAGAACTGACTTTAAGTTTTGTGTTTTATCGCAAATGTTGCGGTTAGCAAGAGTCGCCACCGAATTTTCTTTTATCCAAAAGGAAAGGTGAAAAAGCACAGGAAAGACCTTTTAGATTGTTTCTTGAGTTCGGGGGGTAGATTATGAAAATGGAAGGTATTAGCACCCTTTTAATCCATGGTTTTCCATGGGCTATTAGTTACTTGCTAGATCACTTTCTTTTTTGTTTTGAAATTGTGTTTTGTGTGGTTTAGAAAGTATTTTGTAAAAGAGGCCTTTGTTTAGGCAATCTTTGTAATGATTCTCGTTCGTAAGAATGTATACAAAGATGTTTGTCTTTTTGAAAATGTTTTTAGTGTTTGAAAATGTATGTGTTTGTTTTCAAAATAGCAAGGATAGTTGTTTGAAAATAGAGCAAGTAACTAGAAGCAATCTACCTACTCAAATGTCTTTCTTGTTCATTTTCTATTCCTTTGACATTGTTGTCTTACCATTGATTTGGTAAGCAACCCTATCTTTGGATGTAAACGGGACGGGCGTGGTTCATTGTATAGCCATGATTAGAAATGTTGCAAGGTATCTTAGCATTTTTGAGGGACCAAGATCATTTTGTAAGGCAACTTTGAATAGCGTCATCGAGGGACTATGATCTTATACTTGTTTATTTTGCCAAGATATTTCACATGCGTAATATGGCTATTTTTGTACAAGGCAACCAAGTGGAGAAACTCTAAGGATGCTTGTGTGCAAGTGTGTTATTTTCATGCTTTGATTTTGTCTTGGATTTAGGGTTTTCTATTTGATTTGTTTTTATCTTGCCATTCAAACCCTAATTACTAGCATGGTATGTAAAAGCGGTAAATTGCGTAATTTAAAGATTACTACGCTATTACAACATTTTATGGGAGGGGGGAATACAAATTGTGAATGGGGATTTGCAATATTATAAATCTAATTAAGCTATTACAACTAAATCGAATTTGTACAAATATTTGAATAAATAAGATACAATATAAATTAAATGTGCAATGGTATTATATGCAAGAAAAAGATTTTTGTTTTGTTTTTATGTGAAAAGGAGTTTTGAGCTAGACCTAATAACTTAAGAAAAAGAAATTAATTCTTGAAAAATAGTTAACCCTAATTTCTAATTTAAAAGAAAACAAAGTTCTTTAACTATTATTTTTGTGTATTTTTTGCCTTAAAATAATAAATAACATTTATAAAAAAAAATATTTAGTCTTTTTATATGTCAAAAATAAATATTTACAAGTATGAAAGAAAAGGAATAAAATAATTAACCTAATTCTATTTTTATTTATAAGTTTATTAAAAAAAAGTATATGTATGATATGTAACTAAAATAAAACATTTTTTTATGAGAAAAATAAAATAAAATGGACCAAAATATAAATTTAGCATTTTTATATTTTTTATGATTTTTAATATTAAGTGTTGTACCCCAAAATTTGCCCTCCCATATTCTTCAAGGTTTGTCAAGAATCATCTTCAAATGGTTCAAGGTTTCTCAAGGGTTGCACAGCCCAAATGCCTCCTAAGCCAGTCAAAATTAGGGTTTTGGTTCTTGCAAGAAATTTGTGGTTTTTAATGGCTCAATCAAGTCCCAATGGTCTATATACATTGTCAAGCATCTACATGTCAAGTTTCAAGATTCACAATGCCAGTTTGCACAGTCAAAAGCCCTATTTGGTTCACAATCAACTGCAGGGGTAAAATGGTCATTTTACAGTCAAAAGTCAAAATTTTTGGTCAACATCTTATTTTGAGCACACAATCATCATTTGATCAAGTCTTGATCATGATTCCTCAAGCATGGCTCAAAAATCATCAAAGATGCAAAAGTTGCTATTTTTGGACAGCTGAAAAGTCAACTGTAACTTGACCAGGGCATAACTTGTTCATGGTTCATCAGAAAAATCCCGTCCAATGCTCATTTTAAAGGGGATGACATTTCCTACAACTCATATTCACATTCCAAGTCCAAGAAAGGCTCTCACAAAAAGTTATCAATTTCTACATTATAGGTCAATTTCAAAAGTCAACAAAAAGGCATTTTAAGTCAAAGACCATAACTTGAGATTGGTAAATCCAAATGACATGGGACCAAAGGCATTGGTTAGAGGACTTCAAGACCTTTCCAAAATGTCCAAGAACATGTTCATATGATCAAAATTGAGCAAGATATGCATTGGAGAAGTTGGGAAATTTTCATGAATTTGCAAAAGTCAACTATCCTTAAAACTTCAATTTTTGACAAAAGGGCCCACTTTCTTCCACTTGATTCAGCCTTGTCATGCCATACACGTGTCTCATGCTTAATTTCAAGATCAAACATTTATTTTTCTATTTTATTTAATTTTTATTGATTTAATTAATTTTAAATCTATAATAATTCAAATAAAATCTAAAAAATTAATGGAATAACATCTTTTGGTTTGAATAGATTTTATGTCATATGCCAGCTACCAAATTCGTGCCAAGCCTTTTTGTGCATAAAATCCAAGATTTGAACCAAAAATGGAAGGTTCTTCAATGGTGATCAACAAAATCTCAAAACATCAATACAATGGATCCTTGGCCCAAGCTTTGACCTAATTCTATTCCCATATATGCAAGCAAGCCAACCCTAATGCCATTCACGTGAGAGCTGCTGCAAAAAACCATAAACCAATTCCAAAAATATCAAAGAAAACTCAAAACTGAATTCCATAATTTAACGTGATTCAAAGCTTGTTTTTGTTTCTAATAGATTTCTAGCACTTCCAGGAACGCGTAGGGATCAAAATCACACGCTAACACTCAAGGAATCCTAAGAAACAGTCCCACGGTTTGTCAATTTTTTTAGAATCGAAATCCATATTCCATGCATCATTAACATAATTTATTGTTTGTTTTGTATTGTATGAATCCACATGAAACTTTTGGCATGGTTTAATTGCATTATAACACGTAGAATCGTGACTTGCCATTAACATATTTTAGGGTTCTTGAGGTTTTGAATTGGGGCTTTCCACATACAGTAAAATCAAAACCTCTCATGACCATGGTTAAACTCGTTGAAACCAGACGAATTCAATGGACATGTCGCGCCCTATTTATATAGCTTCCACGCCTAATCGCTATTATTGGACATTCCATATTGTGGGGGTTAAAAACCCCCGCTAATTGTTTTTGTTTTACAGGGAAACGAGGAAGAAGACAATACGTGTGGAGACGTGATTGGCTGGATTCAAAATAACGCGCGTTTTTCTCTTTCCAGCATATGCGTTTGTTTTTCTATATTATTTTTATTGACCACTATAATAACAAAGACAGGCGTTTGGCTTAGTGGATGATGATGTGGCTGGTCACCATTGGGACCTGGGTTCGATTCCCAGGTCCACCCAAAATTCCATGTTATTTTGCTTAATGTGTTCACGTACAGGCTATCAAAAACATTCCACCATGTACCTCATGTCCCAGCCTGCCATGTGGCTTCAAGCAGTGATCCAAAGGCCAGGGATGGAAGCACACCATATTCTCCAGTCAACCAACAGACACTTGATCCAGAAAGTCAACGTAGGCTTGATGTTCTTGGGCCTCAGATTGCTAGCATAACACCTCATATTGGGCCCAGCACCCCCTGGTTTTGTTACTCTTTTTATTTTCTTTTCTTTTATAATTTCCTTTTTATTAATTATTAGTTTTATTAATTATTTAATTAACAGATTAATATTTTTCATAATAAATTCAGATAATAAAAAATTTATAGATATTTTTATTATTTATTAAATTCACTATTAATTATTTTTGTAAATAAGATGTAAATTAATTAATTTAGTCTTTTGTTAATTAGGTTTAATTTTAATCTTTTCACAATAAATAAAAATCATGTAGAATTAGGGTTTGACAATTTTCAATCATATTTTCTTGTTATTTTATTTTTATTAAAAAAAAACATAAAACATAAAAAGCATTTTTCTTTTAAATTAATTAATTAATTAGTTATTAGGTTTAATATTTAATTAAATGCAAAAAAGGACAAATTACTTCTTTCTTTTCTCAAAAGGGTCAAAACCCTAAGGACGTCCCGATTTAATTCTTTCGCGCGCATATTTTTAATTCATTATATTTATGTATCTGTTTCCAAGGATGTAATAGATAATTAGGACCCTTTTATCGCTTTATTTACTTTTCTCGCATTTATTTCCAAACGGGTTTTGTCTTTGGCGATGTATAGACCCGCGCCTTGTAATAGTGTAGATTTACCTTTCCGCAATTTATTTTCCGCACTCTTAACTGTTAATATGCATGAAAGACTTGTATGACAAATAAAATCAATCCGTAGCTCACAAATAACATGTACAAGATAATATAACATGAAAACAACACACATGCACATGCCACTCCTAGGGTACGCCTCATTGGTTGCCTCGACGTGGTCATCAAGTATAGGGTGTCTTAGAGGTCGCCCTCCTGTCTAAAGATCCAGTTGCCTCGAAACGCTCGCCTCAGATAAAAAGGATCTAGGACATTAGGGTTACCGCTAAGGCGTCCTACCATTGCTTTGGTGACCACACATGTCCCTAATAATCGAATTAACCCGAATACCTCCAACGACGGTGCTACCTACTTCTCAATAGTGGGATAGTACTGTCTAAAGGACTCTTACACAACCTAATTCCTTAGAGTAGGTAGATTTCTCCTGGGTACTTGCTCTTTCAAACAAACAAAAACATCTTTTCGCACTCACACTTTCAAAAAAGTTTTCAAACAAATACTTCATACACTCTTGAGGACTGATACAAGAGTTACCTAGAAGTTTTTCAAACTAAACTTTTTCAAAACCCACAAACACTTGAAAAGCAAACAATTTTTGAAAACATAAGAGCAAGTACCTAAGAGCCCGTGGATAATCACGGATAGAAAGGGTGCTAACACATTCCCTTTCTATAAATCTACCTCCCGAACCGAGAGACATCTCGAAAAAGGAATTTTGCTGTGCTTTTGTCCTTTCCATATTGGAGAACATAAAATACGGTGGCGACTCTTGCTTACCGCGACATTTCGTGAACCAGCTTAAGAAACAGTCAGTTCTATTTCCACCGATCACAGAACTGGTGACTCTGCTGGAGATATAATAAGTGGGGTGTACCTTAGGATTAGACCACTTTTGTTTTCAATTGCTTGCTTTGATTGCTTTAATATTGTGGGCCTGTTTTGGGAGTTTCATAGATCCTAACCCGGATCTGGGGGATACCTTTTAGAAGTAGCAACAAATTGTGAGGGAACTGTGCGGGGTATACCGACACGGTTGAAGCAGTTTGCTACGCTGATGTGGCACTTTGGTGAGTACCGGTAACCCTTGAGTCAATTCAAGGAGAGTACGGGGCCGCCGCGTGGTGTCGTGAAGCATCAACTGACCTTAGGAACCTTACTTGACCATCCTGGCCTCTTTAGGGGTAGTGAGATGACCGACTTTGGTGCAGTCCGAAGTTGGTAGATACTCGATACTACACTCATTGAGGGTTGCTTTCTTGGAATATTTTGATCGCCAATTCAGTGGCTAAATCAAAACAATGAACATAGAAAACAACCCAATGATATTGAGCTCCTTAGAACCCGGTTACTTTTGATAGGACAAGTTTTGAGCCCACCAACTTCAAGAGGGTAGTACCCCAAACCTCATGCTGGCCTAAACTCTAAGGATTGTCTGGTGTGACTTGTGTGCCTTATCATGTTTGCTTTTTGTGAATACTTATGGCGTGTCCTTATCATAACATCATAGCATCATACAGCATCATATGCATTTACTAACCACTTCAAGGGTTCGAATCTTCATCTTTGTTCTTGTTTTGTAGGACATGGAATCTCTCCGTAGAAAGACAATTCAGATCAACCTTGTAAGGATCCCTCCTCAGCTTAAGGAGCTTACATCCAGGATTCCCGAGAACTCTTCCTTCAGTGAAAGGCATGGTAGACTCATCAGCTTGGTCAACACCAACATTGAAGAGGATATGGTGAAAGTGTTGTTCCAATTCTTTGACCCCTTACACCACTGTTTCACTTTCCCGGATTATCAATTGGTGCCTACTTTGGAAGAGTTTTCTCAACTTCTGAAGGTTCCTATTCTTAGTCAACTACCCTACAACGGTACGGAAAGGGAACCAAAACTTGAAGAGGTTGCTAAAGCATTACGTCTGCAACCATCTGATATCAAGGGGCATTGGGAAGTCAGAAGTGGTATCAAGGGATTCTTGGCAAAGTTCCTGTTTGAGAAAGCACAAGAATGTTGGAATTCCCTTGACCTACAAGCCTTTGAAGAAGTTGTGGCACTCCTTGTCTATGGGTTGGTGTTGTTCCCGAATCCGGATCAGCTTATAGATATCAATGTTGTCAAGATTTTCATGTCCAAGAATCCTATACCTACGCTGCTTGGGGACATCCTCCACTCATGTTACACTCGAACCATGAGAAAAAGAGGTGTTCTCATGTGATGCACTCCTCTCCTGGCAAGGTGGTTTATTTCGCACCTTCCACAATCAGTTTTGAAGAACGAGCGGGGTTTGAGATGGTCACAACGATTAATGACTCTTACACATTCTGATATACATTGGTGTTCTCGGTCCAGAGAAAATGTCACTATCATTGATCGTTGCGGAGAGTATCCTAATGTTCCTTTACTTGGAATTAGAGGAGCTATTACTTACAACCCCTGTCTGGCTTTGAGGCAGTTTGGATATGCTCGGAGGGACGGCCCTCATGACATGTTGATTCCTGACATAGTTTTTGACTTCGACAATGATACGCAAGGACTTCGCCAGAGATTCATCAGAGCTTGGAGGATGCCCAACAGGGTAGATAGTAAGACACTGGGGCACAAGAACTCCGTCCCCCTGGAGCCTTATCTCAAGTGGGTACGAGCCCGCTCCCAGAAGCTTGTGATGCCATATCCTCATGTTCTCCCCGTGATCAAAGAGCCAGTTTTGGAAGGAGAGGTGCCATACACCATTCAACATCATGACATGCCAACGTCTTGGGAAGAAATGCAGAAAAGCTGGATCCAACTCAAGGAAGAACGAAATTCTCTTGAAACCAGTCTACATGCCAGTGAGAAGAAGGTCTTGGAGCTCACCCGCCTACTTCATGAGGAAAAGACTCTCAACACTTACATAGCTCCAAAGAGAATGCGCAGTGTCTTTTGGGATTAATTATTTTGTAATGTTTTTCCCATGAGGCCCTGATGTACTGAACAGATTATTTCTTAATATAACGTGTGTTCCTTTTTGTCTACAACGAATTTGAACTTTCGAACCCTTGAATGCATTGCATAAATAGCATATCATGCATCATATGCATAACAGGTACCCCTTTTTTCTACAGGTTGCTTAATCTTCTTCGCTGTTTATTTCATCACTCAATCATCATGTCTTCCGAGCCTACTACCGAACAAGCTATCAAGGCCCTCCAGGCCCAGAACGCCCAGTTTCAAGAGCTGGTCATGAGCTTAGCCCAGGGTCAACAGGAGTTGAAGACTCTGCCCTTGAAGGAGAAGAAGAAGAAGAAGAAGAGGACTGTGCTGTTTAACACTGGACGGAGGTTTGGGAATACACTGCAGAATGAGGCTGATCAAGCTACTTCCTCTGTAGGGAAGGATAGTCCCCAAGGGGGAAGGGTTCCTAGTCCTGCAGTCTCCGACGACGAGACAAATTACAATGATGAACAGTACCCTCCTGCTGAGGACAGGTACAAACAGCTGGAGGACCGGTTAAGCGCAATGGAGATTCAACACGTGCCTGGGTTGGATTTCGGAGATCTAGGTTTATCTTCTGGGGTGGTGATCCCACACAAGTTCAAGGCACCTGCCTTTGCGAAGTACGACGGGGCTTCCTGCCCTAAGCTGCACCTCAGATCATATGTAAGGAAGATCCAACCTTACACTGCAGACAAGAATCTATGGATCCATTTCTTCCAGGATAGCCTTTCAGGGGCTCAACTCGAATGGTTCTATCAGCTGGATGGAGCCAGTATTCGAAACTGGGAGGACTTGGCTACTGCATTTTATAAGCAGTATCAGTATAATTCCGACCTCGCTCCCACGCGTACCCAACTCCAGGGTATGTCACTTGGGACGGGAGAAGGATTCAAGGAGTACGCGCAAAAGTGGAGAGACCTGGCTGGCAGGGTGCAGCCACCGTTGACTGACCGTGAACTCGTGGACATGTTCTTGGGGACCCTGTCTGGTCCATTCTTCAACCATCTGATTGGTAATTCTTCTGCAGGGTTTACAGACCTCATTCTGACCGGAGAAAGGATAGAAGCTGGTATCAAGTCGGGGAAGATATAGAAAGGTGCCTCCTCGAGTACTGAAAAGAAGCCCTTCAAGAAGGAAGCTAGTGCTGTTTATGGTCCAAGGAGACAGAACAAACCGGAACGCCGCCAAACTGTCAACGCGGTGGTAATCTCAAAGCCTGCTGCTGCTCCTCAGCAGTACAACCAGCCAAGGGGTGAGAGACCCAAAAGGCAGTACACTCAGCTCAGTATGACCCTGTCTCAGATATTGCCGCAACTGCTGTCAACCAATCTGGTAACTGTCAAAGAAGCTCCGAAGGTAGTGAACACAACCTCTCCGAAGTACAATCCCAACGCCCGCTGTGCTTATCACTCTGATAGCCCGGGGCATTCTACCGATGATTGTTGGGCTCTAAGGAATAAGGTTCAGGACCTTATTGATGCTAAGGAAATACAGTTCGAGGCGCCCGAAAGGCCCAATGTTGTGACTGCTCCCATGCCCCAGCATGGAGTCAATGCTGTTGAGGAAGACCTGTATGTAGCCTCCGTGAATGATATTGTTACTCCGTTGTTAACTGTCAAAAGGAACCTGTTGCTAGCCGGTTTATTTCCGGGATGTAGTAAAGGTTGCCTTCTATGTGTTGTTTCACCTGCTGGTTGTCCTTTGCTGAAGTCAGGCGTCCAAAACCTGATGGATAGCAAAGAGATCTTGTTCAAGAAGATTGTTGTTCCTGCTGTCCCTGCTGAAGAAGTTTCTATTGTCACTATTTTCAACAACCCTCCTAAGGCTCCCCCGAGGAAGCCTGTCAAAATCATGCCTGTTCACAAGATTGCACCTATCATTATCACTGTTCTAGGGCCCATCCCCTATAAATCTGACAAAGTTGTCCCGTGGCACTATGGGGCAGATGTTTATGTTCTTGGAGTAAAGCAAGAGTTTGATACTAGTACCGGCGTCAGCAATATTACCGGGCCTGCTAAAGTCACTCGTAGTGGTAGGCTCTTCTCGCCTGATATTGCGCCACCAGTTATCCAGAGACCTCTTCTCATCACACCTGCAAGTGTGCCTGTTTCCCTTCCTGATCAAGTTCCTGTTTCTACCCCTGCTGCCGAGTCATCTGACGCTCGGGGAAAAGGGATTGCTACTGATGTGCCTGCCCAGACAGAGGCACCAAAGACAACCAATGTTGAAGCTTCCCATCAAGAGATGGAAGAGATTCTCAAGATCATTAAGAAGAGTGATTTCAATGTAGTTGAGCAGCTGGGGCACACCCCATCAAAGATTTTTATGCTATCACTGTTGTTGTGTTCAGAGGCCCATGCCAAGGCCTTGATTTCCTTCCTGAAGACGGCCCATGTGCCACAAGAAACGTCTGCTGATCAATTCACCGATTGTGTGGCCAACTTAACTGCTGACAATGGTTTGGGTTTCTCCGACGCCGATCTGACGGCTAAGGGGAAGAATCACAATGATGCCCTGCATGTCTCCATTGAATGCAGGGGCACTACTCTTGCCCATGTGCTGGTTGACACTGGTTCCTCGTTGAACGTATTACCCAAGAAAGCTCTAGACAGGCTGGATTGTGAGGGTTTAGAGCTCAAGCCAAGTAACATTGTTGTCTGGGCCTTTGACGGGTCGAAGAGGATGGTACATGGTGAGGTTGACATTCCAATCAGGGTTGGTTCGCAGGTCTTTGATTCTACTTTCTATGTGATGGACATCCGACCGTCCTACTCTTGTTTGCTGGGTCGTCCTTGGATCCACAAAGCTGGAGCTGTGACCTCCACATTGCATCAGAAGCTTAAGTATCCGGTCAGAGGGAAGATTGTTACAGTGCAGGGGGAGGAAGAATACATGGTCAACCACCTTAACTCGTTCCGGTACATAGAGATGGATGGGGAGTTCATTGAGACCCCCTTTCAACACTTTGAAGAGGTGCCTCAGACATTGGCATCAACAGAGACTGTGACTGAAGAGGATTCTCCGTTGAAGATGGCTTCCTTAAAGGATGCCCGGGCTGTTATTGAGAAAGGTGAGTGCGCAAACTGGGGCCGACTTCCTGATTTCACTCCAAAGACTGACAAGTTTGGTTTGGGTTTCACTGCAGAAGCTCAAAGGGCTGTTCGTAAAGCAAGGATTGGAAGACCTCCCGTGTTCATCACCAACCCGGGAGTGAATGCTATTGAAGACGACGTAGAAGAATCTGAGTTTGATAGCTGGATCTACCCAACGACCAATGGTGGACCAAGCAACTGGACGACGAAAGATTTCATACCTATTACTTTTGTCACTCAGTAATGAACTCCTTTGTTTTGAATTTGTAACAAACAATAATTTGAAACTTTATGGCCCGGTGTCTTACCTGGGGCACCGTGGCTTCATTTGTGAGGGCTTTTGTGTGTCACTTTCATATATCATTAATAAAAGCATTTGACGTTTTTTACATTTCAAATCTTGCGCTCCTTGCCTTTCTTTATTATATATTGCAAAACAACTATATTTACACACACTCACTTATACAGGTTCCAATCCACTCTGGGTCTCACTGGTAACGACTCTGCTACTGCCAGTTATGACTTCGAAAATCCGATCAACTTAGCCGAAGACGAAGGTGAAGATGATTGTGAAGTGCCTGGTGAGCTTGCAAGACTGCTACTCCAGGAAGAGAGGGCCATTCAGCCACATGAAGAGCCAGTGGAAACGGTAAATCTGGGTACTGAGACAGACAGAAAGGAGGTCAAGATTGGTGCCAACCTGGAGCTTAGTGTGAAACAACGGCTGGTTCAGATGCTGCATGATTATGTGGAAATATTTTCCTGGTCTTACGAAGACATGCCTGGGTTGGATACCGACATTGTGGTCCATCACGTGCCTACCAAGGAAGACTGTCCTCCGGTAAAACAGAAGGTCCGCCGTATGCGTCCAGAAATGTCCGAGAAAATCAAAGCTGAGGTTATGAAACAATTTGACGCCAGTTTTGTAGCAGTGACTTCTTACCCTCAGTGGGTTGCCAACGTGGTTCCAGTGCCAAAGAAAGATGGTAAGGTCCGAATGTGTGTTGACTACAGGGATTTGAACAGGGCGAGCCCCAAGAATGACTTCCCTCTGCCTCACATCGACGTTCTGGTTGACAACACTGCTCAGCATAAGGTATTCTCCTTCATGGACGGGTTCTCCGGTTATAATCAGATCAAGATGGCTCCTGAAGACATGGAGAAGACCACTTTTGTTACTCAATGGGGCACCTTTTGCTACAAGGTCATGCCTTTTGGGTTGAAAAATGCTGGGGCAACCTACCAACATGCCATGGTTGCTTTATTTCATGACATGATCCATCATGAGATAGAAGTATATGTCGACGATATGATTGCAAGGTCCCAAACTGAGGAGGAACACCTTGACCATCTACAGAAACTGTTTGACCGTCTGAAGATGTACAAGCTGAGGTTGAACCCAAACAAGTGCACCTTCGGGGTGAGATCTGGAAAACTATTAGGCTTCATCGTAAGCGACAAAGGTATTCAAGTGGACCCTGCCAAAGTGAAAGCCATACAAGAGATGCCAACTCCCAAGACAGAGAAAGAAGTCAGAGGCTTCCTAGGACGGCTGAACTACATTGCCCAATTCATCTCACATCTAACTGCTACCTGTGAACCAATCTTCAAGCTGCTGAAGAAAGATCAAGTAGTACGTTGGAACGATGAATGTCAGGCCGCTTTCGAAAGAATCAAAGAGTATCTCCAAGAGCCACCCATTCTTATGCCACCGGTTGAAGGGAGACCTCTAATCTTATACTTGACAGCTCAATGGGGTGTGTGCTGGGGCAGCATGACGAGTCTGGCTGAAAAGAGCACGCCATTTATTACCTTAGCAAAAAGTTTAACGACTGTGAGACCCGATACTCACTGCTCGAGAAAACTTGCTGCGCTTTGGTATGGGCTGCTCGCCGGCTGAGACAGTACATGTTGACTCACACTACTCTGTTGATTTCAAAAATGGATCCGATAAAGTACATCTTTGAAAAGCCTGCCTTGTTCGGAAGAATAGCAAGATGGCAAATGATCTTGACCGAATATGATATCCAGTACACAACTCAAAAAGCAATCAAAGGAAGTGTATTGGCAGACCATTTGGCCCACCAGGCAGTGGACGACTACCAATCTATGAACTTTGAATTTCCAGACGAGGATATCATGGTAGTGACTGATTGTGAAGTACCTGGACCGGATGAAGGACCTGAGGAAAGATCCCGATGGTCTATGCACTTTGACGGAGCCTCAAACACTTTGGGTAACAGTATTGGCACCGTGATCATATCCCCTAAAGGCACTCATACTCCACTCACTGCCCGGCTATGTTTCAACTGCACCAACAACATGGAAGAGTATGAGGCATGTATCATGGGTCTTCAAGCTGCAATTGACTTAAGGATCAAGTTTCTGAGTGTCTTCGGAGATTCCGCTCTCGTGATCAATCAGATCAAAGGCGAGTGGGATACGAAACACCCAAATCTTATTCCTTACAAAGAGTATGTGTTGACGTTGATTCCCCACTTCGAGGAGATAACATTTGAACACTTCCCAAGAGAGGAGAATCAGTTTGCGGACGCGTTAGCTACGATGTCTTCTATGTTCAAAGTCAAATGGGACAACAAGGCTCCCCGAATCATTATCTGGAAACTGGATGAACCTGCATATTGCTGTGATCTTGAGGCTGAAGAGGTAACTGAAAAGCCTTGGTATCATGAAGTGAAGAGGTACTTAGAAGCTCAAGAATACCCTGAGGGTGCATCCGTTAATGACAAAAAGTTTCTGAGAAGGTTCGCGGCAAAGTTCTTCCTCAGCAACGGCGTTCTGTACAAGAGAAACCATGATTCAACCTTACTGCATTGTGTGGACAAGACTGAAGTAGAAAGGATCATGACAGAGCTGCATGAGGGTACCTTCGGAACATATTCCAGTGGACATACCATGGCAAAGAAAATCCTTCGGGCAGGATATTTCTGGTCTACAATGGAAGCTGACTGTTACCAACATTCTCGGACGTGTCACAAATGCCAGATCTATGCTGATAAGGTGCACGTTCCTCCAGTTCCTCTGAACGTCTTGACAACACCTTGGCCTTTTGCAATGTGGGGCATTGATATGATCGGCGAGATCAGACCTACGGCATCTAACGGGCATCGCTTCATCCTGGTAGCAATTGATTACTTCACGAAGTGGGTTGAAGCAGCTTCCTTTGCCACCGTAACCAAGAATGTTGTGGCACGGTTCATTCGGCATAACCTGATCTGTCGATACGGCGTACCTGAGAGGATCATTACGGACAATGGTACCAATCTTAACAACAAGATGATCACTGAGCTCTGCGAGCAATTCAAGATACAACACCACAACTCTTCTCCCTACCGGCCGAAGATGAATGGGGCTGTCGAAGCGGCAAATAAGAATATTAAGAAGATTGTGCAGAAGATGACAGTGACCTATAAAGATTGGCACAAGATGTTACCGTTTGCTCTTCATGGGTATCGTACCTCAGCAAGAATGTCAACAGGGGCAACTCCCTTTTCCTTGGTCTATGGCATGGAGGCAGTCTTGCCTATTGAAGTCCAGATACCCTCTCTCCGGATAATGAAGGATGCAGGTTTGAGCGAAGATGACTGGATCCAGACTCGACTTGATCAATTAAATCTGATCGATGAAAAGAGACTCACTGCTATTTGTCATGGTCAGACGTATCAAAAACGGATGATCAAGGCTTTTAACAAGAAAGTCAGACGACAAGAGTATCAAGTCAGAGACCTGGTAATCAAGCGCATCATTCTACCTCAAGGTGATCCCAGGGGCAAATGGACCCCTATGTATAAAGGGCCATTTGTGGTTAAACATATCTTCTCAGGAGGAGCTATGATTCTGACCACTATGGATGGTGACGACCTTCCTCACCCCGCTAATGCAGACATAGTAAAAAGATACTACGCATGAATTAAAGACCCGCTAGGTTGACACACCTAGGCAAAAATAAGGGCTTCCCGGCGAACCAAAAGGGTTCGGGCAAAAATAAGGGATGAAATGAAAAAATTTGTACACCCGGCAAGTCGAAAACCTGAAAAGGCGGCTTGGGCAAAAATGGGTATCCCGGTGGACTGAAAACTCGAAAGGGCAGTCCAGGCAAAAATTAGGGATGAGCGTAATACTATGTCTCATTGGATCACCTTGTATCCAGACTTCAGTATCAACTATCAGGCTTACACGACATCGATCAATCAGCTTCATGTTCAACTAAGCAGCAAAGTGATGAGATGCTTGAAGACATAAAGGCGATAGCAGAGTTGGAACCCAGTGGGATTATTTTTTCACATAGCTGTTTTATTTTCCTTTTCACAAAATTGTATAAACTCTATGTTGATTCGGCGGCGTTCTCTTACTAGGACGTCAGCCTCTTGTACACAAACGCCTATTTACAGGCAAATTTCAAACTCAATGCAAATTCACTTTTTCAGACAAATTGCCATTTGTTTTTCCTTTATCTGTTTTGTCTTGCGAAGAACGTCCAATGTTCATTTTTTATATATGCATTTGACATTAATTGTTAACTCATAAATATTTGCATGCGAAACAAAGGATTAATTACGGGTGACGATAGAAACAGGGGCAATAATGAGTTGTCTAAGCGATCTAGTTGCTCTGTCCACCAAGGTACTAAGGTAGGTTTAGCTGAAGAACGTAACCAAGATACCTTCACTCCCCGCAGAGTAAGACCAGAATCAGCAATACTCCCCCCAGGCAGAGTTGGTCTCCCATCAGCCCAAAAAAGCACAGTATCTCCAGCAAGTCAGCGATACTCTCCCCAAGCAGAGTTATCCTACTGTCATCCCTAAGGAAATTGGGTATCCCCAGAAGATCTCAACATTCCCCAGCAGAGTATGCAGATGTTCCTAAACAAGCATCCCCCGGCAGTCTTAATATAAGATTGTTCCCCGGCAGAATACCAGACACCCCAGTGGAGCCATTCCCCAGTGCAGTCCAAATGTCTCCCCAGGAGAGTTGAATCATCCTCCCCAGTAGATTCTGGAAGCTTATCCCCAGTAGATTCTGGAAGCTTATCACCCGTAGAGTACATACGTATCTCCCCGACCTTATTCAGAAGGTTATTCCCCACCAGAGCTTATAACTGGGTTATCCTCAGCTAATTACCACGGAAAGACCGTCCTCGGCGAAGTTCTTCCTATCCCCCAGCGGAGTTCATCAAATTCCCCAACATAACTTATCAACGGAATCCCCAGCGGAATTATCATCCAAATCTCAGCGAAGCGTCTCTTCCCACAGAGTAATTCCCCGCAGAGTAATCTCCTCAATAAGTTTATTCCCTAACGGAGTCATCTTCTCCTACCGGTTTATTCTTGCAATCACCATCCCCAGCGGAAACGAAGAACTCTACTCTTCAACGTCAGCCCAGGATTCAAGTTCCCGGCATTCGTCAAGGATTTATTTTCCTAGACGAAAATACATTCATAGATATTTCACATTTCATACAACCTGCTTACATACATGATAAAGTGCATACGACACGATCTCATGACATCATGCATTTCATACATCATGACATTGCATACAACTGATGTTTTGCCTTTTCAGGAAAAGGTCAAACCAAGGATGATTACCATCAACCTTTTGAAGTTCCAGATTCGATACCTGTATCTAGCCAGGGCATATCTGTGAGCGTTTGTTTGTAGATTCGATACCTGTATCCAGCCAGGGCATATCTGCATGAAGAGTTTAGAGATTCGATACCTGTACCTAGCCAGGGCATATCTGTAGACGACCAATTCCGGATTCGATTCCTGTATCTAGCCAGGGCATATCTGCATGAAGAGTTTGGAGATTCAATTCCTGTATCCAGCCAGGGCATATCTGTAGACGACTAATTCCAGATTCGACACCTGTATCCATCCAGGGCATATCTGTGAGTAATTGATTGTGGATTCGACACCTGTATCTAGCCAGGGCATATCTGCATGAAGAGTTTAGAGATTCGATTCCTGTATCCAGCCAGGGCATATCTGTAGACGACTAATTCCAGATTCGATACCTGTATCCAGCTAGGGCATATCTGTAGACGACTAATTCCAGATTCGATACCTGTATCTAGCCAGGGCATATCTGTGAGTGATTGATTGTAGATTCGACACCTGTATCCAGCTAGGGAATGTCTGCATGAAGAGTTTAGAGATTCGATACCTGTACCTAGCCAGGGCATATCTGTAGACGACCAATTCCGGATTCGATTCCTGTATCTAGCCAGGGCATATCTGTGAGTGACTGATTGTAGATTCGATACATGTATCTAGCCAGGGCATATCTGTGAGCGATTGATTATGGATTCGATACCTGTATCTAGCCAGGGCATATCTGTATGAAGAGTTTGAAGATCAACCCCTGTAACAGGTCAGGAAATTATCTTTCTTTCTCAAGTATGCGAGTTCTCGCTAAGGAATCTCTTACGCGATCGACACCCCCGGATGGCATCTTTAAGCCCATCTCCACAACTATCCGTTACATTTCCAAATGGCATCTATAAGCCCATCCCCGACAAGATTCTGTCACATCTCCAGATGGCATCTATAAGCCCATCCAACTACCAACCATCTCCAAATGGCATCTGTAAGCCCATT
This sequence comes from Vicia faba, assembly GCA_948472305.1. Classification (NCBI taxonomy): domain Eukaryota; kingdom Viridiplantae; phylum Streptophyta; class Magnoliopsida; order Fabales; family Fabaceae; genus Vicia; species Vicia faba. The sequence goes on along the minus strand of OX451736.1, from coordinate 1,310,009,627 downwards.
CCCGACATCACAACACTGATACTACTCAATGCGAGTGCAAATTTCTTGGCACTTTAGTGTTCAATCATCTTCCACCTTCGGATCACGAAAGGCACGCAAGCCAATCTACATCCTCAGGTCTAAGAAGATTGAACAGGGGCAACTGTTGTACCCAAAAATTTTCCCTCCCATATTCTTCAAGGTTTATCAAGAATCATCTTTAAATGGTTCAAGGTTTCTCAAGGGTTGCACAGCCCAAATGCCTCCTAAGCCAGTCAAAATTAGGGTTTTGGTTCTTGCAAGAAATTTGTGGTTTTTAATGGCTCAATCAAGTCCCAATGGTCTATATACATTGTCAAGCATCTACATGTCAAGTTTCAAGATTCACAATGCCAGTTTGCACAGTCAAAAGCCCTATTTGGTTCACAATCAACTGCAGGGGTAAAATGGTCATTTTACAGTCAAAAGTAAAAAATTTTGGTCAACATATTATTTTGAGCACACAATCATCATTTAATCAAGTCTTGATCATGATTCCTCAAGCATGGCTCAAAAATCATCAAAGATGCAAAAGTTGCTATTTTTGGACAGCTGAAAAGTCAACTGTAACTTGACCAGGGCATAACTTTTTCATGGTTCATCATAAAAATCCCATCCAATGCTAATTTTTAAGGGGATGACATTTCCTACAACTCATCTTCACATTCCAAGTCCAAGAAATGCTCTCACAAAAAGTTATCAATTTCTACATTATAGGTCAATTTCAAAAGTCAACAAAAAGGCATTTTAAGTCAAAGACCATAACTTGAGATTGGTAAATCCAAATGACATGGGACCAAAGGCATTGGTTAGAGGACTTCAAGAACTTTCCAAAATGTCCAAGAACATGTTCATATGATCAAAATTGAGCAAGATATGCATTGGAGAAGTTGGGAAATTTTCATGAATTTGCAAAAGTCAACTATCCTTAAAACTTCAATTTTTGACAAAAGGGCCCACTTTCTTCCACTTGATTCAGCCTTGTCATGCCACACACGTGTCCCATGCTTAATTTCAAGATCAAACATTTATTTTTCTATTTTATTTAATTTTTATTGATTTAATTAATTTTAAATCTATAATAATTCAAATAAAATCTAAAAAATTAATGGAATAACATCTTTTGGTTTGAATAGCTTTTATATGTCATATGCCAGCTACCAAATTCGTGCCAAGCCTTTTTGTGCATAAAATCCAAGATTTGAACCAAAAATGGAAGGTTCTTCAATGGTGATCAACAAAATCTCAAAACATCAATACAATGGATCCTTGGCCCAAACTTTGACCTAATTCTATTCCCATATATGCAAGCAAGTCAACCCTAATGCCATTCACGTGAGAGATGCTGCAAAAAACCATAAACCAATTCCAAAAATATCAAAGAAAACTCAAAACTGAATTCCATAATTTAACGTGATTCAAAGCTTGTTTTTGTTTCTAATAGATTGCTAGCACTTCCAGGAACGCGTAGGGATCAAAATCACACGCTAACACTCAAGGAATCCTGAGAAACAGTCCCACGGTTTGTCAATTTTTTTAGAATCGAAATCCATATTCCATGCATCATTAACACAATTTTTGTTTGTTTTGTATTGTATGAATCCACAAGAAACTTTTGGCATGGTTTAATTGCATTATAACACGCAGAATCGTGACTTGCCATTAACGTATTTTAGGGTTCTTGAGGTTTTGAATTGGGGCTTTCCACATACAGTAAAATCAAAACCTCTCATGACCATGGTTAAACTCGTTGAAACCAGACGAATTCAATGGACATGTCGCGCCCTATTTATATAGCTTCCACGCCTAATCGCTATTATTGGATATTCCATATTGTGGGGGTTAAAAACCCCCGCTAATTGTTTTTGTTTTACAGGGAAACGAGGAAGAAGACAATATGTGTGGAGACGTGATTGGCTGGATTCAAAATAACGCGCGTTTTTCTCTTTCCAGCATATGCGTTTGTTTTTCTATATTATTTTTATTGACCACTATAATAACAAAGACAGGCGTTTGGTTTAGTGGTGGATGATGTGGCTGGTCACCATTGGGACCTGGGTTCGATTCCCAGGTCCACCCAAAATTCCATGTTATTTTGCTTAATGTGTTCACGTACAGGCTATCAAAAACATTCCACCATGTACCTCATGTCCCAGCCTGCCATGTGGCTTCAAGCAGTGATCCAAAGGCCAGGGATGGAAGCACACCATATTCTCCAGTCAACCAACAGGCACTTGATCCATAAAGTCAACGTAGGCTTGATGTTCTTGGGCCTCAGATTGCTAGCATAACACCTCATATTGGGCCCAGCACCCCCTGGTTTTGTTACTCTTTTTATTTTCTTTTCTTTTATAATTTCTTTTTTATTAATTATTAGTTTTATTAATTATTTAATTAACAGATTAATATTTTTCATAATAAATTCAAATAATAAAAAATTTGTAGATATTTTTATTATTTATTAAATTCACTATTAATTATTTTTGTAAATAAGATGTAAATTAATTAATTTAGTCTTTTGTTAATTAGGTTTAATTTTAATCTTTTCACAATAAATAAAAATCATGTAGAATTAGGGTTTGACAATTTTCAATCATATTTTCTTGTTATTTTATTTTTATTAAAAAAAAACATAAAACATAAAAAACATTTTTCTTTTAAATTAATTAATTAATTAGTTATTAGGTTTAATATTTAATTAAATGCAAAAAAGGACAAATTACTTCTTTCTTTTCTCAAAAGGGTCAAAACCCTAAGGACGTCCCGATTTAATTCTTTCGCGCGCATATTTTTAATTCATTATATTTATGTATCTGTTTCCAAGGATGTAATAGATAATTAGGACCCTTTTATCGCTTTATTTACTTTTCTCGCATTTATTTCCAAACGGGTTTTGTCTTTGGCGATGTGTAGACCTGCGCCTTGTAATAGCGTAGATTTACCTTTCCGCAATTTATTTTCCGCACTCTTAACTGTTAATATGCATGAAAGACTTGTATGACAAATAAAATCAATTCGTAGCTCACAAATAATATGTACAAGATAATATAACATGAAAACAACACACATGCACATGCCACTCCTAGGGTATGCCTCATTGGTTACCTCGACGTGATCATCAAGTATAGGGTGTCTTAGAGGTCGCCCTCCTGTCTAAAGATCCAGTTGCCTCGAAATGGTCGCCTCAGATAAAAAGGATCTAGGATATTAGGGTTACCGCTAAGGCGTCCTACCATTGCTTTGGTGTCCACACATGTCCCTAATAATCGAATTGACCCGAATACCTCCAACGACGGTGCTACCTACTTCTCAATAGTGGGATAGTACTGTCTAAAGGACTCTTACACAACCTAATTCCTTAGAGTAGGTAGATTTCTCTTGGGTACTTGCTCTTTCAAACAAACAAAAACATCTTTTCGCACTCACACTTTCAAAAAAGTTTTCAAACAAATACTTCATACACTCTTGAGGACTGATACAAGAGTTACCTAGAAGTTTTTCAAACTAAACTTTTTCAAAACCCACAAACACTTGAAAAACAAACAATTTTTGAAAACATAAGAGCAAGTACCTAAGAGCCCGTGGATAATCACGGATAGAAAGGGTGCTAACACCTTCCCTTTCTATAAATCTACCTCCCTGTTGTACCCCAAAATTTGCCCTCCCATATTCTTCAAAATTTGCCAAGTCAAAGTTTCAAAATTCCCCAAGGGTTGCACAGTTCAAGGGCCTCCTAAACAGTCAAAATTAGGGTTTTGGTTCTGATCAAGAAAATAAAGTTTCCAAGGGTCCAATCAAGTCCCACATGCCTACAAATATGGTCAAGCATCCTCCTACCAAGTTTCAAGACTTTCAGCACAAAATTGCACAGTCAAAAACCCTAATTGCACTACAGTCAACTGTAGGGGCAAAATGGTCATTTGACAGTCAAAAGTTCAATTTTTTGGTCAACATCTAATTTTGAAGCCACAAACATCATTTGATCAATGCTTGATCATGATTCTCAAAGCTTGGCTATAAAATCATCAAGATGCAAAAGTTTCCTTATTTGGACAGTTGAAAAAGTCAACTGTAAATTGACCAGGGCATAACTTTCACATGGATTATCAGAAAAATTCCATCCAAAGCTCATTTTGAAGATAAAGACATTTCCTACAACTCCTCTTCATACTCCAAGTCCAAGAAATTCTCTCACAAAAAGTTATCAATTTCAACATTATAGGTCATTTTCAAAAGTCAACAAAAAGGGACTTTAAGTCAAAGGCCATAACTTGAGATTGGTAAATCAAAATGACATGGGACCAAAGGCATTGGTTAGAGGACTCAAAGACCTTCCCAAAATGTCCAAGAACATGAGCAAATCTTAAAAATTGAGCAAGTTATGCCTTGTGGAAGTTGGGAAATTTTTGGATATTTTGAAAAATCAACATTGATTCAAATGACCTAAAATTGCTAATGGGCCTCTTTTTCTTCCACAATTCATTATCCAAGGCATGTGCACGACCATTTGGCTCAAAGGGAAGTTTTTCTTCATTTTTTATTTATTTATTTGGATTTTTATTACTAATAATTCATTTAAATTAATTAAAATACATGAAAAATATAAAACCTACTATTTCAAATCTTTTTGTGCATATAATATCTCTAATATCTCGTGCAAATCAAATTAGGGAAGAATTAGGATGATTGGATATGATTGAGAGCTAAAAAGCATGAAAAAAGATTGAAAAAATTATGGTTTGCAAATCAAATCTTTTTCACATCAATGCATGGATTTTGATCAAGTTTCTTAACCTAAATCACTCTCCTATACATACACAAGCAAGACCTAATGCTCATTACCAAAAAGCTGCGCAAGAACCTGAAGAACAAAACTTGAATTTTGCTTAAAAATTCCAAATCTGAAAACACACTTGCAGGTCGATTGAAGCCAAGAAATTCATTCCACTGCATCCCTGGGACATCAAGCAACGTACCTGGATCAAGAACACCAACCCTAACGCCTTAAATCATTGTACAGAATCAATTTTTTTTCATAATAATGCATATTCGTATTCCGAGTTCTAGGCATATTCATGGCATTTTATTTGTAGATTCATACTAAGCGATGTGTTTTAAAGCTAACCATATACTTTGATTAGATTTTTATGCACTATATGCAAAACCACCATTGTCATATTTTAGGGTTTCAGACTTGGAAATTTAGGGCTTTTCATTCAAGGAACAATTGGGGCATGATAATGGCACCATCAGGTTCAGGAGCTTCACGACAATCACATCCATATGTCGCGCCTAATTTCTAACGCGAGGATTCCTATTCGCTATTTTCCAGAAACGTGCCTAAGGGAATGGTTCAAAAACCGTTGCCTGTTTCTTTTATGTTTCAGAAAATAAACCAACAAGAGGAAGATGACTATGTGGCTAACAGCGATTGGGTGATTCAAAAATTCGCGCGGAAAAAGTCACTAACGCCTTATTTTATTTTATAATATTTGTTTGTTATGTGATATACAGAAAACGCGTTTGGTTCGTTTGGCAAGGCATAGCATTGGTATTCATCAAGACCTGGGTTCGAGCCCCAGGTCCTCTTACCTTTCATATTATTTTTCCTCTAATCATTATCCCATGCAGATTCAGTACAAGGCGCCTACCATGTACGCTTCCATCCAACGCGCCACTTGGTCAATCTCATTCATCCAAGGGCTCAGATCTAAAGAACATGGTGGATCCTAGTCAAAAAGACCACACGCGTCTTGGAAAAGTCAAAGAGGCCAAAGTTATTGGGCTTAAACTACTAGCCATTCACCTCACAACTGGGGACAACACCCCCCTAGGTTTGCAAACCCTTTTTTACATTCTTTATTTTTTTTTCATCATTTTTACTTTCTTTAAATTATTTTTTTTAATTAATTTAATATTTTCATAATATATAAAAAAACACCAAAAAAAATCAGAAAAGATAAAAAATAATAAATATTTTTATTTTAGTATTTTTGTAAATAAATTGCATTAATTAACTTTAGTTATTAAATTAGGTTTAATTGTAATATTTTCCTTAATAAAAACCTAAAATTGGTAGAATTAGGGTTTATAATAATTTTTATCCCTTTTTCTTTTCTTTCATAATAATTAAATATTTCCTATTATTTATTTTTATAATTAAATGGCATGTAAATAATTAGGTTAAATATTAGGTTAAAATTTAATCTTTTCTTAATAAACTAAAAACAACTAGAATTAGGGTTAGCATTTTATTTTAATTAATTCTTTTTTCATTAAAATCATAAAATACAAAAATACCAAAAAGACAATTTCTTTTCCTTTTAATTTTATTAATTTAATAATCATTTAATTCAATTTTGCAAAAAAAGGGTCCAACGCCCTCGTTTCTAATTTAAATTTAATTCGCATATTTATTTCTTTTTCGTTTAATATTTATGTATCTCTCCCAAAGCCGTGTAATTAATTTCTCGCATTTTACCTTTTCCTTAATTCTTTATTTTTCTGTCAAATCGGGTTCTGGAAATTTTGGCGATGTGGACCCGCGCCTTTTGTAATAGCTTTAGAATTTTTACTTCTCGCAATTTTTAACTGTTAATCAAGGCATGCAAGAATGAATGATAAAATAAAAACAAACGCATAGATCACCCATAACCTGACAAGACAAAAATAAATGAATCTGACACACAAATCACACACCACCCCTAGGGTACGCCTCACTGTTGCCTTGCCTCGAAAGGTGATCGTCGAGTAGAGGATGTCTTAGTAAGTCCTCATGATCCGGGAACCTGGCATGAGGGTAGCTTCTAAGGTGTCTTCCCATTGCTCTGGTGATCACTATGTCCCGAACCTCGAATTGACCCGAACACCTCCAACGGTGGTGCTACCTACCTCTCAATGGTGGGATGGCACTACTTTAAAGGACATCTACACAAACGAATTCCTTAGGGTAGGTAGACGACTCTAGATACTTGCTCTAAACTTCAAAACAAATCAAAAAAATACTTTTCACACCAACACATTTTCAAAAAGCTTTCGAAAGCAATTTTTCAAACACTCTTGAGGACCGATACAAGAGTCGAACTGGAATTTTCAAAGAAACTTTTTAAAACCCACAGTTGAAAAGCAAACAAACCATTTTTGAAAACACAATGAGCAAGTATCTAAGAGCCCATGGATAACCATGGATAGAAAGGGTGCTAACACCTTCCCTTTCTATAACCTACCTCCCGAACCGAGAGCAATATCTATAAGGAATTTTTCTGTGCTTTTGTCCTTTCCATTTGGAGAAAATAAAAGACGGTGGCGACTCTTGCTTCCGCGACATTTCGCGATCCAGCGTTAAACAGTCAGTTCCAGATCCACCGATCACAGAACTGGCGACTCTGCTGGGGACACTTATAAAGTGAGGTGTACCTTAGGAATAAGATCACTTGTGTTTTCAATTGCTGTGTTTGTTTGCTTTATTATTTTGGGTACTGTTTCGGAGTTACATAGATCCTAACCCGGATCTGGGGATACCCTGTTAGGTAGCATAAGCTGTGAGGGACCTGTCCGGCGTAGACCGACACGGGTGAAACAGTGGCTACGTTGGTGTGGCACCTTGGTCTGTACCGATATCCCTTGTGTCGCAACGAGGAGGATATGGGTCTTCTAAGGAGTCATTAAGCACCAACAACCTTAGAACCTTAAATGACACAACTTGGCCATTAGAACAGTAGCAGTATGCTACGCCCATTGAGGCTAAACTCTCGCGATGGTTCTGGCCGCAAGAAAAGATTGCGAGGCTGGAGTTATGACCGATTGAGGGTAGTCAATGATATTGGGATCCTCTAAGAACCCGGTTACTTTGATAGGACAGGTATGAACCAACAAACCGAAAGGGGGTAGTACCTAGACCTCATGCTGGCCTAAACTTTAGGGGCTTGCCTTGTGTGACTTGTGTGCCTTACCATGTTTGCCTTTGTATCTATTTGTGGTGTGCTTTATCATGACATCATAACATCATGAGCATTGCATGCATCCTGCATAAGGACTGACCATTTCAAAGACAAGAGGGTTTCACCTTTGCTCTATTTTGTAGGACATCATGATGCCTGTGCGAAGGAATACTATCCGGTTCAGCTTTGTTCGTTCACCTGATTTGCTTGATGAGTTGGTTAACAGAATTCCAAATACCACTTCCTTCATTCAGAGGCATGGTTCTCTTCTCAGTTTAGTCACTGCAAAGCGGGATCAACAGTTGATGAGCGTTCTGACCCAGTTCTATGACCCTCTGTACTAGTGCTTCACCTTTCAAGACTTCCAGGTGGTCCCTACCCTAGAAGAGTTCTCTGATTTGCTTGGTATCCCTATCTTGGATCAGACTCCCTTTACTGGTTGGGAAAAGACCCTCAGGCTTGAGGATGTTGCTGCAGCTCTTCCCTTGACACAGCAAGAGGTAATGGACAACTGGGTAACTAGAAGCGGAGTTAAGAGTTTCTTGGCCAAGTTTCTGGTTGGTAAAGCTAACAGTTTCTGGAATGACCTGGATTTTAGGGCATATGAAGACATCTTGGCTCTCTTAATCTATGGGTTAGTCTTGTTTCCTAATCCTGACAACTTCATCAATGTCACTGCCATAAGGATCTTTATGTCTCAGAATCCTGTGCCCACTCTCTTGGGTGACATCTTGCAACAACTCCATGCTCGTACCACCCGAGGACGAGGAACCCTATGGTGTTGTATCCCTTTGTTTGTGAGGTGGTTTATTTCGCACCTCCCCAAGTTCGTACTGAAGAACCAAGAAGGAAGAGGTTGGGCTCAGAGGTTAATGTACCTCACCGACAAAGACATCATTTGGACTTGCAGAGGTTTGGATGAGATAGCTGTTATTGATCGATGCGGAGAATACCCTAATGTTCCTCTGATTGGTACCCAAGGAGGAATCTCTTACAATCCATGTCTAGCGCTCCGTCAGTTTGGAAGAGCAAGAAGAGCAGGCCCCCATGAGATGTTGGTGCCTCACATCAGTTTTGAGTTTCAGGTGGATAGTGACGAGCTGCGTCGTAGGTTCATCAAGGCTTGGGACAAAGTTCATAAAGCTGACCCACAGGAGTTAGGGCCAAAGACTTCTTTACCTATGGAAGCCTACTACAAATGGGTTCGCATCCGTGCTCAGAAGTTAGGTATGCCATACGAAGCCGTCAGACCCGTCATTCTTGAGTGTCCTGACAAAGATGGTGTTCCTCCAACTGTCCTTCCTCCTCAGATACCTACTGATTATGAGACATTGAAGAGATCTTGGTCGCAACTGCGAGAAGAGCGGGATTCTTACCGGGAAAAGTTCAACGAGCAGGAATTAAAGATCCAGAAGCTGACAAAACAGTTGGAGAATGAGAGAGCTCTGAATGCCTACGTCCATACTGAGAAGAGGAGACCATGGGATCAATAAGGAGCTCCGGATGTTCTTTTGCAGTTTTATTTCCCTTTTTCAGTATTTTCCTTTCATGTAACGCCTAAGGGCAACCTGTTGAATAATTTCAGTTGCAAAGTTGAATCTAATGAAGTGTGTTCCTTTTTGTTTACAAAGTTGATTCCCGATTGTCTTTGAAAACATAATTCATACGCATCTCATTCATCATGTGCATAGCAGGTTTTCTTCTTTTCAGGTTGCTTACCGTTCTTCGCTGTTTATTTCAGCATCATGAATCCTGACTCATCATCAACTGAGACATCCATCAAAGCTCTTCAGGCGCAGAATGCGCAATTTCAGGAATTAATCAAGGGTTTGGCTCAAGGCCAAGAAGAGCTGAAGGCTCTGCTCCTGAAGAAGGAGAAGAAGAAGAAGAGAAGAACTGTTCTGTTTAGCTCGGGCCGAAGGTTTGGCAACACTTTGCAGAATGAAGAGGCTGGTTCTTCCATTGGCAAGAGTACTCCTCAAGCAGAAAAAGGTCCTAGTCCGGTAGTCTCTGACAACGAGACTGATTTTGATGAAGAACAATATCCTCCGGCAGAAGACCGCTACAAGCAGTTGGAAGACAGGTTGAATGCTATGGAGATCCAACAGGTACCTGGGCTGGATTTTGGAGATTTGGGTTTGTCTACTGGTGTGATTATTCCTCATAAATTCAAAGCACCATCTTTCATTAAGTACGACGGGGCGTCTTGTCCCAAGCTACATCTCAGGTCCTATGTTCGGAAGATTCAACCGTACTCAGCGGATAAGAATTTGTGGATCCACTTCTTCCAGGAGAGTCTTTCAGGGACTCATCTCGAATGGTTCTATCAGCTGGATGGGACCAAGGTTCGTAACTGGGAGGAGTTGGCTACTGCTTTCTATAAGCAGTATCAATATAATGCCGACCTTGCCCCTACACGTACCCAACTCCAGGGTATGTCGTTAGGTTCAAGTGAAGGTTTTAAGGAGTACGCTCAGAAGTGGAGGGATCTGGCAGGCAGAGTGCAGCCTCCGTTGACTGATCGGGAGTTGGTAGACATGTTCTTGGGGACCCTATCTGGGCCATTTTTCAACCATCTTATCGGGAATTCGTCTGCAGGGTTCACTGATCTGATTCTGACTGGAGAGAGAATTGAGGCTGGGTTGAAGTCTGGTAAGATTCCAAAGGGTGCATCTACAGGTTCAGAGAAGAAACCCTTCAAAAAAGAGGCCAGTGTGGTGTATGGGCCTAGAAGGCAAGACAAACCAGAGCACCGCCAATCTGTCAACGCATTGGTGATTGTGAAGCCTGCAGCCGCTCCTCGGCAAGCTAACCAACCAAGGGCTGAGAGACCCAGAAGGGAATTCACCCGTTTGAGTATGACCTTGTCGCAGATCTTACCAAAGTTGCTCTCAACCAACTTAGTAACTGTCAGAGAGGCTCCGAAGTTTGCAAATACTACATCTCCTAAGTACAACCCAAATGTCCGCTGTGCTTATCACTCCGATAGCCCGGGGCATTCCACTGATGATTGTTGGGCTTTAAGGAACAAGCTGCAGGACCTTATTGATGCGAAGGAGGTAAAGTTTGAGGCATCTGAGAAGCCTAATGTGGTGACAGCTCCCCTGCCTGCTCATGGAGTAAATGCTATTGGGGACGAGGATGAAGTGGACGAAGCTGAGTTCAATAGCTGGATCTACCCGACGACCGAAGGCGGATTGACCAATTGGATTGTCAAAGACCATACTCCTGTTACTTTTGTTACGCAGTAATAAACTTCTTTGTTTCGTTATTTGTAATAAACAATAAATAAACTCTATGGCCCGGTGTCTTACCCGAGGCACCGTGGCTTCATTTGTGAGGGCATATAAATTGTCATTTCATATATCATAAATGAAAATCTTGGACGTCTTCTCGCATTACAAATCTTATGCTCCTTTTCTGTCTTTCTTTCCTTTACATATATTTCAAAACAACTGTATTTACACACACACTCACTCATACAGGTTTCAATCCACTCTGGATCTCACTGATAACGACTCTGCTACTGCCAGTTATGACTTCGAAAATCCGATCAACTTAGCCGAAGACGAAGGTGAAGATGATTTCGAAGTGCCTGGCGAGCTTGCGAGACTGTTGCTTCAGGAAGAGAGGGCAATTCAACCACATGAAGAGCCAGTGGAAACAATAAACCTGGGTACTGAGGCAGACAGGAAAGAGGTAAAGATTGGTGCCAACCTAGAGCTCAGCGTGAAGCAACAGTTGACTAAGATGCTACATGATTATATGGAAATATTTGCCTGGTCCTACGAAGATATGCCCGGGTTGGATACCGATATTATGGTCCATCGCTTGCCAACTAAGGAAGACTGCCCTCCGGTTAAGCAGAAGGTCCGCCGTATGCGTCCAGAGATGTCTGAAAAGATTAAAGCCGAGGTTATGAAACAGTTTGATGCTGGGTTCCTTGCAGTGACTTCTTACCCTCAGTGGGTTGCTAATGTGGTGCCGGTACCAAAGAAGGACGGTAAGGTCAGAATGTGTGTTGATTACAGGGATCTGAACAGGGCCAGCCCCAAGGATGACTTCCCCCTACCTCACATTGATGTCCTTGTTGATAATACAGCTCAGCACAAGGTGTTCTCTTTCATGGATGGCTTTTCAGGTTACAATCAGATCAAGATGGCACCTGAAGACATGGAAAAGACTACATTTGTTACTCAGTGGGGCACCTTCTGTTACAAGGTCATGCCATTCGGGTTGAAGAACGCTGGGGCAACCTACCAACGTGCCATGGTTGCTTTATTTCATGACATGATCCATCATGAGATAGAAGTGTATGTTGACGACATGATCGCAAGGTCCCAGACTGAGGAAGAACACTTAGATCATCTGCAGAAGTTGTTTGACCGTCTGAAGTTGTACAAGCTGAGGTTGAACCCGAACAAGTGCACCTTCGGGGTAAGATCTGGAAAGTTGCTAGGCTTTGTTGTAAGTGACAAGGGCATTCAAGTGGACCCTGCTAAGGTCAAAGCTATTCAAGAGATGCCAATTCCTAGGACAGAGAAAGAGGTCAGAGGTTTTCTAGGACGCCTGAATTACATTGCTCGCTTCATCTCACACCTAACTGCTACCTGTGAGCCAATCTTCAAGCTGCTGAAGAAAGATCAGGTAGTACGTTGGAACGATGAATGTCAGGCTGCTTTTGACAGAATCAAAGAGTATCTCCAAGAACCACCCATCCTTATGCCACCGGTTGAAGGGAGACCTCTGATATTATACCTGACGGTGCTCGACAACTCAATGGGGTGCGTGTTGGGGCAACATGACGAGTCTGGCCGAAAAGAGCATGCCATTTATTACCTTAGCAAAAATTTTACCGACTGTGAGACCCGATACTCACTGCTTGAGAAAACTTGCTGCGCTTTGGTATGGGCTGCTCGCCGGCTGAGACAGTATATGCTGACTCACACTACCTTGTTAATATCAAAGATGGATCCTATAAAGTACATATTCGAAAAGCCTGCTCTGTCTGGGAGAATTGCAAGATGGCAAATGATCTTGACGGAATACGACATTCAGTACACGACCCAGAAAGCCATCAAGGGAAGTGTATTGGCAGACCACTTGGCACATCAGGCCGTAGATGACTATCAGTCAATGAACTTCGAGTTTCCGGATGAAAGCATCATGATAGTGACTGATTGTGAAGTACCTGGACCGGATGAAGGACCTGAGGAAGGATCCCGATGGTCTATGCACTTTGACGGAGCCTCCAACGCTTTGGGAAACGGTATCGGCGCTATAATCATATCTCCTCAAGGCACTCATACTCCACTCACTGCCCGACTATGTTTCAACTGCACCAATAACATGGCGGAGTATGAGGCGTGCATCATGGGTCTTCAAGCTGCGATCGACCTAAGGATCAAGTTTCTGAGTGTCTTCGGAGATTCCGCTCTTGTGATCAATCAGATCAAAGGAGAGTGGGATACGAAACATCCAAATCTTATTCCTTACAGAGAATGTGTGTTGACCTTGATCCCCCACTTCACGAAGATAACCTTTGAACACTTTCCGAGAGAAGAGAATCAGTTGGCGGACGCGTTAGCTACAATGTCTTCTATGTTCAAGGTCAAATGGGATAATGAGGCTCCCCGGATCATTATCTGGAAATTGGACGAACCGGCATACTGTTGCGATCTCGAGACTGAGTTGGTGACTGAGAAGCCTTGGTACCATGAGGTGAAGAGATATCTGGAAGCTCAGGAATACCCTGAAGGTGCATCTGTCAATGATAAGAAGTTCCTGAGAAGGTTCGCAGCAAAGTTCTTCCTTAGCAACGGCATCTTGTACAAGCGAAACCATGATTCAACCTTATTGCGTTGTGTGGATAAGACTGAAGCAGGAAGGATCATGGAAGAGCTACATGAAGGAACCTTTGGTACACATTCCAGTGGACATACAATGGCAAAGAAGATCCTTCGGGCAGGGTATTACTGGTCCACCATAGAAGCTGACTGCTACCAACATTCTAGGACATGCCATAAGTGCCAGATTTATGCAGATAAGGTGCATGTTCCTCCAGTTCCCCTGAATGTTCTGACTGCGCCTTGGCCGTTTGCAATGTGGGGCATAGACATGATTGGCGAGATTAAACCTACGGCATCTAATGGGCATCGCTTCATCCTAGTGGCGATTGATTATTTCACGAAGTGAGTCGAAGCAGCATCCTATGCTACGGTAACCAAGACTGTTGTGGCACGGTTCATTCGGCATAACCTGATCTGTCGGTACGGCGTCCCTGAGAGAATTATTACAGACAACGGTACCAATCTGAATAATAAGATGATCACTGAGCTCTGCGAGCAGTTCAAAATACAGCACCACAATTCTTCTCCTTACAGACCGAAGATGAATGGGGCTGTAGAGGCAGCAAATAAGAATATCAAGAAAATCGTGCAGAAGATGACAGTGACTTATAAAGATTGGCACGAGATGTTACCGTTCGCTCTACATGGGTACCGTACCTCAGCTAGGACGTCAACCGGGGCAACTCCTTTCTCTTTGGTTTATGGTATGGAGGCAGTCTTACCAATCGAAGTACAAATACCCTCTCTCCGGATAATGAAGGATGCAAATCTGAACGAAGATGACTGGATCCAGACACGACTTGATCAGCTCAACCTCATTGATGAAAAGAGACTTGCTGCTATCTGTCATGGTCAGACGTATCAGAAACGGATGATCAGGGCGTTTAACAAAAAGGTCAGACCACAGGAATATCAAGTTGGGGATCTGGTAATCAAGCGAATCATCCTTCCTCAGAGTGATCCAAGGGGCAAATGGACCCCTACGTACGAAGGGCCATTTGTGGTTAAGCATGTGTTCTCAGGAGGAGCCATGATTCTAACCAATATGGATGGTGACGACCTTCCTCACCCCGCCAATGCAGACATAGTAAAAAGATACTACGCATGAAAAAAGACCCGCTAGGCTGACATGCCTAGGCAAAAATTAGGGCTCCCCGTCGAACCAAAAGGGTTCGGGCAAAATGAAGGGATGAAATGAAAAAATATGTACACCCGGCAAGTCGAAAACCTGAAAAGGCGGCTTGGGCAAAAATGGGTATCCCGGTGGACTGAAAACCCGAAAGGGCGGTCCAGGCAAAAGTTAAGGGATAAAAGCGTAATACTATGTCTCATTGATCACTTTGCATCCAGAATCCGGTATCTACATCAAGTTCAGACGGCATCGATCAGTCAGCTTCATCTTCGTTTAGGTCATCAAGTGATGAGACGCTCGGAGTTATAAAGGCGATAGCAGAGTTGAAACCCCGTGGGATCATTCATTGCACACAGCTGTTTTATTTTCTCTTGTACAAAATTTGTACAAACTCCTTTGCTCGGCGGCGTTCTCTTACTAGGACGTCAGCCTCTTGTATACAAAATGCCTATTTTCAGGCCATTCAAAAATCAATACAAATATATTTTTCAGTCAAACGTGCCAATTGTTTTTCTTTTCTGTTTTGCGAAGAGCGTCCAAGGTTCAATTTGTGATATATGCATTGACGATAATTTGCTAACTCATGAATATCTGCATACGAAACAAAGGATTAATTACAGGTAACGTTAGAAACAGGGGTAATAAAGAGTTGTCTGAGCAATCTAATTGTTCTGTCCTCCAAGGTACCAAGGTAGGTTCAGCTAAAAAAAAAACATAACCAGTACATCTTAATTCCCCAGAGAGTGAGCCAGCAAGTCAGTGCACTATTCTCCAAGCAAAGTTATCAAATCTTAAGGAAGTTGGGTATCCTCCAGTAGATCTCAACATTCCCCAGCAGCATATGTATTCTTAACAAGCATCCCCGGCAGTCTTGGTCTAAAGATTGTTCCCCGGTGGCATACCAACATTCAAAGGAATCACTTCTCCCGCAGTTCAAAACTTCCCCAAGAGAGTCTAATATAGTTTCCCCAGGGAAGTTGGAATTCATCTCCCCAAGCAGCAAGCTCATCCCCAGTAGATTTTGGAAGCTTATCCCCGCAGAGCACGAGCGCGTCTCCCGGCTTTATTTAAAGAGTTATTTTCTTAACTAGGATATAACTGGGTTATCCTCAGCCAAAAGCCACGGAAAGGTCGTCGTCAATACAGTCTTCTTATCCCCAGTGAAGTCTATTAACACTTCCAACACAGCAAAGGTATCCCCAGCAAGTTATTAACAACAACTCAACAAGGTATCTTTCTCCCCACAGAGTATTGCTTCCCAGCAAGATTGCTAGAGTACTTTGCTCCCCGCAGAGTAATCCATTCGCCAAGTTTATTCCCCAACAGAGTTATCTTCTCCTACCGATATTCTTGCAACTATCATCCCCGGCGGAAGCAAAATCTATTCTCCAACATCAGCCCAGGAGTGACTTCCCGGCACCCGTCAAGGATTTACTTTCCTAGACGAAAAATACATTCATAAACATCTTCATACATTAAAGCATGCATATACGCATCATGAACATACAATCTCGCGTATTCAGAGAGTATCTCGCATGTCATACCACATGACATCGCATACAACTAACGCTTGTCTTTTCAGGACAAAAGTACAAAAATGATTACCATCAATGGTCGCAACTAAAGATCCGATTCCTGAATCTTGCCAGGGTGTATCTGTTGATGACCAATTACCAGATCCGATTCCTGTATCTTGCCAGGGTGTGTTTGAAGAGTTCGAGGATCCGATACCTGAATCTTGCCAGGGTGTATCCGTTGAAGACTAACATTACCAGATCCGATTCCTGTATCTTGCCAGGGTGTGTCTGAAGAGTTCGAGGATCCGATACCTGAATCTTGCCAGGGTGTATCCGTTGAAGACTAACATTACCAGATCCGATTCCTGTATCATGCCAGGGTGTGTCTGAAGAGTTCGAGGATCCGATACCTGAATCTTGCCAGGGTGTATCCATTGAAGACTAACATTACCAGATCCGATTCCTGTATCTTTCCAGGGTGTGTCTGAAGAGTTCGAGGATCCGATACCTGAATCTTGCCAGGGTGTATCCGTTAAAGACTAACATTACCAGATCCGATTCCTGTATCTTGCCAGGGTGTTTCTGAAGAGTTCGAGGATCTGATACCTGAATCTTGCCAGGGTGTATCCGTTGAAGACTAACATTACCAGATCCGATTCCTGTATCTTTCCAGGGTGTGTCTGAAGAGTTCGAGGATCCGATGCCTGAATCTTGCCAGGGTGTATCCGTTGAAGACTAACATCACCAGATCCGATTCCTGTATCTTGCCAGGGTGTGTCTGAAGAGTTCGAGGATCCGATGCCTGAATCTTGCCAGGGTGTATCCGTTGAAGACTAACATTACCAGATCCGATTCCTGTATCTTGCCAGGGTGTGTCTGAAGAGTTCGAGGATCCGATGCCTGAATCTTGCCAGGGTGTATCCGTTGGAGACTAACATTACCAGACTCGATTCCTGTATCTCGCCAGGGCACGTCTGAAGAATTCGAAGATCCGATTCTTGTAACCAGTCAGGACATATCTACACAAAGCATCTGAAGACCAGCTCCTGCAACATGTCAGGTACTCATTTTTCTTTTGCAGGTACGCAAGTCCTCGCTAAGGAATCTCTTACGCGATCAACATCCAGATGGCATCTATAAGCCCATCATCCTATTCATCAACCTCTAAATGGAATCTATAAGCCCATTCCATCATCACACTGCTACTATGTGAGTGCAAATTTCTGGGCACTCTAGTGTTCAATCATCTTCCACCTTCGGATTACGAAAGGCACGTCAGCCAATCTGCATCCTCAGGTCTAAGAAGATTGAACAGGGGCAACTGTTGTACCCCAAAATTTTCCCTCCCATATTCTTCAAAATTTGCCAAGTCAAAGCTTCAAAATTCCCCAAGGGTTGCACAGTTCAAGGGCCTCCTAAACAGTCAAAATTAGGGTTTTGGTTCTGATCAAGAAAATAAAGTTTCCAAGGGTCCAATCAAGTCCCACATGCCTACAAATATGGTCAAGCATCCTCCTACCAAGTTTCAAGACTTTCAGCACAAAATTGCACAGTCAAAAACCCTAATTGCACTACAGTCAACTGTAGGGGCAAAATGGTCATTTGACAGTCAAAAGTTCAAATTTTTGGTCAACATCTCATTTTGAAGCCACAAACATCATTTGATCAATTCTTGATCATGATTCTCAAAGCTTGGCTCAAAAATCATCAAGATGCAAAAGTTTCCTTATTTGGACAGTTGAAAAAGTCAACTGTAAATTGACCAAGGCATAACTTTCACATGGATTATCAGAAAAATTCCATCCAAAGCTCATTTTGAAGAGAAAGACATTTCCTACAACTCCTCTTCATACTCCAAGTCCAACAAATGCTCTCACAAAAAGTTATCAATTTCAACATTATAGGTCATTTTCAAAAGTCAACAAAAAGGGACTTTAAGTCAAAGGCCATAACTTGAGATTGGTAAATCAAAATGACATGGGACCAAAGGCATTGGTTAGAGGACTCAAAGACCTTCCCAAAATGTCCAAGAACATGAGCAAAGCTTAAAAATTGAGAAGTTATGCCTTGTGGAAGTTGGGACATTTTTGGATATTTTGAAAAATCAACATTGATTCAAATGACCTAAAATTGCTAATGGGCCTCTTTTTCTTCCACAATTCATTATCCAAGGCATGTGCACGACCATTTGGCCCAAAGGGAAGTTTTTCTTCATTTTTTATTTATTTATTTGGATTTTTATTACTAATAATTCATTTAAATTAATTAAAATACATGAAAAATATAAAACCTACTATTTCAAATCTTTTTGTGCATATAATATCTCTAATATCTCGTGCAAATCAAATTAGGGAAGAATTAGGATGATTGGATATGATTGAGAGCTAAAAAGCATGAAAAAAGATTGAAAAAATTATGGTTTGCAAATCAAATCTTTTTCACATCAATGCATGGATTTTGATCAAGTTTCTTAACCTAAACCACTCTCCTATACATACACAAGCAAGACCTAATGCTCATTACCAAAAAGCTGCGCAAGAACCTGAAGAACAAAACTTGAATTTTGCTTAAAAATTCCAAATCTGAAAACACACTTGCAGGTCGATTGAAGCCAAGAAATTCATTCCATTGCATCCCTGGGACATCAAGCAACGTACCTGGATCAAGAACACCAACCCTAACGCCTTAAATCATTGTACAGAATCAATTTTTTTTTCATAATAATGCATATTCGTATTCTGAGTTCTAGGCATATTCATGGCATTTTATTTGTAGATTCATACTAAGCGATGTGTTTTAAAGCTAACCATATACTTTGATTAGATTTTTATGCACTATATGCAAAACCACCATTGTCATATTTTAGGGTTTCAGACTTGGAAATTTAGGGCTTTTCATTCAAGGAACAATTGGGGCATGATAATGGCACCATCAGGTTCAGGAGCTTCACGATAATCACATCCATATGTCGCGCCTAATTTCTAACGCGAGGATTCCTATTCGCTATTTTCCAGAAACGTGCCTAAGGGAATGGTTCAAAAATCGTTGCCTGTTTCTTTTATGTTTCAGAAAATAAACCAACAAGGAGGAAGATGACTATGTGGCTAACAGCGATTGGGTGATTCAAAAATTCGCGCGGAAAAAGTCACTAACGCCTTATTTTATTTTATAATATTTGTTTGTTATGTGATATACAGAAAACGCGTTTGGTTCGTTTGGCAAGGCATAGCATTGGTATTCATCAAGACCTGGGTTCGAGCCCCAGGTCCTCTTACCTTTCATATTATTTTTCCTCTAATCATTATCCCATGTAGATTCAGTACAAGGCGCCTACCATGTACGCTTCCATCCAACGCGCCACTTGGTTAATCTCATTCATCCAAGGGCTCAGATCTAAAGAACATGGTGGATCCTAGTCAAAAAGACCACACGCGTCTTGGAAAAGTCAAAGAGGCCAAAGTTATTGGGCTTAAACTACTAGCCATTCACCTCACAACTGGGGACAACACCCCCTAGGTTTGCAAACCCTTTTTTACATTCTTTATTTTTTTTTCATTATTTTTACTTTCTTTAAATTATTATTTTTAATTAATTTAATATTTTCATAATATATAAAAAAACACCAAAAAAAATCAGAAAAGATAAAAAATAATAAATATTTTTATTTTAGTATTTTTGTAAATAAATTGCATTAATTAACTTTAGTTATTAAATTAGGTTTAATTGTAATATTTTCCTTAATAAAAACCTAAAATTGGTAGAATTAGGGTTTATAATAATTTTTATCCCTTTTTCTTTTCTTTCATAATAATTAAATATTTCCTATTATTTATTTTTATAATTAAATGGCATGTAAATAATTAGGTTAAATATTAGGTTAAAATTTAATCTTTTCTTAATAAACTAAAAACAACTAGAATTAGGGTTAGCATTTTATTTTAATTAATTCTTTTTTCATTAAAATCATAAAATACAAAAATACCAAAAAGACAATTTCTTTTCCTTTTAATTTTATTAATTTAATAATCATTTTATTCAATTTTGCAAAAAAAGGGTCCAACGCCCTCGTTTCTAATTTAAATTTAATTCGCATATTTATTTCTTTTTCGTTTAATATTTATGTATCTCTCCCAAAGCCGTGTAATTAATTTCTCGCATTTTACCTTTTCCTTAATTCTTTATTTTTCTGTCAAATCAGGTTCTGGAAATTTTGGCGATGTGGACCCGCGCCTTTTGTAATAGCTTTAGAATTTTTACTTCTCGCAATTTTTAACTGTTAATCAAGGCATGCAAGAATGAATGATAAAATAAAAACAAACGCATAGATCACCCATAACCTGACAAGACAAAAATAAATGAATCTGACACACAAATCACACACCACCCCTAGGGTACGCCTCACTGTTGCCTTGCCTCGAAAGGTGATCGTCGAGTAGAGGATGTCTTAGTAAGTCCTCATGATCCAGGAACCTGGCATGAGGGTAGCTTCTAAGGTGTCTTCCCATTGCTCTGGTGATCACCATGTCCCGAACCTTGAATTGACCCGAACACCTCCAACAGTGGTGCTACCTACCTCTCAATGGTGGGATGGCACTACTTTAAAGGACATCTACACAGACGAATTCCTTAGGGTAGGTAGACGACTCTAGATACTTGCTCTAAACTTTAAAACAAATCAAAAAAATACTTTTCACACCAACACATTTTCAAAAAGCTTTCGAAAGCAATTTTTCAAACACTCTTGAGGACCGATACAAGAGTCGAACTGGAATTTTCAAAGAAACTTTTTAAAACCCACAGTTGAAAAGCAAACAAACCATTTTTGAAAACACAATGAGCAAGTATCTAAGAGCCCATGGATAACCATGGATAGAAAGGGTGCTAACACCTTCCCTTTCTATAACCTACCTCCCGAACCGAGAGCAATCTCTATAAGGAATTTTTCTGTGCTTTTGTCCTTTCCATTTGGAGAAAATAAAAGACGGTGGCGACTCTTGCTTCCGCGACATTTCGCGAACCAGCGTTAAACAGTCAGTTCCAGATCCACCGATCACACTCCCGAACCGAGAGACATCTCGAAAAAGGAATTTTGCTGTGCTTTTGTCCTTTCCATATTGGAGAACATAAAAGACGGTGGCGACTCTTGCTTACCGCGACATTTCGCGAACCAGCTTAAGAAACAGTCAGTTCTATTTCCACCGATCACATTAAGGAAAATATATTTAATAAAATAGAAAATGAAAATAAAATGAATAATAAAATATATGGGCCAGGGAGTATCCTGAGCAATCAGGTGGTATTATGTTAGAAAAAAAACGCTAGGCCCAAATGTTGAAGCCCATCCTGCAAACAGCCAAAAAAAGGATGAAAAATATGAAAAAAATGCAAAAAGGCAGGCTCCAAGGCTCGAACCCATGACCTTGACATTCTCAGCACGCTGCCTTGCCACTGGGGTGGCTGTACATCCATTAGTTTATGTGAAAACAAAAATACATAACACAAAACGATTCCTTAGTCCTGTACTTCGTCTTCTTCCTCTAGCTAGCCAGACCAAGCATATCTCTCTCATTTCTCCATGAAAATGGAAACTTCAAACATGAAAAGATAGTACTCTTTCCCACAATTTCAGACATGTAACTTATGGAAGCTAACAATCAAAGATCAAAACGAATTTTAAAGGCCCTAATTTCAAACCTAATTTTTACAAAAATTTAAATTCTAAAATTCTCTATACATAATGATTAGAAATGAAATCTATGCATATGGTTGGCTTTAGCACAGTAATATTTATATTTTTCTTTCACAAATCGTGGCCAATGGATGCCTGTATGAAGAGATAAAAGTTGGAGTTCTTACCTCTTTCAGCTGAGATCGTGGATGGAGTTTGAGTGAGATTTATGAAGGCCTGAAGATTCCTTTAGCTTGCTTGAACCTCCCTGAGTGTGTTCCAATCCTTACCCTGCTTTGAAAGTATTTGAAACTCTCTATCCAAGTCAACCTACAAGCTTGAAAAACAAAAATGGAAGATGGAGAAGGAGATGTTACAGTGGAGGGATGATGGCCTGGAACACTTAGATATGAGGTAGGTAAAGTGTTTGAGTGATTAAAACTTGAAACGCACGAGTGAATTTGTGGATTGCTATGCTATGCTCAAACTGTTAGTTTTTTGACAGTTTTTGGTGATAGGGAGTTTTTGAGTGTTTTAGGCCTTTTGCAATCGTGTTCTAAGTTGTAATGTGTTTGTGTATTAGTATAGAGAAAATTTCAAATCCACTCCTCAACAATTTTCTGAGTTGTGTCCTTTTTTGAACTCTTACTTGCTTTTTAAGAAAGGTGAAGAGACCACTCCTTACATGCTTGCACATGCCTTCTTGGAGTTGGTACAAGTTCTATACAACTTGTATTTGGTTTATAGGACTTGTGTGTGCAGAGAAAACATGTCCAATGCTCAAGAAATGAAAAGTTGCAAAAGTTGTGCTTTTCCAAAATGGCAATGGCAACTTTGTGCCATTTATGGAATTAAAGCTTGGACAAAGACTCTTGTGCTTGGATTAAAGCTTTGTCAACTGATTAAGCATTAAATTATGAAGTGAGAAACAAGTTTGAGACTTGTAAAGCAAGAATTAGGCAACATAGGTTCATATTTGAATTTTGTTCTTCATGAAATGGCTTGAAATCAAAGTGAGAAATTACCAACTTCATCTCTTCGATTCTCCATACTCAAAAATGATCTCAAGGAGTTCTTGGACATTTTGGAAAGCTTGCAATGTGCTCTATAACTCATCTTGGAAATTCATTTCAAGATTCCTCTTGGAACTAGGTGAAAAATTTCCATGAAGTTTGGTCAAAAACCTGCCTAAATTAGGGCAAAATTTCACTAAGTTATTTTAGCTCATGGGCATGTATTCACAAAATTATATCTTGAGATCCAAGCATCTTTAGGGAAAAATGTGTGAAGAAAAGTTGTAGATTTTATGGAGGTCTACAACTTTAATGTTGAGAAATTTGTTTGAATCATCTTGTAACATGGTGGAAATTTGGCTTAAAGTTGAGAAAAAATAAAAAAAATTCTATACTTAGAAAAATTTCTAAGTTAAGAAAATTTCAAATTTTGAAACCAAATCTTCAATCTTTGATTTCTTGATGAACAAGTTTCACATTTTTACATTTTTTGATTAATTGTGATCCTTGGTATTTGATTTTAACTAAAAAGTCAAAGTTTGACTTTTCAGTATACAATTGACTTTTGATCAGTTGACTGCAAATTTCATCTGTCAATCCAATGGATTTGCAATATTTTGAACCATGTCATTAGGTAATAATGATGCAATTGAACCCTTGAAATCATGCTTTAAATCAATTGGTCATTTTCTAGGTCAAAAATCAGAAATTACCCTTTCTCAGTCAAAACCCTAATTTTGACCATTTTGACCTTTTGATGATTTGATCAAGTTTCTTGAGGAATTATGGTCCAAACTTTATCAAATGATATATATGAGTCTAAAATGTTGATGTGGATCAAAAATTATGAAGTTTGACTGTAAATTGGCCTTGGTTGACTTTTTCCCCAATACAACTTATTTTTAGGTCAACTGCTCAATTGACTGAGCAAAAGTGTGATCCAAGGTTTGAAACTTGACATGAGTGATCTTGGGGGTCCATAATGGTCAATGAAAGTCATATGGGGCATTGGAAGTTCAAAAATCCTTGTGCAAACTCAAACCCTAATTTTGGGTCATCAGTGTAAGATGAGATGTCTTGAGCTGATCAAACCCTAATCTAGTCTTGAGTCAAAGAGATCTTGTGAGAAAATATTGATAAATGAGAGGGAAAATTTTGGGGTACAACAGCTACCCCTATTCAATCTTCTTAAACCTGAAGAGTTAGATTGGCGAGCTTTGCCATTCGTGACTTGAAGGTGAAAGATGATTGGACACTAGAGTGCCCATAAATTTGCACTCGACGATGTATAGTTGAGGGAATAGGCTTAAAGATGCCATTTGGAGAGGTGATAGAGTCTTTTCGGAGATGGGATTGTAGATGCCATCCAAGAATGTTTGTTGAATTATAAGTTGTGAGCCGAAAGAATGAGTATCAGAATGGCGTCCATGCTTGGAGCGTACCTGAACTGTATCTGGGAGCTGATTTTGACTAAGTATCAGACAGTATCCATGTTTGGAGCGTATCCGAAATGTATCCGAAAGTTGTATCTGAATGAGTATCAGAATGGCATCTGTGTCTGGAGCGTATATGCACCGTATCTGAATGTTGAATCTGAATGAGTATCAGAATGGCATCTGTGTCTAGAGCGTACCGTACTGTATCTGAATGTTGAATCTGAATGAGTATCATAATGGCATCCATGTCTGGAGCGTATCTGTACTGTATCTGAATGAGTATCTGAATGGCATCCGTGTCTGGAGCGTATTCGTACTATATCTGAATGTTGAATCTGAATGAGTATCAGAATGGCATCCGTGTCTGGAGCGTATCTGAACTATATCCTGATTGCATATTGTTAATGGTAGCTGTTAATCTTATCCTGAAAAGGGTAAAATGTTAGCTGAAACACAAAGTTATGTTGCATGGAATGTATGATGCAATGTATTTGCTTTATCAATGTTTATGATATGTGGATGTAATGTATGCGCATGTAAGCTGATTTGATGTATTGCTGTTTGATTGAGGAAAATAAATCCTTGAATGCTGCTGAGGATATGTTGAAATTTCGTGTCTTGAAGTTGAAATACTTCCGAACTCTTGTTGAGAGAAGTAAATTCTATTGTGAGGGCAACGCCATGTACTGCTTGTAAGATCTGCCTGGGGAATCTTGAGAATTTTGACGATTTCTACTGGGGATTAATAATCTGAAATTTGTTCCGCTGGGGATTTAAATGACGTACTGTGGGGATTTCTTGGGTAATAGCCTAGAGACATTTCCCTACTCTTTCAACCTATCAGTAATTGTCTTTCTCATTTTGTTTATTTGTAAACAGTAATTATGTTCAAATGCACACGTTCATCAATGAATCATTGGACATTTTTGCAAACCAAACACAATCGTAAAGAAAAGACAAATAGTTTTTTGCACTTTCAAAGGGGTATCTTTGTATTGACTTTGAATAAGTATTTTGTACAAAGGAGACAAACATTCTAGTGAGAGAATGGTGACATAAAACAAGAAGAATTTATACAAAGAAAGATAGCTATGTGTAATAATCCCATGGGGTTCCCATTCTTCTATAGCCTTTATATCTCTGAATATCTTGTCTATTTGTTGCTTCGTCCGAAGATGATTGAATTGATCAGAAACTCCGAGTTTGTCAGTGAAAGTCAAAGGTTGTCCGTTAAGCGATCTGATGGGACATAGTCATACGCTTTAACTCTCTAACTTTTGCCTGGACCGCCCTTTCGGGTTTTCAGTCCACCGGGAAACCCTTTTTTACCCAAGTCGCCCTTTCGGGTTTTCAACTTGCCGGGTGTACAGATTTTTTTTAATTTTATCCCTAATTTTTGCCCGAACCTTTTTGGTTTGCCGGGATGCCCTTTTTTTTCTTAGGTGTATCAACCTAGCGGGTCTCTTATGCGTAGCATCTTTTGACTATGTCCGTGTTCGCAGGGTGTGGCAGGTCGTCACTGTTGTACCCCAAAATTTGCCCTCCCATATTCTTCAAGAAATTGCCAAGCCAAGTCACAAAATTCTCCAAGGGTTGCATAGTGCAAGGGCCTCCTAAACAGTCAAAATTAGGGTTTTGAGTCTGATCAAGAAAAGGAAGTGTTCAAAGGCTCAATCAAGTCTCATATGCTTACAAACATGGTCAAGCATCCTCATATCAAGTTTCAAGGCATTCAGCTCAAAATTGCACAGTCAAAACCCTAAATTGCACTACAGTCAACTGTAGGGGCAAAATGGTCATTTGACAGTCAAAAGTTCAAATTTTTGGTCAACATATCATTTTGAAGCCACAAACATCATTTGATCAATGCTTGATCATGATTCTCAAAATTTGGCTCAGAAAATCATCAAGATGCAAAAGTTTCCTTATTTGGACAGCTGAAAAAGTCAACTGAAATTGACCAGGGCATAACTTTCACATGTATTATCAGAAAAATTCCATCCAAAGCTCATTTTGAAGAGAAAGACATTTCCTACAACTCATCTTCATACTTCAAGTCCAAGAAATGCTCTCACAAAAAGTTATCAATTTCAACATTATAGGTCATTTTCAAAAGTCAACAAAAAGGGACTTTAAGTCAAAGGCCATAACTTGAGATTGGAATATCAAAATGACATGGGACCAAAGGCATTGGTTAAAGGACTCAAAGACCTTTCTAAAATGTCCAAGAACATGAGAAAAGCTTAAAAATTGAGCAAGTTATGCCTTGTAGAAGTTGGGAAATATTTGTGAAATGGCAAAAGTCAACTATCCTTGAAACTTCAATTTTTGACAAAAGGGCCCACTTCCTTCCACTTGATTCAGCCTTGTCATGCCACACACGTGTCCCATGATTAATTTCAAGATCAAACATTGATTTTTCTATTTTATTTAATTTTTATTAATTTAATTCATTTTAAATCTTTAATAATTCAAATAAAATTTAAAAATCAATGGAATAGTGTCATTTGAATTTGGATAGCTTCCATATATCATGTGCCAGCTCACAAACTCATGCTAGGGTTAGGTTGTACACCAAGTCTTGGTTTTGCTTAAAAAAAGGGAAAGTTTGTTAATGGTGAAAAACCTAGGACTAGTTCTCTCATGGGCATGGATCAAGGCCAGCTAATGACTTAATTCCCTTCCCTCATAAGTACTGAGTCTAACCCTAATCACAAGAGACTGAAAGCTGCGCAGAAGAACAATAGACAAACTTGGAAAATTGTTGAAAAAATTCAAAACTGAATTCATTGTTAGAGGGCGATTCAAGGCATAAAAGTTTTTCCAATAGCTTCCTCAAGTCCTCCTGATCACATTGCAATCCAAAACATCAACTTAAACTCCAGGAATTGGTATATAGAACCCTCCCTGTACAGCAAAAAAGTGACAATCGTGTTTTCAATTCTAGGCATTCTCATGACATTCTAATTATGGATTCTTGTTCCTTGTGATGTTCTAAAGCTAACCCTTATGTTTAATTTGATTATCGTGCTGTGTATGAGATTTTACCATGCGCGATTTCTAGGGTTTTCAGAATTTTAATTTAGGGCTTTTCACCCAAGGCAAAATCGTGACTCCAGACCAAGACCATTAAACTCAGCTCACCTGGACGAAGAGATCCCAACTCTCGCGATGAATTTATATTCAAGGATAGCCTAATCGCTATTTTCTTGAAACCGGCCTAAGAAAACGTATCCAAAACCGTTGCCTTACAGTCTTGTTTTCAGAAAAAAATAAAATAGAACGAAGGAGATGATGTGTTGTCCATCAGCGATAGGCCGGTTTGAAAATTGGCGCGTTAAACCACTAATGCGTTTGTTTTTTCTTTTTGTTATTTGTTTGTTATTAATATATCAAAAGCGTTCAATGGCTCAGCTGGCAGGTGTTGGTAGCGTTCACATCCAAGACCTGGGTTCGAGTCCTAGGTCTGAACAATTTCAATATTGTTTTTCTATACTAATTCCTATGCAGCGTCAGTATTGAGGATGCACCATATGCCTCAAAATCCAAAGGTCCACGCGTCCAAGGGATGCAGATCAAGGGCTCAGAACTGAAGAATACCATGGGGACTAGTCAACGCGCGCATACCTGGCCTGGGAAAGTCAATGGATCTGCATATTAAATGGGCCAGAATTTCATTAATAAAACCTCCAAATTGGGACTTCCACCCCCCCTGGTTTGCAATTTCCTTTTTATTTATTTTGTTTTCAATTCTTATTTTATTTATTTTATTGTTTTAATTTAATAAATTATTTTTACCATACATATAAAAATATTACAAAAAATCAGAAAAGATGACAAATATAATATTTTATTAATTTAATTATTTTCATAAATAAATTAACATGTAAATTAACTTAGTATTATTTTAGGTTGCAATTTTAATTCTTTTCATAAAAATATAGAATTTAGGTTTAATGAATTTTATTCCTTTTTTTTAATTTTTCTTTTTGTCATAATAATAATATTACTTATTTTATTTTCATAATTAAATTGTACATAAATTAACTTAGATTTAATTTAGGTTATATTTTAATATTTTCATAACAAACTTAAAAACCATTAGAATTAGGGTTAGCTAATTTCAATCAATTCTTTTTTTTCTTTTAAATCTTAAAAAACATAAAAATACTAAAAAAAACATTTTTCTTTTAATTCTTAATTTTAATTTCATTATTAACTTTAAAAGGGTCCAACACCCTCGTTCGTAATTTATTTAATTTGCGTATTTGTTTTATTGCTTAAATAATTATGTATCTCTCCCAAAGCGTTGTAACTTAAACTTCTCGCACTTTTATTTCTTTTTGCTTTATTTCCTTTCCGTCAAATCGGGTCCGGTTTAATTTTGGCGATGTGGACCCGCGCCATTTGTAATAGCTTTAGTTTTATTTTCCTCGCAAATATTAACTGTTAAATAAGCATGCAAGAATGAATGGCCCTAATTAAAATCAAGCGTAGATCTCAATGAACATGACAAGACAAATACAAATGAAAACGACACACAATTCGCACACACCACCCCTAGGGTACGCCTCACTGTTGCCTTGCCTCGAAAGGTGATCGTCGAGTAGAGGGCGTCTTAGTAAGTCCTCATGATCCGGGAACCTGGCATGAGGGTAGCTTCTAAGGTGTCTTCCCATTGCTCTGGTGATCACCATGTCCCTACAAACTCGAATTGACCCGAACACCTCCAACGGTGGTGCTACCTACCTCTCAATGGTGGGATGGCACTACTTTAAAAGACATTTACACAGACGAATTCCTTAGGGTAGGTAGACGACTCATGGATACTTGCTCTCTTCAAAACAAACTGAAATCTTTTCACACCAACACTTTTCAAAAGCTTTCGAAGCAAATTTTTCAAACACTCTGACGTACGAGTCGAACTGAAATTTTTCAAAGAAACTTTTTAAAACCCACATTGAAAAGCAAACAAACATTTTTGAAAACACATTGAGCAAGTATCTAAGAGCCCATGGATAACCATGGATAGAAAGGGTGCTAACACCTTCCCTTTCTATAATCTACCTCCCGAACTGAGAGCAATCTCTATAAGGAATTTTTCTGTGCTTTTGTCCTTTCCATTTGGAGAAAATAAAAGACGGTGGCGACTCTTGCTTCAGCGACATTTCGCGAACCAGCTTTAAAACAGTCAGTTCCAGATCCACCGATCACAGAACTGGCGACTCTGCTGGGGAATAATCTTAAAGTGAGGTGTACCTTAGGGCTAGCTCATAACTATGTTTTCAATTGTTTTCCTTGTGTGCTTTAAATTGTGGGTTGCTTGGGAGTTCTATAGATCCTAACCCGGATATGGGGGATACCTTCTTAGAAAGTAGCAACAAGGCTGTGAGGGAACTGTGCGGGGTATACCGACATGGTTGAAACAGTCTGCTACGTTGATGTGGCACTTTGGTGTGTACCGGTAACCCTTGAGTTCAGTCAAGGAGAGTACGGGGCCTCCGCGTGGTGTCATGAAGCATCAACAGACTTTAGGAACCTTAATTGAACTATCTTGGCCTCTTTAGGGTAGTGAGATAACTGACTTTGGTGCAGTCCGAGGTTGGTTGATACTCGATACTACACTCAATTGAGGGTTGCTTTCCTGGAATATTTCGGTCGCCAGTTCAGTGGCTAAATCGAAACGATGAACAATGAAAGCAATCCCGTGATATTGGGAACCTTAGAACCCGGTTACTCTAATAGGACAGGTTGAGCCCACCAACTTCAAGAGGGTAATACCCAGACCCCTTGCTGGCCTAAACTCTAAGGGTTTCTCTTGTGTGACTTGCGTGCCTTCGTACTTGACTACTTGCATGCCTGTTATCTGACACCTGAACTACTTGCAGGTTTTGTTTATAGTCCTTAACTAGGACTCATGACAAGGTTTACCAAATTTCTTGCAGGTTTTGTTTATAGTCCTTAACTAGGACTCATGACAAGGTTTACCAAAGTTCTTGCAGGTTTTGTTTATAGTCCTTAACTGGGACTCATAACAGGGTTTACTAGATCTCTTGCAGGTTTTGTTTATGGCCCTTAATTGGGACTCATAACAAAGTATACTGAATTTCTTGCAGGGTCTGTTTATAGTCCTTAATTGGGACTCATAACAGGGTTACTCACATCGCCCCATGCATAGCATGACACCATACCATTGCATACCATTGCATACATCCTAACCCATTTCAAGGATCTCAAGGGCTTGTGATACAGGTCATGATAAACCAATTACCCAGCAAGGGGCAAAGGGGATTTATTTTCCTCTAGCCAAGGGTGTCAGGGGCTATGACCCACTGGATATGGTGAGCCTTTGACCCTTGACGAAGGACTCTCAACAAAATGAAGTTCTTACAATCAAGCTACCGGTTCCAAATGCTAACAAAGTTTCTCTGTTTACCCCGCGAGGTCCTTGAAAACATTACATGCATGTCATACATCTCATTGCTTTGCAGGTATCCCTTTGACAGGTTGCTTACCCTTCTCCGCTGTTTATTTCAGCCGATCGTCATGAATCCTGAATTATCAGCCGAGCAGACTATCAAGGACCTCCAGGCTCAGAACGCCCAGTTCCAAGAGCTGATCATGAATTTGACCCAGGGGCAACAAGATCTGAAGGCTCTGCTCTTGAAGAAGGACAAGAAGAAGAAGAGGACTGTCTTGTTCAGCCCTAGGCGCAGATTTGGGAATACACCGCAGACTGAAACTGAGAGGACTACCCCATCTGTGAGGGAAAGCAGTCACCATGAGAGAGAGGTGCCTAGTCCAGTGGTCTCCGACAACGAGACAGATTTCAACGACGAACAATACCCTCCTGCCGAAGACAAGTACAAACAGTTGGAGGATAGGCTGAATGCTATGGAGATCCAACAGGTACCTGGGCTGGATTTTGGAGATCTGGGTTTGTCAACTGGTGTGATTATTCCTCGGAAGTTCAAAGCACCATCCTTCTCTAAGTATGACGGGGCGTCTTGTCCCAAGCTGCATCTAAGGTCCTATGTTCGGAAAATGCAGCCGTACTCTGCGGATAAGAATTTATGGATCCACTTCTTCCAGGAGAGTCTTTCAGGGACTCATCTCGAATGGTTCTATCAGCTGGATGGGACCAAGGTTCGTAACTGGGAGGAGTTGGCTACTGCTTTCTACAAGCAGTATCAATACAATGCCGACCTTGCTCCTATGCGTACCCAACTCCAGGGTATGTCGTTAGGATCAAGTGAAGGTTTTAAAGAATATGCGCAGAAATGGAGGGATCTTGCTGGAAGGGTACAACCACCTCTGACTGATCGGGAACTTGTTGATATGTTCTTGGGGACTTTGTCTGGTCCATTCTACAACCACCTAATTGGGAATTCGTCTACTGGATTCACAGATCTTATCTTGACTGGAGAGCGAATAGAAGCTGGCATCCGGTCTGGGAAGATTCAAGAGGCTGCACCTTCTGATAAAAAGCCTCATCATGGAAAGAAAGAATCCAATGCTGTGCACGGTAAAAAGAGCCGTCATGAGGTAGGGGCAATCCAGATCTCCAATCCCGGACCTGCTCAACAAGGACAGGGGCATCAGCGAAAGGAGAAACGACAGTACACCAAAATCAACATGTCACTGGATCAAGCACTGCAACAAATGTTGAAGGCAGGGCTGATCACCTTAAGGGCTCCTCTCCGGAATCCGAACACTTCTGCTCCCAACTATCACCCCAATGATAGGTGCGCATATCATTCTGATAGCCCGGGGCATACTACGGACAACTGCTGGCCTCTCAAGAACAAAATTCAAGACATGATCGACGCCGGGGAGATTCAGTTTGAAGTGCCCGAGACTCCGAACATAATCACTGCTCCGTTACCCAATCGTTGAAGCCTTTGTTTATTTGAATTTTTGAGTTGTATTTTTCTTTGCTTATACAAACAATTACTGTCATAGCAAACTCTTTTATTCTATTAATGCATCGCATACGTCTGTTTTGGGAATTAATACAATTGTTTTCATTATATTCAAAAATTCTTTTCATATTTTTTCTGATGATCAACTCTTGGTTAATAATTCTGAGCCTCTTGAGGGAGGATGACGAAAACGATACCACGATCTTTACAGTATGCTTTTGAACAGACCCCGCTAATGAGGCACAGGCATTGTTTCAATCCCTAAACACTGGAGTTATAAGGATGATAATCCCTCGTCAACCCCTCTGAGCCAAAGAAGTAGGAGTTTTTATTTTCGAAAATCAAAACCCTCAATCATAACCTGGGGCAGGGTAGTCTCTCAGTTGATCCGAGTGCATAACGAATGGCACCAAAAAAGAGATCCTTACAAAACGAAGAAAGACAGTGATGGTTCCGAATAATCATAAGGACATGCAGTCATTATCAAAAAAATTATAAATGAAAATCCCAAAAAGTCAAAGCCAACGAAGAAGACTTCCAAAACTGGGGCATCCCGCTGACTGTAATTCCAAAAAAGGAAACAGTTCAGGCAAAAAAGACAGGGATAACAAAATCAAAAAAACAAGAGGTCTTATAAACCCTCGACAAAAAAGGAATGACTGCCTATTCAAAATAAGTTATCCATCACCAGAAAATTAGAGCAAAGACTCAAACAAGGTCTAACGTATGATCAACTGAGTTTAGGTTTGAAGAACATCACGAAGAGCGGGTGGGTACAAATAAAATTTGAGCCTTTATCCTTTGTTTCTTAAACCGTGAACCAGGCCACGTTACAACCCTTAAAAGTCCTAGCTGAAGCACGGGTTAGTTCGAAAGCATACTGTTACGAAAGGTATCCTGACTCCTTAAGGCTTACGGTAAATACGGAGTTGACATCACGTTTTACAAACATTCACTTGTTTTATAAAAAGAATGCATTTTTAAAATCTTCAAGACAGACATAAGCTTTGCATTTTTAATATAACTTTGTTCGCATATGACTTTTTGTTTGAGCAGCAGGGAAATTCGCACGAGGAATGCCTAATGAACAGAAGTACTTCCAATCCAGGGGCAGACATGATCATGGTCCATTATCTGGGGCAGTCCAATCAAGATTCGGAGAATCTTGCAAAAGCCAAATAGTCTCCATCTTGATCATTTGGGGCATTGGACGATCAAACAAAGATCTTCTGGTAGTACGGCAACACTACACTTCTAACAGGGGCAACTCCTGACTTTCTAAGCACGGACATAGTCGAAAAAATACTACGCATAATCAAAGACCCGCTAGGTTGACACACCTGGGCAAAAATAAGGGCTTCCCGGCGAACCAAAAGGGTTCGGGCAAAATGAAGGGATGAAATGAAAATAAACTGTACACCCGGCAAGTCGAAAACCTGAAAAGGCGGCTTGAGCAAAAATGGGTATCCCGGTGGACTGAAAACCCGAAAGGGCGGTCCAGGCAAAAGTTAGGGATCAAAGCGTACGACTATGTCCTGTCATCTTGTCACCTGCCTACCAGAAGAAGGTTTGCTCATCAACAACTATCAAGCACCTCCACAGGTATCTTCCGCTCCCACATCAGAAACAGGGGCAATAATGGATGGTCTAAGCAATCTGATTGCTCTGTCCTCTAAGGTGTCAAGGTAGGGTCCGTTGAAGAACATAACCAATACAGTTCAATACTTCTCCAGGAGAGTCCAATCCAGCTTCCCCAGGAAAGATGGAGTCCATATCCCCAAGCAGTAAGCTTATCCCCAGTAAATTCTGGAAGCTTACCCCCTCGCAGAACACGAACGTATCGTCCGGCTTGATTTAAAGAGTTATTTCCTCAACAGGATATAACTGGGTTATCCTCAGCCAAAAACCACGGAAAGAGCGTCGTCGACAAAGTCTTCCTATCCCCAGCAAAGTCTATCAACACTTCCAACAAAAAGGATATCTTCAGCAGGTTATTATTAACACTCAGCAAGGCATCCCTCTTCCCACAGAGTATTGCTTCTCAGCATGGTCACTAGAGTATCTTTTCTCCCCGCAGAATCCGTCATTTGCCAAGTTCATCCCCCAACGGAGTCATCTTCTCCTACCGATATACTTGCAACTATCATCCCCAGTGGAAGCAAAATCTATTCCTCAACATCAGCCCAGGATACGACTTCCCGGCACCCGTCAAGGATTTATTTTCTTAGACAAATATACATTCATAAACATCACATCTTCATACACTATAGCATGCATAGGCATCATACTACACGAATCTCATTGATTTTGAAGACATACAGTTCATGCATCATGATTTTGCATACAATTATGTTTTGCCTTTTCAGGAAAAAGATCAATACAAAAATGACTACTATCAACTATCGCAACTCATTCTAGATATAGTTTCAGATGTAAACCAGACATGGTGACATTCTGATGCTGCTTCCAGAATTCCTTCTAGATATAGTTTCAGATATGACCCAGATATGGCGACGTTCTGATACTGCTTCCAGATTTCCTTCTAGATATAGTTTCAGATATGATCCAGATATGGTGACGTTCTGATGCTGCTTCCAGATTTCCTTCTAGATATAGTTTCAGATATGACCCAGATATGGCGACGTTCTGATACTGCTTCCAGATTTCCTTCTAGATCTAGTTTCAGATGTAAACCAGACATGGTGACGTTCTGATGCTGCTTCCAGAATTCCTTCTAGATATAGTTTCAGATATGACCCAGATATGGCGACGTTCTGATACTGCTTCCAGATTTCCTTCTAGATATAGTTTCAGATATGATCCAGATATGGTGACGTTCTGATGCTGCTTCCAGATTTCCTTCTAGATATAGTTTCAGATATGACCCAGATATGGCGACGTTCTGATACTGCTTCCAGATTTCCTTCTAGATCTAGTTTCAGATGTAAACCAGACATGGTGACGTTCTGATGCTGCTTCCAGAATTCCTTCTAGATATAGTTTCAGATATGACCCAGATATGGCGACGTTCTGATACTGCTTCCAGATTCCCTTCTAGATATAGTTTCGAATATGATCCAGATATGGTGATGTTCTGATGCTGCTTCCAGATTTCCTTCTGGATATAGTTTCAGATATGATCCAGATATGGTGACGTTCTGATGCTGCTTCCAGATTTCCTTCCAGATATAGTTTCAGATATGACCCAGATATGGCGACGTTTTGACACTTATTCTAGTTGAAGATGTTTCAAGACCTAGACCGGTTCAGTTAAATCGACCCTAAGATTTTCCTGATTCTTATCCAGTCAAAAAACCTTCTCTGGTTCAGTCAGATCGACCCTAAGATCTCCCTGATGCTTATCCAGTTGAAGATATTTCAAAACCTTGTCCGGTTCAGTTAAATCGACCCTAAGATTTTCCTGATGCTTATCCAGTCAAAGGCCTTCTCTGGTTCAGTCAGATCGACCCTAAGATCTCCCTGATGCTTATCCAGTTGAAGATATTTCAAGACCTTGTCCGGTTCAGTTAAGTCGATCCTAAGATTTTCCTGATTCTTACCCAGTCAAAGGCCTCTCTGGTTCAGTCAGATCGACCCTAAGATCTCCCTGATTCTTATCCCAGTAGAAGACATCCAAGATTTTTTCTCAACGAGCGTTGTTGAAGTTAAAGTCGCCCAAGGTTCTCTTACCATTCATGCTAAGGTAGTAACCATCCCTGGTTCTTTCATCGCCGTTTGAAGCTCCAGACTCAGCTCCTGTAACCAGTCAGGACACATCTATACCAGAAATCTAAAAATCAGCTCCTGCAACGTGTCAGGTACTCATTTTCTGTTCTGCAGGTATACAGGTTCTCGCCAAGGAATCTCTTACGCAATCAAACATCCAGATGGCATCTATAAGCCCATTCCACCATCACTGCCACTATGTGAGCGCAAATTTCTGGGCACTCTAGTGTCCAATCATCTTCTACCCTCGGATTACGAAAGGCACATCCGCCAATCTGCATCCTCAGGTATAAGAAGATTGAACAGGGGCAACTGTTGTACCCCAAAATTTGCCCTCCCATATTCTTCAAGAAATTGCCAAGCCAAGTCACAAAATTCTCCAAGGGTTGCACAGTGCAAGGGCCTCCTAAACAGTCAAAATTAGGGTTTTGAGTCTGATCAAGAAAAGGAAGTGTTCAAAGGCTCAATCAAGTCTCATATGCTTACAAACATGGTCAAGCATCCTCATATCAAGTTTCAAGGCATTCAGCTCAAAATTGCACAGTCAAAACCCTAAATTGCACTACAGTCAACTATAGGGGCAAAATGGTCATTTGACAGTCAAAAGTTCAAATTTTTGGTCAACATATCATTTTGAAGCCACAAACATAATTTGATCAATGCTTGATCATGATTCTCAAAATTTGGCTCAGAAAATCATCAAGATGCAAAAGTTTCCTTATTTGGACAGCTGAAAAAGTCAACTGAAATTGACCAGGGCATAACTTTCACATGGATTATCAGAAAAATTCCATCCAAAGCTCATTTTGAAGAGAAAGACATTTCCTACAACTCATCTTCATACTTCAAGTCCAATAAATGCTCTCAAAAAAAGTTATCAATTTCAACATTATAGGTCATTTTCAAAAGTCAACAAAAAGGGACTTTAAGTCAAAGGCCATAACTTGAGATTGGAAAATCAAAATGACATGGGACCAAAGGCATTGGTTAAAGGACTCAAAGACCTTTCTAAAATGTCCAAGAACATGAGAAAAGCTTAAAAATTGAGCAAGTTATGCCTTGTAGAAGTTGGGAAATATTTGTGAAATGGCAAAAGTCAACTATCCTTGAAACTTCAATTTTTGACAAAAGGGCCCACTTCCTTCCACTTGATTCAGCCTTGTCATGCCACACACGTGTCCCATGATTAATTTCAAGATCAAACATTGATTTTTCTATTTTATTTAATTTTTATTAATTTAATTCATTTTAAATCTTTAATAATTCAAATAAAATTTAAAAATCAATGGAATAGTGTCATTTGAATTTGGATAGCTTCCATATATCATGTGCCAGCTCACAAACTCATGCTAGGGTTAGGTTGTACACCAAGTCTTGGTTTTGCTTAAAAAAAGGGAAAGTTTGTTAATGGTGAAAAACCTAGGACTAGTTCTCTCATGGGCATGGATCAAGGCCAGCTAATGACTTAATTCCCTTCCCTCATAAGTACTGAGTCTAACCCTAATCACAAGAGACTGAAAGCTGCGCAGAAGAACAATAGACAAACTTGGAAAATTGTTGAAAAAATTCAAAACTGAATTCATTGTTAGAGGGCGATTCAAGGCATAAAAGTTTTTCCAATAGCTTCCTCAAGTCCTCCTGATCACATTGCAATCCAAAACATCAACTTAAACTCCATGAATTGGTATATAGAACCCTCCCTGTACAGCAAAAAAGTGACAATCGTGTTTTCAATTCTAGGCATTCTCATGACATTCTAATTATGGATTCTTGTTCCTTGTGATGTTCTAAAGCTAACCCTTATGTTTAATTTGATTATCGTGCTGTGTATGAGATTTTACCATGCGCGATTTCTAGGGTTTTCAGAATTTTAATTTAGGGCTTTTCACCCAAGGCAAAATCGTGACTCCAGACCAAGACCATTAAACTCAGCTCACCTGGACGAAGAGATCCCAACTCTCGCGATGAATTTATATTCAAGGATAGCCTAATCGCTATTTTCTTGAAACCGGCCTAAGAAAACGTATCCAAAACCGTTGCCTTACAGTCTTGTTTTCAGAAAAAAATAAAATAGAACGAAGGAGATGATGTGTTGTCCATCAGCGATAGGCCGGTTTGAAAATTGGCGCGTTAAACCACTAATGCGTTTGTTTTTTCTTTTTGTTATTTGTTTGTTATTAATATATCAAAAGCGTTCAATGGCTCAGCTGGCAGGTGTTGGTAGCGTTCACATCCAAGACCTGGGTTCGAGTCCCAGGTCTGAACAATTTCAATATTGTTTTTCTATACTAATTCCTATGCAGCGTCAGTATTGAGGATGCACCATATGCCTCAAAATCCAAAGGTCCACGCGTCCAAGGGATGCAGATCAAGGGCTCAGAACTGAAGAATACCATGGGGACTAGTCAACGCGCGCATACGTGGCCTGGGAAAGTCAATGGATCTGCATATTAAATGGGCCAGAATTTCATTAATAAAACCTCCAAATTGGGACTTCCACCCCCCCTGGTTTGCAATTTCCTTTTTATTTATTTTGTTTTCAATTCTTATTTTATTTATTTTATTGTTTTAATTTAATAAATTATTTTTACCATACATATAAAAATATTACAAAAAATCAGAAAAGATGACAAATATAATATTTTATTAATTTAATTATTTTCATAAATAAATTAACATGTAAATTAACTTAGTATTATTTTAGGTTGCAACTTTAATTCTTTTCATAAAAATATAAAAAATATAGAATTTAGGTTTAATGAATTTTATTCCTTTTTTTTAATTTTTCTTTTTGTCATAAAAATAATATTACTTATTTTATTTTCATAATTAAATTGTACATAAATTAACTTAGATTTAATTTAGGTTATATTTTAATATTTTCATAACAAACTTAAAAACCATTAGAATTAGGGTTAGCTAATTTCAATCAATTCTTTTTTTTCTTTTAAATCTTAAAAAACATAAAAATACTAAAAAAAACATTTTTCTTTTAATTCTTAATTTTAATTTCATTATTAACTTTAAAAGGGTCCAACGCCCTCGTTCGTAATTTATTTAATTTACGTATTTGTTTTATTGCTTAAATAATTATGTATCTCTCCCAAAGCGTTGTAACTTAAACTTCTCGCACTTTTATTTCTTTTTGCTTTATTTCCTTTCCGTCAAATCGGGTCCGGTTTAATTTTGGCGATGTGGACCCGCGCCATTTGTAATAGCTTTAGTTTTATTTTCCTCGCAAATATTAACTGTTAAATAAGCATGCAAGAATGAATGGCCCTAATTAAAATCAAGCGTAGATCTCAATGAACATGACAAGACAAATACAAATGAAAACGACACACAATTCGCACACACCACCCCTAGGGTACGCCTCACTGTTGCCTTGCCTCGAAAGGTGATCGTCGAGTAGAGGGCGTCTTAGTAAGTCCTCATGATCCGGGAACCTGGCATGAGGGTAGCTTCTAAGGTGTCTTCCCATTGCTCTGGTGATCACCATGTCCCTACAAACTCGAATTGACCCGAACACCTCCAACGGTGGTGCTACCTACCTCTCAATGGTGGGATGGCACTACTTTAAAAGACATTTACACAGACGAATTCCTTAGGGTAGGTAGACGACTCATGGATACTTTCTCTCTTCAAAACAAACTGAAATCTTTTCACACCAACACTTTTCAAAAGCTTTCGAAGCAAATTTTTTAAACACTCTGACGTACGAGTCGAACTGAAATTTTTCAAAGAAACTTTTTAAAACCCACATTGAAAAGCAAACAAACATTTTTGAAAACACATTGAGCAAGTATCTAAGAGCCCATGGATAACCATGGATAGAAAGGGTGCTAACACCTTCCCTTTCTATAATCTACCTCCCGAACCGAGAGCAATCTCTATAAGGAATTTTTCTGTGCTTTTGTCCTTTCCATTTGGAGAAAATAAAAGACGGTGGCGACTCTTGCTTCCGCGACATTTCGCGAACCAGCTTTAAAACAGTCAGTTCCAGATCCACCGATCACAGTCACCGTCCATGGTGGTCAAGATCATTGACCCACCGGAGAATATGTTCTTGATTACAAATGG
This sequence comes from Vicia faba, assembly GCA_948472305.1. NCBI lineage: Eukaryota > Viridiplantae > Streptophyta > Magnoliopsida > Fabales > Fabaceae > Vicia > Vicia faba. Next base: position 1,309,969,326 of record OX451736.1, on the reverse strand, counting down.
TCCTTCATAGATAGGAGTCCATTTGCCCATGGGATCACTTTGTGGCAAGATGATACGTTTGATCACCAGATCCCCAACTTGATATACTTGGCGCCTGACTTTCTTGTTGAAATCCTTGATCATCCGCTTCTGATACATCTGACCATGGCAAACAACAGTAAGCCTCATCCTCCTTCAAACCTACATCCTTCATAATTCTCAGAGAGGGGATTTGAACCTCAATAGGCAAGACAGCCTCCATGCCGTAAACCAAATAATAGGGTGTTGCCTCGGTTGATGTGCGAGCCGTGGTACGATACCCGTGGAGAGCGAATGGTAGAATCTCATGCCAGTCTTTATACGTGACTGTCATCTTTTATGTGATCTTCTTAATGTTATTATTCGCAGCTTCGACAACACCATTCATCTTTGGCCGATAGGGGGAAGAATTATGATGATGAATCTTGAATTGCTCGCACAAGGTGATGATCATAGTGTTGTTAAGATTTTTACCATTGTCAGTGATGATCCTTTCCGGGATACCGTACCGGCAAATGAGATTTTGCTTGATGAAGCGGACATCGACATTCTTGGTAACGGAAGCGAAGGAAGCTGCTTCAATCCACTTGGTAAAATATTCAATGGCCACTAGGATGAAACGGTGTCTATTGGAGGCTATAGGCTTGATCTCTCCAATCATATCAATTCCCCACATAGCGAAGGGCCAAGGAGCCGTCAATACATTCAGAGGAACTGGGGGTACGTGCACCTTGTCAGCATAAATTTGACACTTATGACAAGTCTGAGAGTGTTGATAGCAATCTGCTTCCATAGTAGACCAATAATAGCCTCCCCATAGGATTTTCTTTGCCATCGTATGCCCACTGGAGTGGGTGCCAAAAGTATCGTCATGTAATTCAGCCATGATCTTTTCAGCTTCAACCTTATCCACGCACCGAAGCAAAATGGAGTAATGATTGCGTTTGTACAGGATGCCATTACTAAGGAAGAACTTAGTAGAGAATCTCCTTAAGAACTTCTTATCATTGATTGAATCTCCTTTAGGATATTCTTAAGCCTCGAGATACCTCTTGACCTCATGAAACCAAGGCTGGTCCACTACCTCTTCAGTATTAATCTCGTGACAATGTGCTGGTTCATCCATTCGTTCGATGGTGATCTGGGGAGCCTCGTTATCCCAATTAAGTTTAAACATAGATGACATTGTGGCTAGAGCGTCTGTTAGCTGATTTTCTTCTCGCGGGAAATGCTCGAAGGTAATCTTCTCAAAATGTGGTAGCAATGTCAAAACATGTTCTTTGTAAGGGATAAGGTTTGGGTGCTTAGTGTCCCATTCCCCTTTGATCTGACTGATGACCAAAGCTGAATCTCCAAACACATCTAAAGATTTGATTCCCAAGTCTATGGAAGCTTTGAGACCAAAGATGCATGCTTCATATTCCGCCATATTGTTCGTACAGTTGAAGCAAAGTCTGGCAGTAAAAGGAGTATGACACCCTTTTGGAGATATGAGTACATCGCCGATACCATTACCAAGTGCACTGGATGCCCCATCAAAGAACAGGGTCCATCGGGATCCTTGTTCAGGTCCATCATATGGCCTGATTGCTTCACAGTTGTCTAATATCATGATGTCTTCATCCGGGAATTCAAACTTCATGGACTGATAGTCTTCTACAGCTTGGTGTGCAAGGTGATCAGCCAATACACTGCCCTTTATAGCTTTCTGGGTAGTATACTGTATGTCATATTCTGTTAGGATCATCTTCCATCTAGATATCCTCCCAGACATAGCAGGCTTCTCGAAGATGTATTTTATCGGATCCATCTTAGATATCAACAAGGTAGTATGAGTCAGCATATATTGTCTTAGCTGACGAGCATCCCATGCCAGAGCGCAGCAAGTTTTCTCGAGCAGTGAATATCTGGTTTCACAGTCGGTAAAATTTTTGCTCAGGTAGTAAATAGCGTGCTCTTTTCAGCCAGACTCGTCATGCTGCCCCAATACACACCCTGTTGAGTTTTCTAAAACAGTCAAATACATGATCAGTGGTCTTCCCTCGACTGGTGGCATCAAAATAGGAGGCTCTTGTAAGTACTCTTTGATCTTGTCAAAAGCAACATGGCATTCATCATTCCATCTGACTACTTGATCTTTCTTTAATAGTTTGAAGATTGGCTCACAAGTAGTCGTTAGGTGAGAAATGAATCTGGAAATATAGTTCAGGCGTCCCAAGAATCCTCTGACTTCCTTCTCAGTATGAGGAGCTGGCATTTCTTGTATTGCTTTAACCTTGGCCGGGTCGACCTCAATACCTTTGTTGCTGACGACAAAGCCTAAGAGTTTACCAGACCGTACTCCGAATGTGCACTTGTTTAGATTCAACCTTAGCTTGTACTTCCTTAGTCTCTCAAACAACTTTTGCAAGTGATCCAAGTGCTCTTCTTCTGTTTGTGATCGGACTATCATGTCATCTACGTAGACCTCTATTTCATGATGTATCATGTCGTGAAATAAAGCTACCATGGCGCGTTGATAGGTTGCCCCAGCATTCTTCAGTCCGAATGGCATCACCTTGTAGCAGAATGTGCCCCACTGTGTGACAAATGTAGTTTTCTCCATGTCTTCAAGTGCCATTTTGATTTGGTTGTAACTTGAGAATCCGTCCATGAAGGAAAATACTTTGTGTTGGGCCGTATTGTCAACCAGGATATCGATGTGGGGGAGTGGAAAATCATCTTTAGGGCTGACCCTATTCAAATCTCTATAATCCATGCACATTCATACTTTGCCGTCCTTTTTAGGTACGAGAACAATGTTGGAAACCCATTGAGGATAAGAAGTGACGGCTAAGAATCCAGCATTGAATTGCTTCATGACCTCCACTTTGATCTTTTCTGACATATCAGGCCTCATGCGGCGAACTTTTTGTTTAATTGACAATCTTCTCTTATAGGTAGACGATGTACCACAATGTCTGTATCAAGTCCTGGCATGTCTTCATATGACCAGGAAAAGATCTCAACATAATCATGCAATAGCTGAATCAGACGCTCCTTGACACTGGGCTCCAGATTGACACCCACCTTGACCTCTTTTTTATCCTCCTCGGTACCCAGATTGATCGTATCTACAGGTTCCTCGTGAGGTTGAATGGCTCGTTCCTCTTGTTGTAGTAGTCTGGCAAGTTCCCCTGGTACTTCACAATCTTCCTCACCTTCGTCTTCGGCTTGGTAGATTAGATTCTCAGAGTCACAAAAAGCCATAGCAGTATCGTTACCCATGGGATCTGGAATAGAGGGGTACCTGCATTTGTGAGTGTGGGTATGTGTAAGGGTATAACCATCTTTAAAAAATAAAATGTAAAAGAAAAACAATGAGCATAAAAGTTTGTATGCGAAAAACGTCCATGATTCATTGAATGTCATATAAAGATGAAATAATAACCCTTACAAATGGACCATTGTGCCTCGGGAAAGACACAAGGTTTTAAATGTGCGAATTGTTTGTGAATATTATAAGTCCAACAGAAATGTAAAGATAAATTACTGAGGGATGAAAGTTATTGGAATAAAGTCTCTGGCCTCCCAATTGCGAAGTCCTCCATTGACAGTTGGAAATATCCAATCCTCCAAGCTGCAATCCTCTTCACCCTCTCCCACTGCATTGACCTCCCGGTTGCTAATCCTCAAGGGTGGCCCTCTAGCACGGGCACAACATACAGCCTTCTGAGCACTTAAAGTGAACCCTAAGCCAAACTTGTCAGATTTATACAGAATATCTGGAAGTTGCCCCCAGATGGTGCATCCACCCTCCTCTATTACTGCCTTGGAGTCTTTCAGAGATGACATCCGGAGTGGAGGTCTTGTGATCTTGGGAACCTGGGACACAGTCTTGGTCACTGCTACCTCTTAGGGGACCTCTTTGAAATGTTGAAAAGGAGTTTCAATGAACTCGCCGTCCAATTCCACACACCAGAAGGAATTGAGGTGGATAATCATATACTATTCCTCTCCGTGGACAATGATAATCTTTCCCTGAACCGGATATTTCAGTGTCTGGTGCAGTGTATAGGTGACAGCGCCAACATTATGGATTCACGGTCGCCCTAGCAGACAGGAGTAAGAGGGGCGGATGTCCATTACATAGAAGGTTGAGTTGAAAGTTTGAGTTCCAATCTTTATGGGGATATCCACCTCCCCGTGGACCATCCTCTTTTAGCCATCAAATGCCCTTACGACTATGTTACCGGGTTTCAGCGTCAGTCCTTCGTTGTCTAGTCTGTCGAGAGCTTTCTTCGGTAAAACATTCAAAGATGAGCCAGTGTCCACCAAGACATGGGACAGAGTTATGCCTCTACATTCCACAGAGACATGCAATGCCTCGTTGTGCTTTCTTCCCCTTGGTGTCAGATCAGCATCTGAGAAGCCTAGGCCGTTGTCCACCGTTAAGCTGGCCACACAATCTTGAAATTGGTCAGCAGATGTCTCTTGTGGCACATGGGCTATCTTTAGAAACTTCACCAGGGCTTTCTCATGTGCTTCGGAACATAGCAGAAATGCCAACATGGAGATTTTGGAGGGATTTTGCCCCAACTATTTAACAACGTCGTAGTCGCTCCTCTTTATTATTCTCAGGATCTCCTCCATCTTTTTCTTGGAGGTTTCGGGAATAGCCAGTGGTTGGGCCTTCGTCTGGACAGGCTCCACTTGAATACTTTTTCCTCGAGTTTCAACAGCAGGAGTGTTGGTAGGAAGGATAACAGGGGTTGTATCGTCTTCGTCAATAGGAGCACTTGCAGAGATGATTATTGGTACATAAGTAATCTTTGGAGCAACCACGGGTCCAAAAACTGCCTTTGGGGGGGCAATTTCTGGAGAGAAGATTTTACCGCTTCGGGTAATCTTACTGGTTCCGGCAATATTACTAATGTCAGAGTCTTCTTCTTCGGAGTTTATCTCTTCGGCGGCCAGCCCATCTTGTTTGATGCCATGGTAGTAGATGTTACCACCGTGATTCCACGACACAGTTTTGTCTGATTCATACGGGACTGGCCCATGCATTGTGATTATAAGAGGAGTAGCTTTTGGAACCGATGTAATTCTTACGAGTCTTTTGGGGACCCTGGAAGAATTGGAGGATATGGTGATGATTGAAACGTCTTCAACAAGAACAGGTGAAACAAGAGTACTTTCAAACATAATTTCTTTGTTGTCTATCAAGCGTTGAATGCTTATTTTCAACAAAGGGCAAACAGTTGTTGAGGATAAGCAGAGGTGGAAGTCTTCATTACAACTCGGGAATACACCGGCTTTCAACAAGTTTATCTTAATGATTGGGAGTGGAGTCATGAGTTCATCGACTGTGGTAACAAATAAATCTTCTTCAATTGCATTGGCATTATGACCATGTCTAGGCATAGGAGCAGAAATGACATTTGGCTTATCGGGCGCATCAAACACAATCTCTTTTGCCTCTATAAGGTCTTGAATTTTGTTTTTCAAGGCCCAACAGTTGTTGGTGTCGTGACCCGTAATTTCGGAATGATATGCGCAACGGGCATTTGGGTGATAATGAGGGGACGTTGTGTTGGGGTTTTTTGGAGCTTCTTTTAAAGTTTCCAAATTGGATTTCAGAAGGTGCGGTAAAACCCAGGCTAGAGTCATATTAATTCTGGTGAATTGTCGGACTGGCCTTTCCATCCTTGGTTGGTTACTTCTTGGTTGATCAGATGTAGGCTTTGGGATCATAACAGCCCCTACCATTGGTCGGTGTTCAGCTCTCCCTTGATTCCTTTGTGGATATACAGCAGATACCTCCTTCTTCCTAATGAAGGGCTTCCTCACAGCTATAGAGGCAGATGAATCCTTCTGAACCTTTCCACTTTTTATGCCAGCTTCCACCCTCTCTCCAGTCAGTATTAACTCAGTAAATCCTGCAGATGAGCTTCCAATTAAATGGTTGAAGAAAGGGCCCGATAGAGTGCATAAGAACATGTCCACCAACTCCCTTTCATACAGAGGGGGTTGAACTCTCCCAGCTAGATCTCTCCATTTCTGCGCATAATCCTTGAAACCCTCATTGGAAGCCATGTCCATACTCTAAATTTGAGTACGGGTAGGCGCCAAATCTGCATTATATTGATATTGCTTATAGAAAGTTGCGGCAAGGTCTTCCCAGTTGTGGATGTTGGCCCTTTCCAGTTGGTAAAACCAGTCGAGTTGTGTTCCAGATAGACTATCTTGGAAAAAATGCACCCACAAGTCTTTATCTGCAGAGTGTGGCTGGATCTTTCTCACATATGATTGGAGGTGCATCTTAGGACATGACACCCCATCATATTTTGCAAACAAAGGCACTTTAAATTTTGGAGGGATCACGATCCCCGACACTAGTCCCAATTCTTCAAAGTCTAGACCTGACACCTTTTGTATTTCCATAGCGCTCAAACGCTCCTTAAGATGTCTGTACTTATCATCAGCTGGAGGATATTGTTCCTCAGAGTAGTCTTCCTCTTCTTCCTGCTCTTCAGATTCTAACGGAACCGCTGTTTCCTTTCCTTTCCCCTCTCCTTCACCAGATGTTGTTGCAAAATTCAAGGTTCTTCTAGTCTGTCCTTGAAACCTTCTCCCCATGTTTAAAACCCTAATGACCTTTTTTGTTTTCTTCTTTCTTTCCTCAGCCAGCAGAGTCTTCAACTCCTCTTACCCCTTGGCTAGGGTCATGAGTAACTGTTGAAATTGCGTGTTATGAGCTTGGAGATCTTTGACTGTCTGTTAGAGATCCATCTTACTAAAATAAATAGTAGAGAGATGAGGAAACTTGTTTCCAAAGACCTGTTTATGTTATGATGAATGATATGTGCATATGCAATGTTTTCAAGGATTTCAAAGATTCAAGTTTGTTTTAGACGAAAAGAAACACACGTTATATTAATAAGATAAAGTTTGAGTACATCAATGCCCCTTGGGCAAAATAATACAAAACTCTAAGATAAAAAGGTAGTACACATCCTCTTTGGTGCAATGTAGGAATTTAGAGTCTGCTCCTCATGAAGTAGCCTAGTGAGTTCCAAAACCTTCTTCTCGCTTGCGTAGAATTGGGCTTCAAAAGTATCTCGCTCTCCTTTAAGCTGTATCCAATACCTTTGTAGGTCTTCAAGAGATGTGGGCATGTCAGGATGTAGGATAATGTATGGAACATCTCCCTCCTTAACAGGCTCAATGATCACCGGGAGAATGGAAGGATAAGGCATCATAAGACTTTGAGCGCGGGTTCGTACCCACTTGAGGTAAGGCTCAAGAGGGATGGAATTCTTGTGTCCCAAAGTCTTGCTATCCACCTTGTTTATCATCCTCCAAGCTCGGATGAATCTCTGGCGAAGACCTTGACCGTCGTTGTTGTAGTCGAATACCAAACCTTGAATCAGCATCTCGTGCGGGCCATCCCTTCAGGCGTAACCAAACTGTCTTAGAGCTAAGCAAGGATTATAGGTGATGCCTCCCCTAATGCCAAGTAGAGGGACATTAGGGAATTCCCCACAACGGTCAACATTGATAACATTCTCTTTGGATCGAGAGCACCAATGAATATCTGAATGTTTGAGCGTCATTAACCTTTGTGACCACCTTGAACCTTGCTCATTCTTTAAGACTGATTGGGGAAGATGAGAAATAAACCATCTTGCCAGGAGAGGAGTGCAACACATAAGTACACCCCTTTTCCTCATTGTGCGAGTGTGAAAAGAGTGTAGGATATCCCCTAGCAATGTAGGCACCGGATTGCATGACATGAAGATTTTGATGGCACTCACATCTATGAGTTGGTCAAGATTGGGAAACAAAACCATCCCATAGATGAGAAGAGCCACAATTTCCTCAAAGGCTTGCAAGTCTAAGGAATTCCAATAGCTTTGGGCTTTCTCAAACAGGAACTTTGCTAAGAAGCCTTTGACACAACTTCTAGTTTCCCAATAAGTTGTGACATCAGATGAGTGCAAGTGTAGAGCTTGAGAAATCTCTTCTGGCTTTGGGTCTCTTTCCGTACTGTTGAAAGGTAGTTGATTGATAATGGGAATCCTCAAGAGTTTGGAGAATTCTTCCAAAGTAGGCACAAGCTGATAGTCGGGAAATGTGAAGCAATGGTGCAAAGGATCAAAGAACTGGAAGAGCACTTTCATCATATCCTCATCTGTGTTGTAGGTGACCAAATTGAGCAGACGACCATTCCTCTCGGTGAATGGAGTGTTCTCAGGGATCCTAGAAGCTAGCTCCTTGAGTTGTGGAGGAATTCTTACAAGGTTGACTTGGATAGTTTTCCTGCGAAGTGAATCCATATCCTACAAAACAAGAACAAAGATGAATCTCCAAAATCCTTGAAATGGTTAGTGATGTGTATGATGCTCATGATGTCCATGATGTTATCTACAAGTATGCATATACAAACAAGGCAAACAAGTTCTTAATTTTGGCTTGCATGGGGTTTTATAGGTAAGTACCCTCTTAAAGTTTAGTTGGCTTAAACCTGTCCTAGTAATAGTAACCGGGTTCTAAGGAGCTCAATATCACCAGATTGTTTCCTTGGTTATTGTTTCAGCTCAAGCCTCTTTAATGGAGACCGAAATATCCCAAGAAAGAAAACCTCAACGAGTGTAGTATCGAGTATCTACCAACTTCGGACTACACCAAAGCCAGTCATCTCACTACATCCTAAAGTCCAAGTTGGTCAAGTAAAGGGTTCTAGATGTTCGTTAGTGCTTCATGACATCACTCAACGGCCCTGTATTCTCTTTGATTAACTCAAAGGCTACTGGTACCCACAAATATGTCACACTGACATAGCTATTGCTTAGACTATGTCGGTATACCCCGTACAGTTTCCATAACGTATTTCTATTTACCTATAATGTATCCCAAATCCGGGTGGAGGATTTCAAACCCAAATAAAGAACCATAACATAAAGCATACAAGTCAAAAAATGTAAGCAAATAAATGTGATCTAGCCCTAAGGCAACCCTACTTTTATAAAATTCCCCATCAGAGTCGCCAGTTCCGTGATACGGTGGAAGAACTGACTTGAGGTTTTGTGTTTTATCGCAAATGTTGCGGTTAGCAAGAGTCGCCACTGACTTTTCTTTTATCCAAAAGGAAAGGTGAAAAGGCACAGGAAAGACCTTTGAGATTGTTTCTTGAGTTCGGGGGATAGATTATGAAAAGCGAAGGTATTAGCACCCTTTTCATCCATGGTTTTCCATGGGCTCTTAGTTACTTGCTAGATCACTTGCTTTTTTGTTTTGAAATTGTGTTTTGTGTGGTTTTGAAAGTATTTTGTAAAAGAGGCCTTTGTTTAGACAATCTTTGTAATGATTCTCGTTCATAAGAATGTATACAAAGATGTTTGTCTTTTTGAAAATGTTTTCAATGTTTGAAAATGTATGTGTTTGTTTTGAAAATAGCAAGGATAGTTGTTTGAAAATAGAGCAAGTAACTAGAAGCAATCTACCTACTCAAATGTCTTTCTTGTTCATTTTCTATTTCTTTGACATTGTCGTCTTACCATTGATTTGGTAAGCAACCCTATCTTTGGATGTAAACGGGACGGGCGTGGGTCATCGTATAGCCATGATTAGCAATGTTGCAAGGTATCTTAGCATTTTTGAGGGACCAAGATCATTTTGTAAGGCAACTTTGAATAGCGTCATCGAGGAACTATGATCTTATACTTGTTTGTTTTGCCAAGACATTTCGCATGCGTAATATGGATATTTTTGTACAAGGCAACCAAGTGGAGAAACCCTAAGGATGCTTGTGTGCAAGTGTGTTATTTTCATGCTTTGATTTTGTCTTGGATTTAGGGTTTTCTATTTGATTTGTTTTTATCTTGCCATTCAAACCCTAATTACTAGCATGGTATGTAAAAGCGGTAAATTGCATAATTTAAAGATTACTACGCTATTACAACATTTTATGAGAGGGGGGAATACAAATTATGAATGAGGATTTGTAATAATGTAAATCTAATTAAGCTATTACAACCAAATCGAATTTGTACAAATATTTGAATAAATAAGATACAATATAAATTAAATGTGCAATGGTATGTATATGCAAGAAAAAGATTTTTGTTTTGTTTTTATGTGAAAAGGAGTTTTGAACTAGACCTAATAACTTAAGAAAAGGAAATTAATTCTTGAAAAATAGTTAACCCTAATTTCTAATTTAAAAGAAAATAAAGTTCTTTAACTATTATTTTTGTGTATTTTTTGCCTTAAAATAATAAATAACATTTATAAAAAAAATATTTAGTCTTTTTATATGTCAAAAATAAATATTTACAAGTATGAAAGAAAAGGAATAAAATAATTAACCTAATTCTATTTTTATTTATAAGTTTATTAAAAAAAGTATATGTATGATATGTAACTAAAATAAAATATTTTTTATGAGAAAAATAAAATAAAATGGACCAAAATATAAATTTAGCATTTTTATATTTTTTACGATTTTTAATATTAAGGAAAATATATTTAATAAAATAGAAAATGAAAATAAAATGAATAATAAAATATATTGGCCAGGGGGTATCCTGAGCAATCAGGTGGTATTATGTTAGAAAAAAAACGCTAGGCCCAAATGTTGAAGCCCATCCTGCAAACAGCCAAAAAAAGGATGAAAACTTTGGAAAAAAATGCAAAAAGACAGGCACCAAAGCTCGAACCCATGACCTTGGCATTCTCAGCATGCTGCCTTGCCACTGGGGTGGCTGTACATCTGTTAGTTTATGTGAAAACAAAAATACATAACACAAAACGCTTCCTCTGCCCTGTACTTCGTCTTCTTCCTCTAGCTAGCCAGACCAAGCATATCTCTCTCATTTCTCCATGAAAATGGAAACTTCAAACATGAAAATGATAGTAGTCTTTCCCACGATTTCAGACATGTAACTTATGGAAGCTAACAATCAAAGATCAAAACGAATTTTAAAGGCCCTAATTTCAAACCTAATTTTTACAGAAATTTGAATTCTAAAATTCTCTATACATAATGATCAGAAATGAAATCTATGCATATGGTTGGCTTTAGCACAATAATATCTACATTTTCCTTTCACAAATCGTGTTCAATGGATGCATGTATGAAGAGATAAAAGTTGGAGTTCTTACCTCTTTCAGCTGAGATCGTGGATGGAGTTTGAGTGAGATTTATGAAGGCCTGAAGATTCCTTTAGCTTGCTTGAACCTCCCTGAGTGTGTTCCAATCCTTACCCTGCTTTGAAAGTGTCTGAAACTCTCTATCCAAGTCAACCTGCAAGCTTGAAAAACAAAAATGGAAGACAGAGAATGAGGTGTTATAGTGGAGGGATGATGGCCTGGAACACTTAGATATGAGGTAGGTAAAGTGTTTGAGTGATTAAAACTTGAAACGCGTGAGTGAATTTGTGGATTGCTATGCTATGCTCAAACTGCAAGTTTTTTACAGGATTTTGGTGATAGGGAGTTTTTGAGTGTTTTAGGCCTTTTGCAATCGTGTTCTAAGTTGTAATGTGCTTGTGTATTAGTATAGAGAAAGTTTCAAATCCACTCCTCAACAGATTTCTGAGTTGTGTCCTTTTTTGCACTCTTACTTGCTTTTTAAGAAAGGTGAAGAGACCACTCCTTACATGCTTGAACATGCCTTCTTGGACTTGGTACAAGTTCTAGATAACTTGTATTTGGTTTATAGGACTTGTGTGTGCAGAGAAAACAGGTCCAATGCTTAAGAAATGAAAAGTTGCAAAAGTTGTGCTTTTCCAAAATGGCAATGGCAACTTTGTGCCATTTATGGAATTAAAGCTTGGACAAAGACTCTTGTGCTTGGATTAAGGCTTTGTCAACTGAGTAAGCATTAAATTATGAAGTGAGAAACAAGTTTGAGACCTGTAAAGCAAGAATTAGGCAGCATAGGTTCATATTTGAATTTTGTTCTTCATGAAATGGCTTGAAATCAAAGTGAGAAATTGCCAACTTCATCTCTTCGATTATCCCTACTCAAAAATGATCTCAAGGAGTTCTTGGAAATTTTGGAAAGCTTGCAATTTTCTCTATAACTCATATTTGAAATGCATTTCAAGATTCCTCTTGGAACTAGGTGAAAAATTGCCATGAAGTTGGGTCAAAAACCTGCCTATATTAGGGCAAAATTTCACTAAGTTATTTTAGTTCATGGGAATGTATTCACAAAATTATATCTTGAGATCCAAGCATCTTAAGGGAAAAATGTGTGAATCAAAGTTTTAGATTTTATGGAGGTCTACAACTTTCATGTTGGAAACTTTCTTTGAATCATCTTGTAACATGGTGGAAATTTGACTTAAAGTTGAGAAAAAATAAGAAATTTTCTATACTTAGAAAAATTTCTAAGTTAAGAAAATTTCAAAATTTGAAACCAAATCTTCAATCTTTGATTTCTTGATGAAAATTTTTCACATTTTGACATGTTTTGATGAATTGTGATCCTTGGTATTTGATTTTGACCAAAAAGTCAAAGTTTGACTTTTCAGTATACAGTTGACTTTTGTTAGTTGACTGCAAATTTCATCTGTCAATCCAATGGATTTGCAATGTTTTGAACCATGTCATTAGGTCATGATGATGCAATTGAACCCTTGAAATCATGCTTCAAATCAATTGGTCATTTGCTAGGTCAAAAATCAGAAATTACCCTTTCTCAGTCAAAACCCTAATTTTGACCATTTTGCCCTTTTGATGATTTGATCAAATTTCTTAAGGAATTGTGGTCCAAACTTGATCAAATGATACATATGAGCCCAAAATGTTGATGTGGATAAAAAATTATGAAGTTTGACTGTAAATTGGCCATGGTTGACTTTTTCCCTAATATAGTTGATTTTTAGGTCAACTGCTCAATTGACCGAGCAAAAGTGTGATCCAAGGCTTGAAACTTGACATGAGTGATATTGGGGGTCCATAATGATCAATGAAAGTCGTATGGGGCATTGGAAGTTCAAAAATACTTGTGCAAACTCAAACCCTAATTTTGGGTCATCAGTGTAAGATGAGATGTCTTGAGCTGATCAAACCCTAATCCAGTCTTGAGTCAAAGAGATCTGTTGAGAAAATATTGATAAATGAGAGGGAAAATTTTGGGGTACAACACCTGCAAAAGCTGATCATGCCAGTCTGAGTTTATTTGCTTTTCCCTCTTAAATGTTGCGACGTGAATACCACGTCGCAACTGACTTTTTCAAAATTTCAAAAGTCCCTCCATCTGAACGTTAGACAAATTAAAATATTTTATAATATATTTTTACTAGCGACGTGATTCCCACGCCGCAACATATTTTAAAAAAAAAACTCAGACAACCATCATGCTTCTTTATTTTATTAATAAAACATGTTGCCACGTGATTATCACGTCGCAACTGGCTTTTTTTAGCCACATGATAATCACGTGGCAAAAACACGTGGCTGGAGATGATATTTCTTGTAGTGGTTACTGCATGAAGAAGCCTACCTAAGCCATCATTGACAAGCGTCCATTTTTTATTTCTTCTGCTCTAAACACATGACCAATCTCTCTGCGACATTGCTTCAAACAACTCACACGCTTTATTCATATCACATATCTCGAGTACTCTGAAATCATAGTGTTCCACGTGACATTATTCCTTTGTGACATTTCATCAAACAATACATATGCATCAATGAAAGAGAGAAGAATAGATACCATTTTTTTTTTGCGGTCTAGTCAAATCCGATCATCGCATAGACTATAACTCCATCACCAGAAGAACATAATTAGAACAAAACCTTTTAGTAAGGTGTTATGGTACAAAAGTCTTTGTATCATTTCAAAATATGTGCAAAAACTAACAGCCTATATTTAAAAAAATTAATAGTTAATTTATTGAAAAAGAAAAGCACTTTCTTACATTGTGCCAACCCTTATTTACTATTTGTATAACAATATTTGAGAATATAATAAAACCAGATATTGTAAGAATTTTGAAAATACATTATAAAATAGTTGGGGTATTTTGCTTTGATCATATTCCCTAGGTGCTTTGTTCATGAAAGAATGATAATTCAATAAGGGCAATTGACCATACAATATGTTATAGTCCATGTATAAAAGGATATGATTGCTAGAAAAAGAAAAGAAGAGATAAATTTGATTGAATTTGACTGCAATTCCATAATATACATTCAACCTTTCTGTATAGAAGATCTGTAACATAGAAAAAATATTTCTATTAGCTTCGTCAGTGTCAGATTCGACAATATACAAGAATGAAAGTAGGAATAATCAGGGTTATGAGAATACTCCTGAAGATGAAGACTTTTCTGACGAACAATATCCTCCTACAGATGACAAATATAAGCAGTTGGAAGACAGACTCAAGGCTATGGAGATCGAGAAGGTTCCTGGATTGGATTTTGATGAATTAGGTCTGGTTCTGGGGGTTGTCATCCCACCTTAGTTCAAAGTCCCTGTCTTTGCTAAATACGATGGGGTCTCTTGTCCTAAACTCCATTTGAGATCGTATGTTCGGAAGATACAGTCTCACACTGCTGATCAGAAGTTATGGGTCCATTTCTTCCAAGAAAGTTTGGTTTACACGCAACTAGAATGGTTCTATCAGCTGGAGGGAACCAATATTCATACATGGGAAGACTTGGCTGCTGCTTTCTATAAGCAGTATCAATATAACGCTGACCTGGCACTGACTCGAGTGTACTGTAGAATATATCCATGGGCTCTAATGAAGGGTTCAAGGAATATGCACAGAAATGGAGATACTTGGCTAGAAGGGTGCAACCTCCCTTGACCGATCGGGAAATGATGGATATGTTTATGGGCACTCTGACAGGCCCATTCTTTAATCTGTTGATTGGAAGCTCTTCGTCGGGTTTTACAGAGATGATTTTGATAAGGGAGAAAATTGAAAGTGGTATCAAGAATGGGAAGATCCCGATGGCTACATATTCGAATACTGTGAAGAAGTCATTTAGAGGTAAAAAGGAAGTCAATGTTATCTATGGCCACAAGAGCCATAGTAAAAGTAACTACCATCAATCTGTGGGAGCGATGTTGATTTCCAATCCAGCGTCTGTTCAACAACAACAACAACAGGGTAATCAACGAAGGCCAGACGCTCTGCTGGGGAAGTTTACCAAAATTGGCATGCCTTTATCTCAGGCATTACAATATTTGCTGAAGGCTGAACTCATTTCACTGGGGATCCTCCTCAGAATCCTAATACCTCCTCTCCAAAGTATAATCCAAACGCGAGTTGTGCTTACCATTCAAACAGTCTTGGTCATGACACCAACAATTATTGGGCTCTAAAGAGCAAGATTCAGGACATGATCGATACAAAATAAATTGAGTTTGATCCTCCGGAGACTTCGAACGTGATTACTGCACCTATGCCAAAGCATGACAAGGGCATAAGTGTTGTTGAAGATGTGTTGTATATTACCTTTGTCAATGATATGGTTACTCCCCTCTCTACAATCAAGAATAATCTGTTACAGGCCATTTTATTTCCGGGCTATGTTGAAGGATGTTATTGATGCACGGTCCAACCCAATGGCTTCGGGTTGTTGAAGGAATGTGTTCAATGTATGATGGATGAACACGTGATTTTGATTGATAAAATTCTGAATTTGTGCCAGGATTTATCTGTTATCTTCGGTACTCCTTTCAGGATCCCTTCCAAAGGTCCTATAAGGATTACCTCTAATCCTAAGGCTGCTCCCTTGGTCATTACAACACCCGATCCTATCCCATATTCCTTGGAGAAGGCTATTCTGTGGAATTATGGGTCTGACGTCTTTTACCATGGCATTAAGAAAGAGTTATCCGATGAAGATGGTGAAGAAGTTGATCTCAATATTGTCAATATTGCAGGGACTAGAAAAATTACCAGAAGTGGAAGGATTTTCTCTCTGTAAATCTCTCCACCCGCTCAAGTTACCGTTACCAAGACAACTGTCGAGGCTCGGGGTAAAGAGATAGTGATAGAGCCTTCCCAGACGGAGGCGCCAAAAGAAACTTTTGTCAAGGATACCTCTGAGCAAGATTTGGAGGAGGTTTTGAAGATCAATGGCAGAAGTGATTACAAAATTGTGGAACACCTAGGACAAAATCCATCTAAAATTTCCATGCTATCTTTACTGTTGTGTTCTGAAGCCCATGTGAAGGCTTTAGTAAAGTTCTTGAAGACTTCCTATGTGCCGCAAGAAATTTTGGATGATCAATTTGGAAGCTATGTGGCTAGTCTAACAACTGACAATGGTTTGGGTTTCTCCGATACTGACTTGACTCTAGAGGGGAGAAATCACAATAGGGCCCTATATGTCTCCATAGAATATAGTGGAATTACATTGGACCATGTGTTAATTGATATAGGATCTTCCCTGAATATTCTACCAAAGGGAACTCTTGACCAACTAGACTGTGAAGGGGTTGTGCTGAAGCTCAGCAATATCATAGTCTAAGCCTTCGACGAGTCCAAAAGAATGGTGCATGGAGAAGTGGACCTCCCAATCAAGGTGGGTTCATAGATTTTTGAGTCCACCTTCTATGTGAAGGACATCCATCCAGCTTACTCTTGTTTATTGGGACGCCCTTGGACCCATGGGGCAGGTGCTGTCACCTCCATCTTGCACCAGAAACTGAAATATCCGGTAAAAGGGAAGGTTGTTACTGTTTGTGGGGAAGAAGAATATATGGTCAGTCACCTCAATTCGTTCCGATACGTAGAGATGGACATAGAATTTATTGAAACACCCTTGTTATACCCTAATTTTTCCCCATAAGATCCCTTCATCATATCATATCAATTCAATCACAACAAGGTCACATACTAGGGTTTGGTTCTTCTCCCTATCTTTAGTTTTTGCTCTAGGAGGAATCACCAAGCACCTTGACTTGTATTTTATTATCATCTATGTTTTGTATTGATTATCCTTTAACTAATAAATACAATGAGTGTTTGCCCCAATTGTTGATGTTGTAGGTGAAAGCACAATACATTCCATCAAAATTGATCTAGGGATTCGTTAGTTCATTTATGTGCCTTCCTCAACAAAGACTCATTGAGATTCAAGTCTAATCATTAAATATGTTTTTAATTAATATCATGACAAAGTCTTTTATGATTCATCATGCCTCAAGTTGTCAAAATTAGTTCAAAAATACAAGGGTTGATTGAAGAAGTTTGACTCAAATGGACAAGTCTTTGATT
This sequence comes from Vicia faba, assembly GCA_948472305.1. Lineage (NCBI taxonomy): Eukaryota > Viridiplantae > Streptophyta > Magnoliopsida > Fabales > Fabaceae > Vicia > Vicia faba. Next base: position 1,309,952,074 of record OX451736.1, on the reverse strand, counting down.
TCAATGATCACAAGTGCATATCTCCTTTAACTATCAAGATTTGGAAGTGGTTTTGGTTGCTATGGTTTCTCCTTATCATCCTCAACAACTTATAATCACATAATAGATGTATTTGTGCAAGAAGGTTCGTCAAAATTGCAAAGGTTTTCCAAGGCATTTTCTTGCTCTAGGAGTTAGGGTTTTGAACTTCAAAGGCGTATATCTTTCTCATCTTTTTGTATTTTTGAATGATTCCAAATATATCCTTATCTTCAAAGGTTTATTAACAAATCACTTTAAAAGTTTCAAGGAAATTTTGTGTGGAAGAAACTTGATGATGAAGAAAGATTACAAGTCCTCCAGATGAACCCTCAAATTCCCTTATGTGACTTCAAATGATCATAACTTGATCAATTTTTATCACCTTGGACCTATTCTTTTTCCATAATGATCTTGAAGATGTGAACTTCAACCTTTATTTTATGTACAAAGTGTGAAAATGGATGGAAGATGCCTTAAGGATGCAAAATATTATAGGTCATTTCATGAATTTTTGCCAACTTCAACAAGTCATAAGACTCTCAATTTTTGGAGATTTTGAATGGTTCAAGTTTCAAAATTTCATTCAAGAGATCTATTTCATGCCATCTTTTTTGGTCAAGAGTAAATTTCAAGTGGAAATCCATGTTTGAATGCAAGACATTACAAGTCATTTTTGAAGAAAAACTTAGAAATTTTCTAAGTATAGAAAGTCAACCTCTTTTTCTCAACTTTGACTCATCACAATTCTCAGCTCAAGAATCCATTTGATCTCATTCTTTGCATATTGTAAAGCTTATAATCTCATCTTTCTAATACGACAAGAATCAAGTCTTGAGATTCCCTGAATCATGCACACCATTGATTTGAATTTGGTAACTTGAAACTGAAGTTTCACCACAAGGCAGAATTTAAAATTCATGTTGTAGCTTCTAAACATCAAATTAGCACGTGTTTTTGGTTTAAACATGTTTAACCAACTCACCAAAGTGGATTAGAGCCTTAAAACGCAAGAATTGGATGAGTTTTGATACAAAACAAATCACACTTTGCTCGTGTATCAAGTTCACACGATTTCCCTCCATACTTCATCATTTCACACGCTTGAGCATCCCATTTGATTCCCTATAAATAGAGGGTCATCCCTCATTCATTTCCTCAAGCTTGGAAAGCTAGAATCACCCTACCAAACTCTCTCTTGAACTCAATTTTCTGTAACTTCGAATTTGTTCTTACAACCTTTCTCAATCATTTTTCTTTGTCAATTCACCTTCCTTGAACCTCACTGAAGCTAATAGAAGAATAATTAAGCTCTAAAACTCCATGAATCGTGCTAGCCAAGTCCAGTTTCAGAGCTCTGTAACTTAACTTCAATAGGTAGATTCCTTCATCAATTCTCTCAAACTTTGATACTATTGTGAAGCTCTCATCCTCCTGGTTCTAGTCGCAACACTTGCTTCTAACTGGAATCACATTTTGATCATGAAATTTCAAATCCTGTTTCAAAACTTCTTTTCAAAAATGATTGAGCTACAATTTATATAAATTTTTCGCGAAGGTATGGTTGTCTTCGTCTTGATGAGACGAAGAAAATGGTATCGGTCTCGTGTTCCAATTTTACAGTTTAAGGAACTTGGTTTTGAGACTGGCTGGAGGTTGAAGATGACCAACGTGTCATCCTTCAGCCAATGAAAGCGTGCCATTTGGAATTTTCAAAAATCTGATTTATATTTGATTCAGTGTTTTATTCAGTAATGACCATGATATGCACAACGCGCCATATCCCCTTGGATTTGATTACTAACGCGCTTCGACTCTCATCCATTGGTTCACATTTTTTGACTTTATTTTATTTTCTGATTTTTATATTTAAATTGTTTTAAACTTCAAAAATTCATAGAAAATTCATTTTAACTCCAAAAAATCTGAAAAAATTATGGAAAATACTTTTGATTTTTCTCTTTCTGATTTTTATTTTTTCAAAATTTTATTTTGTGTTTTGGTATTTTTTAATATTTTTCACTTTTTTTTGAATTATTTTAAATGTTTAAAAATACTTTTCTTCATTTTTAAATTCTGAAAAAAATAGGGAAGGATCCAATGACATTTTTGAAAAATATTGGTGACCTCATTTATTTTTTATTTCTGGCTTTGTTATTTTTTATCATTTTGGGTTTATTTTACTTATTTCTTTCAATTTAAAAATAATTTCTAACTTAAAAAAGGATTACCAAATTTTTTATAAAAATACTTGAGTTTATTCCTGATTTTTCTATGATCTTAATTATTTTTTCTTGATTAATTTGAATATAGTTACTATTTTTCCCTCTTATTTTCATTTTATAATCATTTTAACAAACCTTTTTTCTTTTATTTTAAATATAGTTTTATTTTTTTATATATATTCTGGCTGATCTTGGATTAAAATTTTGATCATGAACTTTATTAACATCATTGGATCCATGGTGTTGAGTCTAACTCCATAAAAATAGATGAATGATTTTAATAATAGGTTGATTAATTTTTTTTGTTCAAATGTGGTTTATTCATTTCCCCTTCCCTCTTCATCTTATCTCATTCTTATTGAACCAAATGTTATTGGAGCATGATTGACATATCATGTCTCAAAACATAAGGTGCATAGATTGCTATTGACCGGCCTCAAAATAGGTGCGACTTCTATATAAGTCCACTTATGATTGCTTAACAAGAAACAAAATTATGTGTCCCTATCTACTGTTGAAGCTGAGTACATTGCTGCAGGTAGTAGTTGCTCTCAATTAGTACAGATGAAATAGATGTTATCTGAATATAATGTCACACAAGATGTCATGACATTATTTTGTGATAACTTGACTGCTATTAATATTTCCAAAAATCCTATTCAGCATAGTAGGACTAAGCACATTGATAGCAGGAATCATTTCATTAGAGAACTTGTTGAAGACAAAGTCATAACTCTTGAGCATGTTAGCATTGAAAATCAGCTTGCTGGTATTTTTACTAAGGCATTAGATGTTGTACAATTTGAAAAATTAAGAGGGAAGCTTGGTATTTGTGTTTAAGAGGATTTGTTGTAATTAATGCTATTTATGTGGGTCAAGCAAAATCTTAAAATTTATCTTTCCCACTCTCATACTTTCCCAAGCCCACTAATTCAAGGTGTAATTTTTTGGATGGAAACACATTACCTATACCAAACCCATTGTTCCAACATCTCATTCATCTTCTTTCTTAAAAATTTGTGGTCACGTTTCTTCACTTGTGTTCCAATATTTCATTTGCACCAAGTAAGGTCAAATATGTCTCAACATTCATCATTCGAGCACATGCATGCATCATCTGGAAACCCTGGGTCATCTCTGTCAGGATCTAGGGCTCATGAACCATTTTGAATGATCAACCTATCGGATCTTGTGCAGGATATTGCTCCATTATCCATTGTCCCTTCACCTACTCAAGAGGAAGCACCATCACCTGTTTCAATGAATGTCAGGACTTATGGTAAGTCATCCTTTTCATACTCTATTATTCTTAGTAAAAATAGGTTTTATGCTGGAAAAGAGTCTAACTCTAAATATTCTAAGAGGAAAAAATGTACCGAGTATCTACTGCTGATGAGAATATTCAAAAGTTTTGTTACCATTGTGTTGGAGGAACTAGGTTCAGATATTGGGCTTGATGTTTAAACCTCTTTACCAAAAAATGTTAGCCCTAATGGAAATACTAGTGGAAAAATTGTTGATGTTAGTTCTGAGCATGTTGTTCATGAGATAAGGAGTAAGAAGAAGGTTGATGTTGTTATCAATGTTGATGAACTAAAATTTGATTAGGAACCCATTACCAAACACTTGGCTCCTATAATAACCAAGAGACTTCGGAGAAGAAGGGGAAAGGCTGTGATGTTTGAAGATTCTCCTTCTAATAAGATCAAAGGAAAGTCAGGTGATGTGAAAATCACTCCCTCTGGAAGTGTCAAAGGAAAATATCATGTTGGTCCTACTAAATCATGTAGTAAAGTTGTCCCTACTAGGAAGGTAAAAGTTATGAGTTCAAGTGATTCTAAATTTGATGTTGAAGAGGATTTCCAGGACATCATTCCCATCAAAAGGTATGCTTATAATAAAACATGGCTGCTGCTCACAAGGTTTTTGTGGACAATGTGATTTTCCATTTTGAGGAGAATGCTGATAAATGGAAGTATGTTGAACAAAAAAGGATAGCTTTGGAAAGGGAATTGGGTAAAGATTTCCAAAAATGTCAAGAGGTTGTGAAGCTTATAAGGGAGGCAAGTTTGATAAAGACTATCATAAATTTTGGCCCTTCCTATGAAAGATTAGTTAAGGAGTTTGTTGTGAATGTCCTTGATGAATGTGATGATGTGAAGAGTGAAGACTATAGGAAAAAATGTATGTTAGGGGAAATTTTGTGACATTCTCTCCTGCTGTGATCAACAACTTTCTGGGCAGGTCTGAAGCACCTCAAGCTTAGTTAGAGGTTACAAATGATCAAGTTTGCAAGAAGATCACTATTGGACAGGTGAAACACTGGCCAAATAGAGAAAAGTTGTTAGCTGCAAGACTTAGTGTGAAGTATGCTATTCTTCATAGGATTTCTACTCTTAACTGGGTTCCCACAAACCATACCTCTACTATTTCTTCTGGTCTTAGTAAGTTCATCTACGTTGTTGGAAAGGAAAAGGCTTTTGATTTTGGAAAATACATCTTTGATCAAATTCTGAAGCAAGCATCCTCATATGTTGTGAAGTTGACTATATGTTTTCCCTCCCTCATTTGTGGAATTATTTTAAAATAACAACCTGGTATTTTATTGTCTATTGATAGTGTGAAGAAAAGGGAATCTCATTTGACTTTGCATTATAAACTATTTGGTGGAGCACATGCTCTATACATTGTTGTGACATCTTCTATGGTGCATGGTCCTGCAACTTCTAGAAAAGGAATTATTGCTCAACTGGAGGATACTTGCAGGAAGTTATATGAATCCATCAAGACTCACTACAAGAAAAAGGCTCTCCAGCCACGTGATTTTTCCACGTGATTTTCATGTGGCTAAATAAAGCGAGTTGCGACGTGAAAATCACGTAGCAACATGTTTTACTAATAAAATAAAGAATCCTGAAGTTTGTCAGTCTTTTTTTATAAAAAAAAAATGTTGCGACGTGGGATTCACGTCGCTACTAAAAATACAATAAAAAATAATTAAATTACTCTAACGTTCAGATATTTGTCATTTTTAAATTTTGAAAAAGTAAGTTGCGACGTGTTATTCACGTCGCAACATTTAAGAGGGAAAAATCACATTTTTCCAGACTGGCGTGTTCAGGCTTTGAAGGATGTGAAGAAAGAGAATATAGTTGTTGGGATTGTTGCGACGTGAAAATCACGTGGCAACGTTGCGGTGTGATTTTCACGTTGCTAAATGCTTTATATATTTCTTTCAAACACGCTCCACAAACAGACAGTAATGTTATTTTATTTCAAGAACTTCTTCTTCAACCCTCCTCCTTCCATCCCTCCATAACCATTTTCTTCTTCATAAAATTTGTTCTTCTCCAATATTAAATCCCTTTAATCTCCATTAATTCTTGTTTTAAGGTAAATTCAATTCAATTTTGTCTCTATTTTGTTAACAGCTTTTTATTTATTGTATTATTGGATGTAATTTTTTTTCAATTTTTCTTTGAATAGAAGAAGATTGATAGAAGTAGATTGCAAAAAGGGACAAGAAGATTGAAGGAGTTAGAAGATAAAAGGTATTTCTTGAATTTTTTTTTTGAATTTAGTATTTTTTTTAATTTAGTTAATTTTTAGGTTGAATTTGGGTTAAAATTTTAGGTTGAATTTGGGTTATGTTTTCTGGATTTGGGTTAAATTTTAGGTTTAATTATTTAGTTTATTTTAACTTTAAAGATAAAAAAGATTATATCGTCATTACTTTATATTTTATATCTTTATAACCATTTAAAATTTAAGTTGATTATATTTTTAGGGGTATATAATAAAAATTTAATAATAAGTAAATTAATGTTACAAAATAAATAATAATAAATATAGTAATTAGTGAAAAACACAAATAAATAAATAAATTGTGATGAATACAACAGTTATAATTATTAATTTATGTAGTAACGTTAGTGAATAATAAAAATAACAACAATAATCATTTTAATCATTTGCAATTTAAAAATCAAAAAGATTTTATCCTTATAATTTTTTATTTATTAATTTATAAAGAAAGTAAAAAATATTTTTAGGAGTTTATAAATTTTAAGTGTTTAAATTAAATTTTTTTGTCTTAACTGAAAAAAATTTTTTTTTGGATGAACTATTTTAATAGAATGTTGTTAAGTCTAAAAAGTTAGAATTAGAAAAAGTATAATAGCCACTTGATGTTTTTTTGAAACATATGTATATTTACTGTCACTAAAAATTTAATTTTCATAAACATATAAGTAATTACCATAATTCATCATTAAAGCCAAATATATTTATAGTGAATATGACTTTTTTTTCTTTAATGAGCTGTTTTAAATATCAATACATAATTGTAAATAAATGGAAATGAAGACAAATTTATGCGTAATTGAAAATAAAGTAAAATTAATACTAATATTTATTATTTATTAATAAAAAAATCCATGGACAAATGTGTCATATTTGACAGTTATCATATTTTTTATTAATTATTATATATTTAATAAACTATATATTAATATATAGTATATTTAGTAGTATATAATAAAAAATATTATATATTAAAAATAGTTAAAGTAAAAGCATATATTTATCTTTAATAATATATGTTTAGTATTATTATTAAGTTGATTAATTAATATTTCTAATTAAATAGGTTTTGATTATATAAATTTGCAGTAAATGGAATATTATAGGTATTATCGTAGTTGGATGTACGATAGACTATATCCAGGAAGACGCACACTTAAACCCAATTTTATAGACGAAGTTAATGGTTTTATCACATGGACGTTTGCTCAGGAACGTTGTCGAAGTGAAGGAGGAGTTAGATGTCCTTGTCTTAAATGTGGATGTAGATATATAATTAGTGACCCAGAGGAAATAACACGTCATTTGCATAGAAAAGGTTTCATTGAAAATTATTGGGTTTGAACGTATAAGGGTGAAACACTGCCGAGTAATGTACCAGAGACTAGAAACACAGATGCTTCAAGTAGTCAACCGGCTATGCAACCGCCTATGGAATTTGAGGAAAACTTTAATCTGATAGGTGACATGGTTGGTGATGCTTTTGGTGTTAACGTGACCTATGATCAACCTGAAGACTTTGACGGGGAAGAGTTGCCGAATGAGGAAGCGTAGAGATTTTATCAGTTATTGAATGAGATGAATACGTCGTTGTTTGAGGGGTCGTCCGACTCAAAGCTATCAATGTGTGTGAATTATTGGCCGCCAAGTCAAATTGGAATGTTCCTGATCAGTGTTTGGAGCACTTCGCAAAAATGATGTTGGACTCAATTGCAACGAAAGACAACTTGCCTGCGAGTTTCTATGATGCAAAGAAGTTGGTGTCGAAGTTAGTTTTAAGAGTAAGAAAGATTGATTGTTGCATTAATGGTTGCATGTTGTTTTATGACAACGAGTTTGGTACTCAAGATGGATCGTTGGAGGAATGTAAGTTTTGTCAGAGTCCAAGATATAAAGTTCGCAATAGAGCCATTAACAGTAACCAAAAACGTGTAGCAATAAAGTCCATGTTTTATCTTCCGATAATACCAAGGTTAAAAAGAATTTTTTCTTCAATGCACAGTGCAAGTCAAATGACATGGCATTATACAAACAAAACAAGCCCAGGCAATATGCGACACCCATCTGACGGCCATTCATGGAAGCACTTTGATGAGGTACATCCTGATTTTGCCACGGAACCTAGAAATGTCAGGCTTGGATTATGCTCTGATGGTTTTGCTCCATATGTCCAAGCGTCTGGAAGTGCGTATTCTTGTTGGCCAGTTATTGTAACCCCTTACAATCTCCCTCAAGAGATGTGCATGACAAAACCATACATATTTTTGACGTGCGTCATTCCAGGACCGTCGAGTCCAAATACCGGAATTAATGTATACTTACAACCTTTAATTGATGATTTGAAGAGGTTGTGGAATAATGGAGAATGGACTTATGATATATCCCGTAAACAAAACTTTTCTATGCGAGCTGCCTTGATGTGGACCATTAACAACTTTCCAGCATATGGCATGTTGTCTGGTTGGGGTACGCATGGCATAATGGGTTGTCCGCATTGCATGGAATGCATTAAGGCGTTTACATTGGAAAAATGGGGGGAAAGCTCGTGGTTTCACTGTCACCGCAGATTCCTACCATCAAATCATCCTGTGATACGGTGGGAAGAACTGACTGTTTTTTGGAATGCTGGTTTGCATTTTGCGTTTGTTTTTGCAAAATGTCGCGGTAAGAAAGAGTCACCACCGACTTTTATTTTATCCAACAAGGAAAGGAAAAAAGAACAGAAAAATTCCATTTTCGAGATATTTCTCGGGTTCGGGGGGTAGATTATAGAAAGGGAAGGTGTTAGCACCTTTTCTATCTGTGGTTATCCACGGGCTCTTAGGTACTTGCTCAATTGTTTTCAAAAATTGCTTTCTTTGTGCTTGTGGGTTTGAAAAAGTTTTTGTTTTGAAACTTCAATTTAACTCTTGCTTCTGTCCTCAAGAGCGTATGAAGTGTTTTTGAAAACTTTGTTTGAAAAGGAGTGTAAGTGTGAAAAAGTTTTGTTTTTGAAAGAGCAAGTATCTAAGAACTATCTACCTACTCGAAAAATGAATCATTATAGGCTAAATTCCTTTAGACAATGTTATCCCACTATGAATGAGTATGTAACACCGTCGTTGGAGTTTAAGGGTCAATTCGAATGAGGGACTTACGGTCACTAAAGCAATGTTAGGATGCCTTAGCGGTAACCCTAATGTCTTAGATCATTTGTTTGAGGCAACAATATCCAAGGCAACCATTTTGGGGCGACTATGATCTTTTAGACAAGAGGGCGACCTCTAAAATGACCTATACTCAATGACCATGTACGAAGGCAACCAAGTGGGGTGTACCCTAAGAGTGCGCATGTGCGAGTGTGTCGTTTTCAGTTATTTTTATCTTCGTACATGTTAAAGGTGTTCTAATTTTATTTTAAGATTAACATTCAGTCTTGTCATGCAAACCCTATTATCAAACATCTAGCAGTTATAAATTGCGGAAATAAAATGCGGAATTTAAATTACAAGGCGTCGGGTATTTACATCGCCAAAGACAAACCCTTTTGGAAAATAAAGTAAAGCGATAAAAATAATTAAATGTCCTATTAACTATTACAATCCGGAAGCAGGTACATTATTGGATAAAAAAAGTAAATCGCGATGCAAAATCAAATCGGACGTATGATTAGGGTTTTGACCCTTTTGGTTAAAGAAGATATCTTTTTTTTTTGTTATTTTTATTTAAGGAAAAGAAATTAAACCTAAATTAAATTCCTAAATTAAGTTAACAAATTAATTAAATGAAAAATAAATTATTTTTTTTGGAGTTTTTTTATTATTTAGGAAAGAAATAATAATAATAAAATTAATGGTTAAAAACTAATTAAGTCTAATTAATTTTATTTATTTTACAAAAGGAATTAAAGTTTTCTAATTAAAAACCTAGTTAATTAATAAATTTATTAAGAAAAATAAAAGTTAAAAATTTGATTGAAATAAACATATTTTTGTGATTTTATTTAATAAAAAAAAGGAATTTTGATTGGTTAGAGAATTAAATAAAACAAATAAAGCAATTAATAAAACAAAATAAAATAAATAGAAGAGAGAGGGGTGTTGGGCCTGGTTGGAGAGTATGAGAAGCAATTTGAAGGCCCAAAAATGCTGGCCTTTGTGGACTTTCTAGGATCTGGTGCTTGTGCATTGACTGGTGCCTTGGTGGACCTCCCATCATGGACCATCAGATCTGGCCTTTGGCCATCTAGCGTCTGAATGAATGAGGGTGCATGGTGGATAACAAGCTAACGCGCGCATGTGAATACCTGAAAAGAAACAAGAAAATGCAAAGTGCTGGAGGCAGGGATCGAACCCCTAACCTCCAGCCCCTAAAGCCTTGGAAACTGACTTGTTGACCACTGGGACACACTGCTTCATTTGTTATATTAATATAAATGATATATATTATATAAAAACAAATCTATTTCCAGAAACTTAATAAAAACGCGCGCTTGGTTTGAATGGCCCAATGATGGGACGCCACACATCGTCCCCAACCTCTCGTCCGTGGCTAAAAGATCACAAACCTATACCAACGGACAGAAGTCCGTAGCTATAAGCAAGTCCACCTCCAAAATTTGCTACAAGCCACAAAAATGCATTTCAAGGGCATGGCCATGCTCGTCTCAACCTCCCGGTCCTAACCATACCCTTCATGGAGGTCAATTGTTCCTGAAATAAAAATGCCCAAAAACTCCAAGCAAAACCTAGCTATGGCGAATTGCAATACAGACCATATAAATGAAATTAAATAATTCAAAAAGCTTGGAAATGTTCTTGTGATTACAAATATACCAATAGTTTTCTCAAACGATGCAAGAACAAGTGAGATCGATTTCAAGAACAGGGCTATGTTTCGTGAGACTTACAGTGCTTGTAGAGGCTTGAAAATGCTTGCTTTTGATCCAGGTAGCTTGTGTGAGTGCCCAGGAAGCGATTAGGACAAGTCTCGTGTCCTGAAACTACCTCTAGCTTGGACTTTGATCTCTCACTTTTTGTGAATTTTTGCACTTTCTGTTCTGCCTCTCTCCACAACTTCCAACCCTAATTTTCGTCCCTTATGCTTGCTTATGTAATGCTCAGTGTATTAGGGTAAGAAACATGGACTAAATCTTTCCATATCTATGCACATGAATGTGATTTGATCTCCATTGAAAACCTTCCAAATTTGATTTGATTTGGATCTTTTTGCACATGATTTGATTTGATACGAATTTGATGATGATAATTGCAGAATGTGGAGCCTGAAATAGCCAAGAGATCATGAATCATCAATGCTTTAGATTTTCTATGGTTTGATTTGATTTAAAATAAATAAATTCAATTAAAAATCAAACTAAATAATAAAAATGAAATATGGGCTCATGGCTGAAGCTAGGACACGTGGGAAACTATGCAAACTCAAATCAAGTGGAAAAGAATGGGCCTATTTGACAAAATTTGAAGTTTTGGGGATAGTTGACTTTTGGCAATTTTGCAAAAAAGTCCAACTTTAACAATGCATAACTTCTTCAATTTTGAACTTTTGGAAGTGTTCTTGGACTTTTTAGAAAGCTTGAGATGTCCTATAACCAACCCTTTTGGTATCATCACATTTTCATATTCCATTCTCAAGTTATAAGCTTTGGAAAAAAAGTGTTTTTGTTGACTTTCAAAAAATGACCTATAATGTCCAAATTCATAACTTCTTGTGAGTGCATTTTTTGATCTTGGGGTATGAAGATGGATTGTAGGAAATTGCATCCTCTTCAAAATTAGCTTTGGATGGGTCATTTCTCATAAAGTATGAGAAAGTTATGCTTGGTCAAAGTTGAGTTGACTTTTCTTGCAAAACCCTAATTTAGCAACTTTTGAGTCTTGATGAATTTTGAGCAATCCTTGATGAATCATAATCAAACCTTGATAAAATAATGAAATATACTTCAAAATTAGAATGTTGACAAAAAATCTTGAAGTTTGACTGTTTGTAGGCCACAATCGACTTTTGCCCTAGCACAATCGATTTTTGGACCTTTTGAGAAATTGACTGAGCAAACTTCCTCTGCAAGGCTTGAAATTTGACATGGATGATATTGAGAGCATATAAGGACATTAAGGAGCACTTTAGGTCATTTGGACTCAAGGATATTGATGCAACACAAAACCCTAATTTGGGGTAGACTGCTGTGATACGGTGGGAGAACTGACTAGGGTTTTGCGTTTGTTTTCGCAAATGTTTCGGTTGAGCAAGAGTCGCCACCGACTTTTTATTTTATCCTAAGGAAAGGTTTAAAAAGCACAGCAAAAACCTTTGAGATTTTTCTTGGGTTCGGGGAGTAGATTATAGAAAGGGAAGGTATTAGCACCCTTTCTATCCATGGTTATCCATGGGCTCTTAGGTACTTGCTTAGATCAACTTGCCTTGGTTTTCAATTGTTTGAAATGGTGCTTGGTGTGTGGTTTTTTGAAAATGTTTTGAAAAGATGCCTTGTATAGGCTACCCTTGTAACAATTCTTTACTCGAATGTTTTACAAAAGGTGTTTTGTCTTTAGAAAAGATGTTTCAAGGTTTTTTGAAAGTTGGTTTTGAAAGTGTTAGTGAAGTGGGTTTTTGAAAATAGGCAAGTGTTTTCTTGGCAAATTGACAAGTACTTAAGAGTTGTCTACCCTAAAGTTTTCTCAAAGATTTTTGTTATGTTTTAGACCTTTTGACAATTTTGTTCCACCATTGCATTTGGTGGACAATCTTGTATTAGGAGGTGAAAGGGACAAGCGAGGGTCATCGTTTTTAGACCATAATTGCAATAGTATTAAATGTCTTTGGGCAATTTTTCTTTAAAAGGGACTTGATCATTCATTTAGGCAACATTTTGAGGGACTATGATCATTTGATTGTTTGTTTTACCCAAAGAAGTTCAACATACAATATGGCCCAATTTATTTGAAGGCAACAAAGTGGAATACCCTAGGGGTGCAAGTGTGAAATGTGTTGTCCATTTTCATGCTTTTTTGTCTTATATTAGGGCAAACTATTTTTTGTTCATTTTATTCGCATGCAAACCCTAACTCTAGCATAGTATATTTAGAAAGCGATAAAGTGCGAAATTCAAATTCCTACGCTATTACAACACAATAATATGTGGAGGGGGGTACAATGTCTCAAATGGGGTATATTTAGACAAAAATTTAAACCTAACTATTACATCATTTTCTTTGAATATTTACAAGACAAATAATTGTATAATTAAATGGAAATTGAAATAAATATGCAAAAATATAAAAAAGGGAATTTTTATATGTATGCAAAAAGATATTATTTATGTGGAAAAAAAAGAGAAATAACAAGGTATTATATTTTGGAGTATTTTCAAATTTAGGGCAAAACCCTAATTTTAATCAAAATGGTATTAGTTATTTAATATTTGTAATATTGACTATTTATATACAAAAATAAGATAAAAATATAATATACTTAAAAAATGTATTTTTTAGTATTAAATATTAAAAAATAAAATATGTACATTTTTTGGTATTTATATCCTAAGTGTATTAATATATTTCTATCTATTTATATTATTTACAAACTATGTTTTATATATATTAATTAATAATATTTAATATTTAAATAAAAAAAGCATTTTTCTATAAAATATTTTCAGGAAGTAAAAATGAGATAAAAGTATGTAAAAATGTATTTCCAATATTTTAATATTTTAAACAAAACATATATATTTATTTTTTGTGTACAAACTAAGAGAAAAAATCAAATAAATCCCTAATAAAATCAAAAATGATGAGAAAAATATTTTTAAATTTTTAATATGCTGAGAAAAAATAAATGAGTTAATTAAAAAAAGAAAAAGTCAAAAAACATTAAAAATAAAGCAAATGGGCTCAGGGGGTGTAAAATCAATTGTAGGGTGCAAAAAGAAAACACAAAGCAAGCCCAGCCCAATGCCACCTTTCTTCAACCTCTGAACTGTGTCATTAAAAAAAAAACGCGCGCCCTGTTCTTGATCTTCTAACTCCTGATTCCTGGCTTATTAATGAAAACTCATAACATAAAAAATGTTCAGCATCAAGAGACGAATCCAACCATATGCAGAACTTGATCTAACTCTCTAAGATGAGGGAGAATTTCTTCTACCCCAAATCCTAACCTAGATTTTCTGCCATTTTCAAACCTCAAATTCTCACAGCTCAATCAAAAGAAATGAAAAGTAAAAACATGTACATGTTCAGTGGCATGAGTAGAACATTGTTTATTCACAAACTTAAAGCTAATGATGCTTGATAAGAGAGATAGAAGTTCACCAAGATACCTGTTCAGCTGAAGTTCTATCTGGCAATGAGGAAGCTTTCAGTGCAAGGTGATGATTGGAAAAGCTTCCTTGAGGTCCAGGGATGCTATTACAATGTTTACTTTGTCTTGAAAGCTTTTGAATCGTGCTAGAGCACTTCACCTGCAAAATAAGAAACTGAAAATGGTGGAAGTGGTTAGAGGGATTACAGGTCGTGTTTCAAGGCATGGTTAGCTTGCATAGGTGCTAGGGAATGTATGTGAACTGGTTTGGGCAAGAGAGCTTGAGGGAAATGGAAGATGGCACTCAAACTGCAGGCCTGACCCTGTTTTTGCAGTTTTAAGATGATTCTGAGATTGGGAGTGTATGAGAGGTGTTAGGGTCGTGCAATAGCTTGGTTGAGATGTCTTGGGTATGTTTTACAAGTTCACTTAAGGGTTTGTAAGCTGATATGAGAGTTGGTTTGAGTTATGATGTGTTTCTTACACTTTAAGCAAGCAATGGTTACTTTGTGCCTCTAGCCTGTACAGGCCCTCATACTATGCTGCATAATCCCTCCTTGATCAGTGTGATTAACACATAAACTTGTGCCAATTAGATATGGACTGTACTTCTTGGATTTGTAATTGGACATAAAGCTAACTTTTGCAAAAATGGAAGAAATGCTTTATCTATTTTGGGATTAATCCTTTATGCAATGCTAGAACACAAAGAACATGGCTTTGGCACAAAGAATATTCATTAAATTTATGAGTGTTGGATGGTTTAAGGACCTGTAATCAAGATATGCAAGCTGAGATTGAAATGCATAGTGTTATGAACATGTACATGGCCAAGAACAAAAGTGACTTTTTCCCATTTTGCAAAATTCGATTCTCCCTAACCATGAGGTTGTTTGAGAAGTTCTTGGACATTTTGGAAAGCTTGGAATGTGTACTACAATCCATCTTTGAAGTGAAAGTTGAAATTCCAAGTGGAAGTGTATGGAAAATGGTCTTGAAGTTAGGTAGAAAACCTTGTCAAAATAGGTTTAAATTTCACTAAGTTAAGAATGGTTTAGTGCCCTTATTCAAAGATTTGTAACTTGAGATACAAGTCTCAAATGGGAAAACTTTGTGAATCAAAGTTGTAGATTATGCAACAAGCTACAACTTTCATGTTTTGACTTTTGTTTGAATCCAAATGGATATTGGTGAAAAAGTGGGGCAAAGTTGGGAAAAAATTAGGGTTTTTTATAACTTAGAAAAATTCTAAGTTATGAAAAATTCTAATTTCTAACCCTAATTTGCATTTTGTGATTTCTTGGTGAACAAGTTTCATGATTTGGCATGTTTTGATGAAAAATGAATCTTGACTCTTGATTTTGACCAAAAGGTCAAAGTTTGACTTTTCAGTATACAGTCAAAATTGATCAATTGACTGGGAAATTCAACTGTCAATCCTGTGTACTTGGGATCTTTTGAGCTTGTTGAGAATGTCAAGACAATTCCATGGGGTCCTTGAGTCCATATGTGAGCTTGGTTTGCCATTGGTTGGGTCAAACAGTCAAAAATTGCCTTTGTGCAGTCAAAACCCTAAAAATGACCATTTTGCCCTTTTGGTGATTTGATCAAATTTCTTGTGGAATTGTGATCCAAACTTGATCAAATGGTTCATATGAGTTCATAATGTTGACGTGGATCAAAAATAATGAGGTTTGACTGTAAATTGGCCACAGTTGACTTTTTCCCCAACACAGCTGATTTCTAGGTCAACTGTCCAATTGACTGGGCAAAACTTGGAATCAAGACTTGAAACTTGATATGGATAAACTTGGGAGTCCAATATGAAGCAAGAAAGTCATACTAGGCATTTTAGGTCAAAACATCTTGGTGCAAACACAAACCCTAATTTGGGTCAACAGTGCAAGGAGAAGTCTTGAGCAGATGAAACCCTAACTGGATCTTGGGCTTCAAAGGTTTTGTGATGAGAAATCATTGAGAAATGGGAGGGCAAATTTTGGGGTACAACAGTTGCCCCTGTTCAATCTTCTTGAATCCAAAGAGTTAGATTGGCAAGTTTGCCTTTCGTGACTCGAGGGTAAAAGGAGATTGGACACTAGAGTGCCCGAAAATTTGCACTCGTCAAAGTAATGAATGCGGGGATGGGCTTAGAGATGCCATTTGGAGATGGGCTTAGAGATTCCATCTTGAGAGGGGTGACAGAAACTTGTCGGGGATGGGCTTAAAGATGCCATCTGGAATGAGTATCAGGAAGGTGTCCATGCTTTGGACCATCTTCGAACTGGGGGTCTGAATAAGCAATAGATTGACATCCGTTGTTGGGAGGAATCCGTAAACTGTTTTCAGAATTTTGAGAAGAGTCTGAACAAGCGGTAGGTTAACATCCGTTACTTGGAGAACCTGTGAACTGTTTTCAGAAATCTTGAAGTTTGAATAAGCAATAGAGCAGCATTCGTTGTTGGGGAGCGTCTGTAAGCTGTTTTCAGAAAGTTGCATCTGAACAAGTGATAGATTAACCTCCGTTGTTGGGAAGAATCCATGAACTGTTTTCAGAAGTCTGGAGAAGAAACTGAACAAGCGATAGGTTAACATCCGTTACTTGGAGAACCTGTAAACTGTTTTCAGAAATCTTGAAGTTGAATAAGCAATGGAGCAGCATCCGTTGTTGGGAAGCGTCTGTAAACTGTTTTCAAAAGGTTGCATCTGAACAAGTGATAGATTGACATCCGTTGTTGGGAAGAATCCATGAACTGTTTTCAGAAGTCTGGAGAAGAAACTGAACAAGCGATAGGTTAACATCCGTTACTTGGAGAACCTGTAAACTGTTTTCAGAAATCTTGAAGTTTGAGGGGGAACCGGTGTAGGGTTGCCTGAGGATGAGTCCGTGTACAACTGCATCTGAAACTGTTAATGATAGCCTTTTATTCTTATCCTGTTCGGACAAAATGTTAGCTAAACACAGAATTATGTCGCATGAAATGCATGATGCAATATATGTTATACGAATGTTTATGATATGAATGCAATGAATGCGTATGTAAGTTGATGAGCTGTCTTGCTGGGGATAACTGAAGATAAAAGCATCCTGACTGCTGCCGGGAAGAATAATTCCTTGGCTGTTGCTGGGGAACAAAGAGCTTGGGTTGTATACCAAACCTCTGGGGAAATCCTGATGACTTCTACTGGGGAGTACCAATCTAGTAGACTTATGCCGGGGATGCAAGACTGAGAATCTTCAGCTTGGCGGGAAGTATCTCTGGCGACTTTACTGGGGAACTCAAGATTTTCCTTCCTAAAACTCTGTGGGGAAAAGGTTCATTTGTCTGGCTCCGCTGGGGATATCGAAACTTACATTCTAAGGGGAAATGAATTCCGGAGGATTCTCTGGCTGGGGATTTGCAAAGATAAGTTACTGCTGGGGAATTTTGATGAACTCCGCTGGGGATAGGAAGAATTCTGGCGAGTGCGATCCTCCGTGGTCGTTAGCTGAGGATAACCCAGCTATAAGGCCTTGTGAGAAATAACTTTGAATAGAACTCGGGAGAGACGTCCGTACTCCGTAGGGGATAAGCTTCAAAACTTTCCAGGGATATGGATCCCAAATCTCCCGGGGGTTTCCTTTGAAGGGTATCAAGATATCCAACTGTTCCTTTGACCTATATGTAATCCTTTTTTCTGACTTATAAGAAAATGATTATGTTTCAAATGCATATGCCTATTTAACAAAACATTGGACGTTTCTCAAAATAAAACAAATAGTGCAAGAGAAAAGAAAAGGAAATGACACAAATTTCTGGGAAAAGTATTTGTATTGATTTTCTATGAGTATATTTGTACAAAGGAGACAATCATCCTAGTAAGAGGATTTTGTCGTACATATTGAAAGATTTATACAAAATAAAGATGGCTATGTGAAATAATTCCATGGGATTCCATTCCGCTATAGCCTTCACAACTCTGAATATATGTCCATTCAATGCTTCGTTTGCCGATGACTGGATTGATCAGAAGCCTGGAACTGGTTGATGAAGAAATTGTCTTTGAAGTGATCCGACGAGACATAGTCATACGCTTTAATTCCCTAACTTTTGCCTGAATCGCCCTTTCGGGTTTTCGATCCACCGGGAAACCCCTTTTTGCCCAAGCCGCCCTTTCGGGTTTTCAACTTGCCGGGTGTACAATTTTTTTTTGTTTTTATCCCTAATTTTTGCTTGAACCGCCCTTTCGGGTTTTCGGTTCACCGGGACGCCCATTTTTGCCCAAGCCGCCCTTTCGGGTTTTCGACCTGTCGGGTTATTTTATGCGTACTATCTTTTGACTATGTCTGCATTCGTAGGGTGCGGCAAATCGTCGCCGTCCATGGTGGTCAGAATCATTGCACCACCAGAAAATATGCTCTTGATCACAAACGGTCCTTCATATGTAGGAGTCCATTTGCCCCTGGGATCACTTTGCGGCAAGATAATCCGCTTGATTACTAGATCTCCGACTTGATACACTTGACGTTTGACTTTTTTATTGAAGGCCTTGATCATCAGCTTTTGATACGTCTGACCATGGCATATAGCAGCAAGTCGCTTTTCGTCGATCAGATTGAGTTGATCAAGTCGAGTTTGCATCCAATCATCTTCATTCAAGCCTGCATCCTTCATAATCCTTAGAGAAGGAATCTGGACTTCCATAGGCAAAACAGCTTCCATGCCATAAACCAAAGAAAATGGGGTTGCCCCAGTTGAAGTACGTGTCGTCGTACGGTATCCATGCAGAGCAAACGGTAGCATCTCATGCCAGTCTTTGTAAGTGACTGTCATTTTCTGAATGATCTTCTTAATGTTTTTATTCGCAGCTTCAACAACACCGTTCATCTTCGGCCGATAGGGAGATGAATTGTGATGATAAATCTTGAACTGTTCGCACAATGCAGTGATCATTGTGTTATTCAGATTTGTACCGTTGTCTGTGATGATTCTATCTGGAACACCATACCGACATATGAGATTTTGCTTGATAAAGCGGGCAACCACATTTTTAGTAACAGAAGCGAAGGAAGCTGCTTCGACCCATTTGGTGAAATAGTCAATGGCAACCAGGATGAAGCGATGTCCGTTGGAAGCCGTGGGCTTGATCTCTCCAATCATATCAATGCCCCACATTGCAAAGGGCCACGGAGCAGTCAGAACATTGAGAGGAACCGGAGGGATATGAACTTTGTCAGCATAGACTTGACACTTGTGGCAAGTACGGGAATGTTGATGGCAGTCAGCCTCCATAGTAGACCAGTAATAGCCTGCCCTTAGGATCTTCTTAGCCATTGTATGCCCGCTCAAGTGAGTGCCAAATGTGCCGCTGTGTATATCAGTCATGATCAACTCTGCTTCAGCTTTATCTACGCATCGGAGTAACACACAATCATGGCTTCGTTTGTAAAGGATGCCGTTGCTCAGGAAGAACTTAGCAGCGAATTTCCTTAAGAACTTCTTGTCATTCACGGAAGCTCCTTCAGGATAATCTCGGGTCTCGAGATACCTTTTGATTTCATGGAACCAAGGTTGTTCCACTACTTCTTCGGTATTAATCTCGTGGCAATGTGCCGGTTCATCCATTCGCTCGATGGTGATTTGGGGAGCCTCGTTATCCCAGTTGAGTTTAAACATGGAGGACATTGTGGCTAGAGCATCTGCTAGCTGATTCTCTTCTCGCGGGAAATGCTCGAAGGTAATTTGCTCGAAATGAGGCAACAATGTCAGGACATGTTCTTTGTATGGGATAAGATTAGGATGTTTGGTATCCCACTCTCCTTTGATTTGACTGATAACCAAAGCCGAGTCCCCAAATAGGATCAAAGATTTGATCCCCAAGTCTATAGCAGCCTTGAGACCAAAGATGCAGGCTTCATACTCAGCCATGTTATTTGTGCAGCTGAAGCAAAGTCGGGCTGTGAAAGGAGTGTGATAACCTTCCGGAGAAATGAGTACCGCGCCAATACCATTTCCAAGTGCATTTGAAGCACCATCAAAGTACAGGGTCCATCGGGATCCCTTTTCGGGTCCGTCATACGGTCCGTCACCTTCAACGTTGTCCAAATTCATGATGTCCTCGTCTGGGAAGTCAAATCTCATGGGTTGATAGTCTTCGATAGCCTGATGAGCCAGATGGTCAGCTAATACACTCCCTTTTATAGCTTTTTGGGTGGTGTACTGGATGTCATACTCGGTCAAGATCATTTGCCATCTAGCTATCCTTCCAGATAAAGCGGGCTTCTCGAAGATATATTTGATAGGATCCATTTTGGAAATCAACAAGGTAGTATGAGTCAACATATACTGTCTTAGTCGGCGAGCAGCCCATACCAAAGCGCAACAAGTTTTCTCGAGCAGTGAGTAGCGAGTCTCACAGTCGGTAAACTTTTTACTAAGGTAATAAATAGCATGCTCTTTTCGACCAGACTCGTCATGCTGGCCCAAAACACACCCCATTGAGTTATCCAAGACGGTCAAATACATGATCAATGGTCTTCCTTCGACGGGTGGCATCATAATAGGAGGTTCTAGTAAATACTCCTTGATTCTATCAAAAGCGGCTTGACAATCGTCGTTCCATTCCATTACCTGATCTTTTTTCAAGAGTTTGAAAATTGGCTCACAGGTAGAAGTCAGATGTGAGATGAATCTGGAAATATAGTTTAAGCGCCCCAAGAATCCTCTAACCTCCTTTTCAGTACGGGGAGCAGGCATCTCTTGTATTGCTTTTACTTTTGCGGGATCGACTTCAATGCCTTTGTTGCTTACAATGAATCCCAGGAGTTTACCAGACCTAACTCCAAAAGTGCATTTACTTGGATTCAGCCTGAGCTTGTATTCCTTTAACCTGGCAAACAGCTTCTCTAGATGTTCAAGGTGCTCTTCCTCTGTTTGTGACCGAGCTATCATATCGTCTACGTAAACTTCAATCTCATGATGTATCATATCATGAAATAAAGCTACCATGACGCGTTGATAAGTTGCCCCTGCGTTCTTCAGCCCGAACGGCATCACCTTGTAACAGAAAGTGCCCCATTGTGTGACAAAATTCGTTTTCTCCATATCCTCGGGAGCCATTTTGATTTGATTGTAGCCCGAGAATCTGTCCATGAAGGAAAACACTTTATGCTGAGCTGTATTGTCGATCAAGATGTCAATATGAGGTAGCGGGAAATCATCTTTAGGGCTGGCCCTATTTAAATCCCGGTAGTCCACACACATCCTGACTTTGCCATCTTTCTTAGGTACTGGCACAATGTTAGCGACCCATTGAGGATAGGACGTAACAGCCAGAAAACCAGCATCGAATTGTTTCATTACTTCTGCTTTGATCTTTTCGGACATGTCAGGCCTCATTCGGCGAACTTTTTGCTTGATTGGTGGACAGTCTTCTCTTGTGGGGAGACGGTGAACCACGATGTCTATGTCTAAACCCGGCATGTCTTCATAAGACCAAGCGAAGATTTCAACATACTCATTCAACAACTGTACCAAGCGCTCCTTGACTTTGGGTTCCAGATTGGCACCCACTTGCACCTCCTTCCGGTCTTCCTCGGTCCCCAAGTTAACAGTTTCCAATGGCTCTTCATGCGGTAAGATGGCCCTTTCCTCTTGTTGCAGAAGTCTGGCTAGTTCCCCGGGTACTTCACAACCTTCGTCATCTTCATACTCGACTAGATTGGCCAGATCCTCAGAGTTATTGAAAGATATAGCAGAATAGTCACCCATGGAATCCGGAGTGGATGGGTACCTGCATTGGTGAGTGTGGGTGTGTGTAAGGGATAGCCATCCTTAAACAAAATGCAAAAGGGAAAGAAAATGAACATAAGCAGTTTATCAAATGAAAAACGTCCAATGAATCATTAAACATGGCATATGGATATGAAAAATAATCAAAACCCTTACAAATGGACCTACATGCCCCGGGCAAGGCAGGAGGTGAAAAGATAGTGTACGGATTGTTTGAAAGTAAATATTACAGACCAAATAAGAAATGTTTAACAGATAAATTACTGATGAATAAAAGTGATGGGGACAAAGTCCTTAGCCTCCCAATTGCTCAATCCTCCTTTGACAGTTGGATAAATCCACTCTTCAATGTTGCTCTCCTTGTCTTCATCTTCCAGGGCGTTGATTCCGTAGGGAGAAATTTTGACTGGCGCCCTTTCAATCTTCGCACGACGCATAGCCTTCTTGCCGGCGGCTGTGAACCCTAACCCAAACTTGTCAGTCTTATGCGGAAAGTCGGGTAACTGCCCCCATGCTGAATTCTTCCCTTCTTTTATTGCGGCCCTTGCGTCCTCCAGAGATGCCATCCTGGCCATCTGTCTCGGTGTCTCGGCTGCCGACTTTGCTACTGCTATTTCAGGAAGGACTTCTTCGAAATGTTGAAACGGTGTCTCAATGAACTCTCCTTCAACCTCCACATACCGGAAATAATTTAAGTGGCTAATCATGTACTCTTCTTCGCCATGGACAGTGATGATCTTTCCCTTGACAGGATACTTCAACATCTGATGCAAGGAGGAGGTAACTGCCCCAACATGGTGTATCCAAGGCCTACCCAGCAAGCAAGAGTATGATGGACGGATGTCCATCACATAGAAAGTGGATTTAAACACCTCGGTGCCTATCTTGATGGGAATTTCAACCTCTCCATGGACCATTCTCTTCGAACCATCGAAAGCTCTGACAACAATATCACTCGGCTTCAAATCCAACCCCTCACAATCTAGTCGGTCCAAGGCCTTCTTAGGCAAAACATTCAGCGACGAACCAGTATCAACCAAGACGTGTGCGAGAGTGGTTCCTCGACACTCGACTGAAATGTGCAAAGCATCATTATGATTTCTACCTTTAGGAGTTAGGTCGGCATTAGAAAAACCTAATCCATTGTCCGCAGTCAGGCTAGCCACGCAATTTTGAAATTGATCCGCAGAGGTTTCCTGGGGCACATGAGCTGCCTTCAGGAATTTTATCAGGGCTTTAGCGTGCGCTTCTGAGCAAAGTAGTAGTGCCAGCATGGAGATCTTGGAGGGGGTTTGCCCCAACTGTTCCACCACATCGTAATCACTTCTTTTGATTATCCTCAAAATCTCGTCCATTTCTTTCTTGGAGGTCTCCGGGATGACCAAGGGTTGAGCCCTCGTCCTGACGAGCTCATCTTGGATTCCCTTGCCTTTGTCAGCAGTGGTAGGAGGGACAGTACTAGGAACAACAATGTCTTCAACCAAAGGAGTTCTAGCAGAAAGTTTTATTGGTGCGGGGATGACTTGGTCGGCTGATGAGGGTCCAAAGACTGCTCTTGGAGGGGCAATCTCTGGAGAAAATATTCTCCCGCTCCTGGTGATTTTGCTAGTGCCCGCAATGTTACTAA
This sequence comes from Vicia faba, assembly GCA_948472305.1. Lineage (NCBI taxonomy): Eukaryota > Viridiplantae > Streptophyta > Magnoliopsida > Fabales > Fabaceae > Vicia > Vicia faba. The sequence continues at coordinate 1,309,928,552 of OX451736.1, read as the reverse complement.
TGCTGGCTTCTTCATCATCCGAACTTTCTTCAATCACCTCGATTTGCTTGATACCATGGTAGTAGACGTCACCGCCATAGTTCCAAGGTATCGATTTATCAGAAACATAGGGAACAGGTCCTGGCATTGTTATCTTCAAAGGAAAAGATTTCGCAGCTGGTGTAATCTTAACAGGATTTTTGACGGCCTTGGAAAGATTGGCGTGAATGGTTATGATTGAGACATCTTCAGTATGAACTGGAACAGCAAAAACTTTTTCAAACAAAATTTGTTGACTATCCATAAGGCCTTGGATGCCTTTATTCAGTAGCGGACAATCAAATGGCAGAGAGTAACAACAATAACAGTCTTCTTTACATCCCGGGAAGATCCCGACCCTTAACAGATTCAACTTAATAGTTAGCAGCGGAGTAGTCAGATCACTGACATCAGCAACATACAAATCTTCTTCAATGGCGTTGACATTTCGGCCGTGCTTCAGCATGGGTGCAGATATCACATTAGGATTTTCCGGAGCGTCAAACTCCACCTCCTTTGCCTCTATCAGGTCTTGGATCTTATGCTTGAGTTCCCAACAATCATTGGTGTCGTGTCCAACACTGTCTGAATGGTAGGCGCATTTAGCATTAGCATGATAATGCGGAGAGGACGTATTCACATTCTTTGGTGCCTCCTTGATGGTGGCAAGATTCAACTTCAATAGATGGGGAAGCACTTGTGCTGGAGTCATATTAATACGGGTGAACTGCCGTTGTGGCCATTCCACCCGTTGCTGATTTGGTCTGGACTGGTTATAGCGAGGCTGCTCACTCGGAGTGTTTTGAATCATTACGGCCCCCACGGTTGGCCGACGCTCCATCTTCCCTGCTCTTCTCTGAGAATATACCATAGCTGTCTCCTTCTTAAAAGGCTTCTTCTCAATACTTGCGGCAACACCCTTCTGAATCTTTCCTGACTTGATGCCAGCCTCTATTCTTTCGCCTGTTAAGATCAAACCGGTAAACCCCGTGGAAGAGTTACCAATTAGATGATTGAAAAATGGCCCAGATAGGGTCCCAAGAAACATATCAACGAGCTCACGATCGGTTAAAGGAGGCTGCACCCTGCCAGCCAAATCCCTCCATTTTTGTGCATATTCTTTGAATCCCTCGCTTGTTCCTAGTGACATACCCTGAAGTTGGGTACGCGTAGGAGCAAGGTCAGAATTGTATTGATATTGTTTGTAGAAGACGGTGGCCAAATCTTCCCAATTTCTGACACTGGTTCCTTCTAGATGATAAAACCACTCCAACTGAGCTCCCGACAGGCTGTCTTGAAAGAAATGAATCCAGAGATTTTTATCTGCTGTATAGGGTTGAATCTTTCTCACATAGGACCTGAGATGCATTTTGGGGCAGGACAGCCCATCATACCTCACAAACACTGGCACTTTGAATTTTGGGGGAATCACAATCCCGGCAACCAGACCCAAGTCTTCAAAATCCAAACCTGGTACTCTTTGTAATTCCATGGCGGCCAATATGTCTTCTAACCCTTTGTATTTATCATCAGCTGGAGGGTATTGCTGGTCAAAATAATCTTCGTCCTCTTCAACCTCTTCTTCCTCCGCATCAGACTCAGAAGGCACCGCAACTCCATCTCTCTTACTAGTCCCTTCATCAGAAGTAGGAGGAAATTCAAGCACTCTCCGAGCTTCTCCATCAAATCTTCTCCCCAAAGTAGCCACCCCAATCCTCTTTTTCTTCTTTTTCACCGGGTCCTTATTCCCCAATTGAGTCTTGATATCCTCCTGACCTTTAGCCAAGGTCATCAGGAGTTGCTGGAACTGTGCATTCTGAGCTTGTAGGTCTTTGACTGTTTACTCGAGATCCTTCCTACTGAAATAAACAGCAGACAGATAAGGAAACCTGGAGTGAGACCTGCTTATGCACATGATGAATGGTATGCTGATGTATGCAATGCATTCAAGGATTTAGAACATTCAAAATTGTTTCAGACAAAGAAGAACGCACGTCATATTAATAAGAAGAAATTTGTTAGTACATAAATGCCCCATGGGCCAAATATTACAAAATAAACTTCTTAAGGCAAAAAGACATTGCACATCCTCTTTGGTGCGATGTAGGTGTTGAGGGCCTCTTGCTCGTGGAGTCGGTGGGTGAGCTCTAGAACCTTCTTTTCACTGGCGTAGTAGCTAGCTTCAAAAGTATTCCGTTCCTCCTTGAGCTGAATCCAACTTTTCTGCATTTCCTCCCACGATGTAGGCATGTCTGGATGTAGGATGGTGTAGGGAACCTCTCCTTCATTGACGGGCTCTTTAATCACTGGGAGTACATGAGGATAAGGCATCATTAGACTTTGGGCTCGGGCTCGTACCCACTTGAGATAGGGCTCAAGAGGGATGGAATTCTTGTGTCCCAGAGTCTTACTATCAACCTTGTTGAGTTCTCCCCAAGCTCTGATGAATCTTTGGCGAAGTCCTTGCGCATCGTTGTCGAAGTCAAAAACTAGGCTAGGAATCAACATATCATGAGGGCCATCCCTCCGTGCATATCCAAATTGCCTCAAAGCTAGGCAAGGGTTGTAGGTGATACCTCCCCTAATTCCAAGTAAAGGAACATTAGGAAATTCTCCGCAATGTTGGTATTGGGTTTCTGGACAAGAAGATTTTGACGGCGTTGACATCTATCAATTGGTCAGAATTTGGGAATAAGACCAACCCATATATAAGGAGTGCCACAATTTCTTCAAAGGCTTGAAGGTCCAATGAATTCCAACATTCTTGTGCCTTCTCAAACAAGAATTTTGCTAAGAATCCTTTGACGCCGCTTCTGGTTTCCCAATGCCCCTTGATGTCGGATGGTTGTAGATGTAATGCTCGAGCAACATCTTCCGGCTTTGGTTCCTTTTCCGTACCGTTGAAGGGTAGTTGATTAAGGATAGGGATTCTTAGGAGTTGAGAAAACTCCTCCAAAGTGGGCACCAACTGGTAATCAGGGAAAGTGAAACAGTGGTGAAGAGGGTCAAAGAACTGGAATACCACTTTCATCATGTCTTCTTCAATGTTGGTGTTAACTAAGTTGAGCAGTCTACCATATCTTTCACTGAAGGATGAACTTTCCGGAATTCTTGAGGTGAGCTTCTTGAGTTGAGGGGAGATTCTCACAAGGTTGACTTGGATGGTTTTTCTGCGAGGAATTTCCATGACCTACAAAACAGGAACAAAGATGAAGATCCAAACCCTTGAAATGGTTAGTAAATGCATATGATGTTTCATGATGTTTATGATGTATGCACAAAACATATGTACAAGCAAATCACACCAAACCCTAGTTTCAGGCTTGCATGGGGTTTCATAGGTAAGTACCCTCTTGAGTGTAGTTGGCTTAAAAACCTGTCCTATAAATAGTAACCGGGTTCTAAGGAGCTCAATATCACGGGATTGTTTTCATTGTTCATTGTTTTGGTTTAGCCACTTAACTAGCGACCAAAATATTCCAAGAAAACAACCCTCAATGAGTGTAGTATCGAGTATCTACCAACTTCGGACTGCACCAAAGCCGGTCATCTCACTACCCCTAATAAAAGGCCAAGATGGTCAAGTAAGGTTCTAGGTCATTAGTGCTTAGTGACATCACTCAGCGGCCCCGTACTCTCCTTGATTGAACTCAAGGGTTACCGGTACTCACAAATATGTCGCACTAATATAGCTATTGCTTCGACCGTGTCGGTATACCCCGCATAGTTTCCACAACGTATTGCTATCTATGAATGTTTCCCAAAATCCGGGTGTAGGATTGCAAACCCAAACAATAGAGCCAAAGTATAAAGCAAACAAATCAAACAATTAGTCATGCAAGAGGGTGATCTAAGCCCTAAGGTTACTCCACTTTTAAATTCTCCCCAGCAGAGTCGTCAGTTCTGTGATACGGTGGGAGAACTGACTAGGGTTTTGCGTTTGTTTTCGCAAATGTTTCGGTTGAGCAAGAGTCGCCACCGACTTTTTATTTTATCCTAAGGAAAGGTTTAAAAAGCACACAAAAACCTTTGAGATTTTTCTTGGGTTCGGGGAGTAGATTATAGAAAGGGAAGGTATTAGCACCCTTTCTATCCATGGTTATCCATGGGCTCTTAGGTACTTGCTTAGATCAACTTGCCTTGGTTTTCAATTGTTTGAAATGGTGCTTGGTGTGTGGTTTTTTGAAAATGTTTTGAAAAGATGCCTTGTATAGGCTACCCTTGTAACAATTCTTTACTCGAATGTTTTACAAAAGGTGTTTTGTCTTTAGAAAAGATGTTTCAAGGTTTTTTGAAAGTGTTAGTGAAGTGGGTTTTTGAAAATAGGCAAGTGTTTTCTTGGCAAATTGACAAGTACTTAAGAGTTGTCTACCCTAAAGTTTTCTCAAAGATTTTTGTTATGTTTTAGACCTTTTGACAATTTTGTTCCACCATTGCATTTGGTGGACAATCTTGTATTAGGAGGTGAAAGGGACAAGCGAGGGTCATCGTTTTTAGACCATAATTGCAATAGTATTAAATGTCTTTGGGCAATTTTTCTTTAAAAGGGACTTGATCATTCATTTAGGCAACATTTTGAGGGACTATGATCATTTGATTGTTTGTTTTACCCAAAGAAGTTCAACATACAATATGGCCCAATTTATTTGAAGGCAACAAAGTGGAATACCCTAGGGGTGCAAGTGTGAAATGTGTTGTCCATTTTCATGCTTTTTTGTCTTATATTAGGTCAAACTATTTTTTGTTCATTTTATTCGCATGCAAACCCTAACTCTAGCATAGTATATTTAGAAAGCGATAAAGTGCGAAATTCAAATTCCTACGCTATTACAACACAATAATATGGGGAGGGGGGTACAATGTCTCAAATGGGGTATATTTAGACAAAAATTTAAACCTAACTATTACATCATTTTCTTTGAATATTTACAAGACAAATAATTGTATAATTAAATGGAAATTGAAATAAATATGCAAAAATATAAAAAAGGGAATTTTTATATGTATGCAAAAAAGATATTATTTATGTGAAATAAAAAGAGAAATAACAAGGTATTATATTTTGGAGTATTTTCAAATTTAGGGCAAAACCCTAATTTTAATCAAAATGGTATTAGTTATTTAATATTTGTAATATTGACTATTTATATACAAAAATAAGATAAAAATATAATATACTTAAAAAATGTATTTTTTAGTATTAAATATTAAAAAATAAAATATGTACATTTTTTGGTATTTATATCCTAAGTGTATTAATATATTTCTATCTATTTATATTATTTACAAACTATGTTTTATATATATTAATTAATAATATTTAATATTTAAATAAAAAAAGCATTTTTCTATAAAATATTTTCAGGAAGTAAAAATGAGATAAAAGTATGTAAAAATGTATTTCCAATATTTTAATATTTTAAACAAAACATATATATTTATTTTTTGTGTACAAACTAAGAGAAAAAATCAAATAAATCCCTAATAAAATAAAAAATGATGAGAAAAATATTTTTAAATTTTTAATATGCTGAGAAAAAATAAATGAGTTAATTAAAAAAAGAAAAAGTCAAAAAACATTAAAAATAAAGCAAATGGGCTCAGGGGGTGTAAAACCAATTGTAGGGTGCAAAAAGAAAACACAAAGCAAGCCCAGCCCAATGCCACCTTTCTTCAACCTCTGAACTGTGTCATTCAAAAAAAACGCGCGCCCTGTTCTTGATCTTCTAACTCCTGATTCCTGGCTTATTAATGAAAACTCATAACATAAAAAATGTTCAGCATCAAGAGACGAATCCAACCATATGCAGAACTTGATCTAACTCTCTAAGATGAGGGAGAATTTCTTCTCCCCCAAATCCTAACCTAGATTTTCTGCCATTTTCAAACCTCAAATTCTCACAGCTCAATAAAAAGAAATGAAAAGTAAAAACATGTACATGTTCAGTGGCATGAGTAGAACATTGTTTATTCACAAACTTAGAGCTAATGATGCTTGATAAGAGAGATAGAAGTTCACCAAGATACCTGTTCAGCTGAAGTTCTATCTGGCAATGAGGAAGCTTTCAGTGCAAGGTGATGATTGGAAAAGCTTCCTTGAGGTCCAGGGATGCTATTCCAATGTTTACTTTGTCTTGAAAGCTTTTGAATCGTGCTAGAGCACTTCACCTGCAAAACAAGAAACTGAAAATGGTGGAAGTGGTTAGAGGGATTACAGGTCGTGTTTCAAGGCATGGTTAGCTTGCATAGGTGCTAGGGAATGTATGTGAACTGGTTTGGGCAAGAGAGCTTGAGGGAAATGGAAGATGGCACTCAAACTGCAGGCCTGACCCTGTTTTTGCAGTTTTAAGATGATTCTGAGATTGGGAGTGTATGAGAGGTGTTAGGGTCGTGCAATAGCTTGGTTGAGATGTCTTGGGTATGTTTTACAAGTTCACTTAAGGGTTTGTAAGCTGATATGAGAGTTGGTTTGAGTTATGATGTGTTTCTTACACTTTAAGCAAGCAATGGTTACTTTGTGCCTCTAGCCTGTACAGGCCCTCATACTATGCTGCATAATCCCTCCTTGATCAGTGTGATTAACACATAAACTTGTGCCAATTAGATATGGATTGTACTTCTTGGATTTGTAATTGGACATAAAGCTAACTTTTGCAAAAATAGAAGAAATGCTTTATCTATTTTGGGATTAATCCTTTATGCAATGCTAGAACACAAAGAACATGGCTTTGGCACAAAGAATATGCATTAAATTTATGAGTGTTGGATGGTTTAAGGACCTGTAATCAAGATATGCAAGCTGAGATTGAAATGCATAGTGTTATGAACATGTACATGGCCAAGAATAAAAGTGACTTTTTCCCATTTTGCAAAATTCGATTCTCCCTAACCATGAGGTTGTTTGAGAAGTTCTTGGACATTTTGGAAAGCTTGGAATGTGCACTACAATCCATCTTTGAAGTGCAAGTTGAAATTCCAAGTGGAAGTTTATGGAAAATGGTCTTGAAGTTAGGTAGAAAACCTTGTCAAAATAGGTTAAAATTTCACTAAGTTAAGAATGGTTTAGTGCCCTTATTCAAAGATTTGTAACTTGAGATACAAGCCTCAAATGGGAAAACTTTGTGAATCAAAGTTGTAGATTATGCAACAAGCTACAACTTTCATGTTTTGACTTTTGTTTGAATCCAAATGGATCTTGGTGAAAAAGTGGGGCAAAGTTGGGAAAAAATTAGGGTTTTTTATAACTTAGAAAAATTCTAAGTTATGAAAAATTCTAATTTCTAACCCTAATTTGCATTTTGTGATTTCTTGGTGAACAAGTTTCATGATTTGGCATGTTTTGATGAAAAATGAATCTTGACTCTTGATTTTGACCAAAAGGTCAAAGTTTGACTTTTCAGTATACAGTCAAAATTGATCAATTGACTGGGAAATTCAACTGTCAATCCTGTGTACTTGGGATCTTTTGAGCTTGTTGAGAATGTCAAGACAATTCCATGGGGTCCTTGAGTCCATATGTGAGCTTGGTTTTCCATTGGTTGGGTCAAACAGTCAAAAATTGCCTTTGTGCAGTCAAAACCCTAAAAATGACCATTTTGCCCTTTTGGTGATTTGATCAAATTTCTTGTGGAATTGTGATCCAAACTTGATCAAATGGTTCATATGAGTTCATAATGTTGATGTGGATCAAAAATAATGAGGTTTGACTGTAAATTGGCCACAATTGACTTTTTCCCCAACACAGCTGATTTCTAGGTCAACTGTCCAATTGACTGGGCAAAACTTGGAATCAAGACTTGAAACTTGATATGGATAAACTTGGGAGTCCAATATGAAGCAAGAAAGTCATCCTAGGCATTTTAGGTCAAAACATCTTGGTGCAAACACAAACCCTAATTTGGGTCAACAGTGCAAGGAGAAGTCTTGAGCAGATGAAACCCTAACTGGATCTTGGGCTTCAAAGGTTTTGTGATGAGAAATCATTGAGAAATGGGAGGGCAAATTTTGGGGTACAACAACTGCCTTAGGAGATAGTTTGTCTGACCAACTCTTGAGCAATCTTGAGCAACTTGGAGATTTTCCTTGCAATGTTTTGAGAAATATGGGAGGGAAAATTTTGGGGTACAACAGCTGCCCCTGTTCAATATTCTTAAACCTGAGGATGTAGATTGGTTTTCGTGCGTTTCGTGATCCGAAGGTGGAAGATGATTGAACACTAGAGTGCCCAGAAATTTGCACTCGCATGAAGTGATATCAGCCTTGTGATGTCGGGAATGGGCTTATAGATGCCATTTGGAGATTGATGGAGGGAGGATGGGCTTAAAGATGCCATCTGTAGGAATGTCGATCGCATAAGAGATTCCTTAGCGAGAACTTGCATACCTGTTGTTGTGAAAGATTCTGCTTGGGAAGTCTGTTCTTGCTGAGATTTAGGAACTTGCCTGTACTTCAACTGAGGGAACATCTCTGCTGAGTTTTAAGAATTTGTCCGTAATTCAACTGGGGGGAAACATCTTCATCGAGATTTAGTACTTGTCTGTAATTCAACGGAGGATAATTCTGTTGAGATTTAAGAACTGTCTGTAATTCGACGGAGGAACTTTGCCGAGATTCAGAACCTTATCTGTAATTCAACCGAGGATAATTCAGTTGAGATTTAAGAACCGGTCAGTACTTCGATTGAGGGAAACATCTTCATCGAGATTTAGGACTTGTCTGTAATTCAACGGAGGATAATTCTGTTAAGATTTAAGAACTGTCAGTAATTCGACGGAGGAATTTTGCCGAGATTTAGAACCTTATCTATAATTCAACCGAGGATAATTCTGTTGAGATTTAAGAACCGGTCAGTACTTCGACTGAGGGAAACATCTTCATCGAGATTTAGGACTTGTCTGTAATTCAACCGAGGATAATTCTGTTGAGATTTAAGAACTCGTCCATACTTCGAAGGAGGAAAACATCTTCATCGAGATTTAGGACTTGTCTGTAATTCAACCGAGGATAATTCTGTTGAGATTTAAGAACTCGTCCATACTTCGACGGAGGAAAACATCTTCATCGAGATTTAGGACTTGTCTGTAATTCAACGGAGGATAATTCTGTTAAGATTTAAGAACTGTCAGTACTTCGATGAAGGAGAATTGCTGAGATTTAGAACCTTATCTGTAATTCAACCGAGGATAGTTCAATTGAGATTTAAGAACCGGTCAGTACTTCGACTGAGGGAAACATCTTCATTGAGATTTAGGACTTGTCTGTAATTCAACGGAGGATAATTCTGTTGAGATTTAAGAATTGTCTGTACTTCGACGGAGGAGAATTTCCGAGATTTAGAACCTTATCTGTAATTCAATCGAGGATAATTCAGTTGAGATTTAAGAACCGATCAGTACTTAGACTGAGGGAAACATCTCCATCGAGATTTAGGACTTGTCTGTAATTCAATAGAGGATAATTCTGTTGAGATTTAAGAACTATCTGTACTTCGACGGAGGAGAATTGTCGAGACTTAGAACCTTATATGTAATTCAACCGAGGATAATTCAGTTGAGATTTAAGAACCGGTCGGTACTTCGACTAGGGTAAAAGCTTCATAGCTGAGAACTTAACTACATCCTTCCTGAAAGGTAAAGGTCAGTCCTATACAATGCATGATATATATTAAGCAATGAAGTTCTCAAAATAAATGCGATTATGTTGTATGATGCGTATATGCATGTATCATGATGTATGGAAATGTCATGTTTTTAGCTGAGGAAAATAAATCCCGGATAGCTGCTGGAGAACAGAGTTGAATTCTTTGTTTCCGCTGGGGATGGTGAACAAAGATGATTGTGAGAATAAACCTGCAGGAGAGGATAACTCCGTTGGGGAATAAACTGATGAGGAGATTACTTTGTGGGGAAGAGATGCTCTGCAGAGGATTCCACTGATAACTTCCGTTGGGGATGAATTACCGTTGCTGGTGATACTGAATCCTGTTGGGGATCGAATCCTTGTTTGTGAAAGGAAAGAACTCCGCTGGGGATGATCTTTCAGTTGCGACTTCACTGGGGATGACCTTTTAGACTCTAATGGGGATAGCCCTTTGAGATCTGTTGGGGACAATCCTCCAAAGTCTACTGGGGATGATTCTCCAAACTCCACTGGGGAGGCTTTTTCAGACTCCGCTGGGAAAAATTTCAAACTCCACTGGGGATATTTTGTACTCTGCTGGGGAATATTCTTATACTCCATTGGGGAATATTAAGACCTTTCAGTGCTGATGGTAGATAAACTCTGCTTGGGGAGAATATTACCGATTCATTTACAGTTGCAAGTCTCAGCTGGGGAGAGCTATCATTATTGTCTTTTCTTACTCTGCGGGGAGTGAAAGCAACTTAGCCATATTCTTCAGCTGAATCTACCTTTGTACCTGGTGGATAGAGCACCTGTACAGTTTGGACACTTTCTTATTGCCCCTATTTCTGATATTACGAGTAATCGTCTTTTGTTTCGTATGTAAATATTTATGAGCAGCAATTAATGTCAAATGCATATATCAAAAATGAACATTGGACGTTCTTTGCAAAACAAAACAGATAAAGGAAAAATATTTTGAAATGAATTGTATTGATTTTGAAGTTTGGCCTGTAAATAGGCGTTTTTTGTATAAGAGACTGAAGTCCTAGTAAGAGAACGCCGCCGAATAATGGAATTTACACAATTTGTGAAAAACTAAACAAAACAGCTATGTGAATAATCCCACTGGGTTCCAACTCTGCTATCGCCTTTATGTCCTCAAACATCTCATCACTTTTCTACTTGGTTGAGGGTAGATCAGATTGATGAGTGCCGTCCGAGCTTGATAGTCGATACCGAAGTCGGGTTGCAAGGTGATCCAATGAGACATAGTGTTACACTTTTATCCCTAATTTTTTCCTGGACCGCCCTTTCAGGTTTTCAGTCCACCGGGATACCCTTTTTTGCCCAAGCCGCCTTTTCAGGTTTTCTACTTGCCGGGTGTACATATTTTTTTATTTTCATCCCTCATTTTTGCCTGAACCCTTTTGGTTCTCCGGGAAGCCCTTATTTTTGCCTAGGCCAGTCGACCTAGCGGGTCTTTAATTATGCGTAGTATCTTTTCACTATGTCTGCATTGACGGGGTGAGGAAGGTCATCACCATCCATGGTGGTTAGAATCATAGCTCCTCCTGAGAAAATGTTATTAACCACAAATGGCCCTTCATAGGTAGGGGTCCATTTGCCCCTGGGATCACCTTGTGGCAGTATGATGCGCTTGATGACCAGATCCCCAACTTGATACTCTTGTCGTCTAACTTTCTTGTTAAATGCCTTGATCATCCATTTTTGATACGTCTGACCATGACAAATAGCAGTAAGTCTCTTTTTGTCAATTAGGTTCAGCTGATCAAGCCGGGTCTGGACCCAGTCATCTTTGCTCAAACCTGCATCCCTCATAATCCAAAGAGAGGGTATCTGAACTTCAATGGGCAAGTCGGCCTCCATACCATATACCAAGGAATAGGGTGTTGCCCCTGTTGACGTCCACGCTGAGGTACAGTACCCATGAAGAGCAAACGGTAACATCTCGTGCCAGTCTTTGTATGTCACCGTCATCTTCTGCACAATCATCTTGCTGTTCTTATTAGCCACTTCCACATCCCCATTCATCTTCGGCCGATAGGGAGAAGAGTTGCGATGCTGTATCTTGAAATGCTTGCAGAGCTCAGTGATCATCTTATTGTTGATATTTGTACCATTGTCCGTAATGATCCTCTCTGGTACACCGTATCGACAAATCAGATTGTGCCGAATGAACCGTGCCACGACGTTCTTGGTTACAGTAGCAAAGGAAGCTGCTTCAACCCACTTCGTAAAGTAATCAATTGCTACCAGGATGAAACAATGCCCGTTGGATGTTGTAGGTCTGATCTCACCGATCATATCAATGCCCCACATTGCAAAAGGCCAAGTTACCGTCAAGACATTCAGAGGTACTGGAGGTATGTGCACTTTATCAGCATAGACTTGGCACTTATGACAGGTCCGAGAATGCTGATAACAGTCGGCTTCCATGGTGGACCAATAATATCCTGCCCGAAGGATCTTCTTTGCCATGGTATGTCCACTGGAATGAGTTCCGAAAGTAACTTCATGTAAATCTATCATAATCCTTTGTGCCTCGTTTTTATCCACACATCGCAGTAAGGTCGAATCATGGTTACGCTTGTAAATGATGTCATTACTGATGAAGAACTTCGCCGCGAACCTCCTCAGAAACTTCTTGTCATTAACAGATGCACCCTCGGGGTACTCCTGAGCCTCGAGATACCTCTTCACCTCATGAAACCAGGGTTTATCGACCACCTCTTCAGCCTCAATGTCACAGCAATGTGCAGGTTCGTCTAACCTTTCAATGGTAATCCGGGGAGCCTCGTTATCCCAATTGACTTTGAACATAGAAGACATTGTAGCCAGCGCATCCGCTAACTGATTCTCCTCTCTAGGGAAGTGTTCAAAGGTTATCTCCTCGAAGTGGGGAAGCAACATCAGTACATACTCCTTGTAAGGAATAAGATTTGGGTGTTTCATATCCCACTCGCCTTTGATCTGACTGATCACGAGAGCGGAATCTCCGAATACACTCAAGAACTGAATACTTAGGTCAATAGCTGCTCAAAGACCCATGATGCACGCCTCATACTCCGCCATATTGTTGGTGCAGTTGAAACATAGTCGGGCGGTGAACAGAGTATGAGAGCCTTTAGGAGATATGATCACCGCGCCAATGCCATTACCCAAAGCGTTCAAAGCTCCATCAAATTACATAGACCATCGGGATCCCTCCTCAGGTCCTTCATCCGGTCCAAGTGTCTCACAATCAGTCACTATCATGATATTCTCATCTGGGAATTCAAAGTTCATAGACTGGTAATCATCCACTGCTTGATGTGCCAAATGATTTGCCAACACACTTCCTTTGATTTCCTTTTGGATCGTGTACTGCATGTCATACTCAGTCAAGATCATCTGCCATCTTGCTATTCTTCTGGATAAGGCAGGCTTCTCGAAGATATACTTGATTGGATCCATCTTTGATATCAATAGAGTAGTGTGAGTCAGCATATACTGTCTCATCCGGCGAACAACCCATGCCAAAGCGCAACAAGTTTTCTCGAGCAGTGAGTATCGGGTCTCACAGTCGGTAAACTTTTTTCTAAGGTAATAAATAGCATGCTCTTTTCGGCCAGACTCGTCATGCTGCCCCAGCACGCACCCCATTGAATTGTCGAGTACTGTCAAGTATAAGATCAAAGGTCTCCCTTCAACTGGAGGCATCAGAATGGGTGGCTCTTGGAGATATTCTTTGATCTTTTCGAAAGCGGCCTGACATTCATCGTTCCATCTTACCACTTGATCTTTCTTCAGTAGCTTGAAGATTGGCTCACAAGTAGCAGTCAGGTGTGATATGAATCGGGCAATGTAGTTCAGACGTCCCAGAAAGCCTATGACTTCTTTTTCTGTTCGGGGAGCTGGAATTTCCTACATAGCCTTCACCTTTGTAGGATCCACCTGAATACCTTTATCACTTACGACGAAACCCAGCAGCTTACCAGATCTCACCCCGAATGTGCACTTGTTCGGGTTTAACCTCAGCTTGTACAACCTCAACCTGTCAAATAACTTCTGAAGGTGGTCAATATGTTCCTCTTCTGTCTGGGATCTTGCAATCATGTCGTCGATGTATACCTCAATCTCATGATGGATCATGTCGTGGAACAAAGCGACCATGGCGTGCTGATACGATGCCCCACCATTCTTCAATCCAAAAGGCATGACCTTGTAGCAGAAGGTACCCTATTGAGTAACAAAGGTTGTTTTCTCCATATCTTCGGGAGCCATTTTAATCTGATTATAACCAGAGAAATCGTCCATGAAGGAGAAGACCTTATGATGTGCGGTGTTGTCAACCAGAACGTCGATATGAGGTAGAGGGAAATCGTCCTTGGGGCTCGCCCTGCTCATATCCCTATAGTCAACACACATTCGAACCTTACTGTGATCGGTGGGAACGAGAACTGACTGTTTTTTTGGAATGCTGGTTCGCGTTTGCGCTTGTTTTTGCAAAATGTCGCGGTTAAGCAAGAGTCGCCACCGTCTTTTATTTTATCCAACAAGGGAAAGGACAAAAGCACAGAAAAATTCCTTTTCGAGATGTTTCTCGGGTTCGGGAGGTAGATTATAGAAAGGGAAGGTGTTAGCACCCTTTCTATCCGTGGTTATCCACGGGCTCTTAGGTACTTGCTCACTATGTTTTCAAAAGGTTTTCTTTTCTTTGTGATTGTGGGTTTTGAAAAGAGTTTTGTTTTTGGTGAAAGTGTAAGTGCGAAAAGTTTTTGTTTTGTTTTAAAAGAGAGCAAGTACTTAAGAATATCTACCTACTCGAAAAGGAATTAAACTGTGCAACTGTCCTTTAGACAATGATATCCCACTATTGAGGAGTAGGTAGCACCGTCGTTGGAGTTTTTCGGGTCAATTCGATTTAAGGGACTTGTGGTCACTAAAGCAACGTTAGGACACTTTAGTGGTAATCCTAATGTCTTAGATCATTTTTATCGAGGCAACCATTTCGAGGCAACTTATGATCTTGGGACAAAAAGGACGACCTCTAAAACATCCTATACTTAATGACCACATTTGAGGCAACCAAATGAGGTGTACCCTAGGAGTGGCATGTGCAAGTGTGTCAATTTTCAGTTTATATTATCTTTGTATTTTTAGATGTTCTACCATTTGTTTTTAGATCTTGTCATACAATCCTAGTTAGCATCCATCTAAGCAGTTAATATACATACATGAATTTAAAGTGCAGAAACTGTAAATACTACACTATTACAAGGCTCCGGGGAGGGGATTATTTACATGTCCAAAATTGGGGGAATAATAAGCAGTTACGATAAAATAAGCGCGCATGAAACTTAAAAAAAAAACCTAGCATATAATCTTTTTGTTGTTTTATTTTATTTTTTTAGAAAATGCTAAATATTCAGTTAAGTCGAATTTAATTAATTAAAAAAAATACTGATTAAAATTTATTCTAAAACAAACCTAATATTTTTGTATTTTTTGTTTATGAAAATGATTAAATCTCAAACAACTCCTAAATCTACTGATTTTAAAATTGAAGAAAATGAGTTAAAGTGATTAACTAAATTAAATCCTAATTCTAAGTTATTTATTTTTTATGATTTTTTATGTTAAGTAAAACTAAAACTAAAAGGAATAAATAGAAACAAAATAAACAGAGTACAAATGGGCCAGGCAGCAAAATAAGGAAAAAATGCAATTCTGGAGGCCTGGGTCGAAAAAGATGCAGGCTGTCTTTCGACCCAGTGGAGAGTCTGGATCGAAGGGGGCATGAGGGGCTGCACTCTGAGGGGGTTCGATCTGGACATGTCATCTTTCGAACTGGAAATCCTGGGTCCAGTTCGAAACTGAACTGTTGAGCTTCGAAGCTCTGAACAAGAAGCTGAGCATGAGGTTCCTGCAAAACGAAACACATATTAAAGGTCCAGGGGGGACTTAACCCCCCTGGTTCGAGTCTCCTCTTATTCGCACCTGCTGAACCTGGGTCTGGGTTTGTTTTATCCTGGGATTCAAAGGATAAGTTCAGATTGTGCCCAAGCAATGGCACAATCTCAACTCTGCACTGTAACTCACATGAAGCACATTAAATCATTCACAAACAAAAAAAATATGAATATGCAATCGAAATGAATTTGAGAGTGAGTTTGAGATTAGATTTTCCTTTTACCAATCAGAAGTGCTTCGACCTGTAGTTCTGAGGGAGGAGGTGTTCGCTGGGTGGCAGCTTTGGCTTGGAAAATTCTGGGCAGCGTCTCTCCAAGTCTTCTATTTTTCTGTATATTTCTTTCTTCTCTTTGTAGCATTTGTGATTTCTTTATATAGAGGGGGTGGAGGGGACAGGAAGACAAAGGTTTAAATGACCTTGAATATGTGTTTTGACAGCCATGAAGGAGGATTCTTAACGTTAATCATGTGTTTGAAAGCCATGAATGAGAGTTTGTAACGTTGGCTAAACACATGGGATTCTGTCCTTTTTTTTGAATTTTGAATGACATGTAGCAGGCCTTCGAACACTCCCTTTCGAATGGGCTGATGGCCTCCTTCGAATTCTCCCTTTCGAATGGGCTGATGGCCTTTTTCGAATACTCTTCGAAAGCTTCTTCAAATGGACCCTTTGAATGCTTCTTCGAATGGACCTTTGTGGAATTCCAATCGAAGGACATTGTTCATAATGCCAATCGAAATGCTTCTTCAGAGTGCCAATCGAAATGCTCCTTTTGAATGCCAATCGAAATGCTTCTTCAGAGTGCCAATCGAAATGCTCCTTCAGAATGCCAATCGAAGGGTCTTTCAGAATGCCAATCGAAATGCTTCTTCAGAGCTCCAATCAAAATGCTTCTTCAGAGTGCCAATCAAAATGCTCCTTCAGAGTGCCAATCAAAATGCTCCTTCAGAATGCCAATCGAAGGGTCTTTCAGAATGCAAATCGAAATGTTTCTTCAGAGTTCCAATCGAAATGCTTCTTCAGAGTGCCAATCGAAATGCTCCTTTTGAATGCCAATCGAAATGCTTCTTCAGAGTGCCAATCAAAATGCTCCTTCAGAATGCCAATCGAAGGGTCTTTCAGAATGCCAATCGAAATGCTTCTTCAGAGTGCCAATCGAAATGCTTCTTCAGAGTGCCAATCGAAATGCTCCTTCAGAGTGCCAATCGAAATGCTTAAAGCAACAGTAAAAAATTTTCCTTTTCCTTAGGCAAGAGTTTGTGATCAACCATGCAGGGGGGAGGCTTTGGGAAACATGAGAGGGCAAATTTTGGGGTGCAACAGTTGCCCCTGTTCAATCTTCTTAAACCCGAGGATGTAGATTGGCTTGTGTGCCTTTCGTGATCCGAAGGTGGAAGATGATTGAACACTAGAGTGCCCAGAAATTTGCACTCGCATGGTGTAGTATCAGCATTGTGATGTCAAGAATGGGCTTACAGATGCCATTTGGAGATTGTTGGTAGGAGGATAGGCTTATAGATGCCATCTGCAGGAATGTCGATCGCATAAGAGATTCCTTAGCGAGAACTTGCATACCTGTTGTTGTAGAAGATTCCACTGGGGAAGTCTAACCTTGTTGAGATTTAGGAACCTGCATGTACTTCAACTGGGAGAATGTCTCAGCTGAGTTTTAAAAACCTGTTCATAATTCAATTGGGGAGAAACATCTTCATCAAGACCTAGGAACTGTCTCGTGCTCAATGGAGTAAACCACTGAGGTTATAGAACTTGTCCATACTATGACGGAGGAAAACATCAAGATCTAGGAACTGTCTCGTGCTCAATGGAGTATACCGTTGAGGTTATAGAACTCGTCCACACTATGGCGTAGGGAAACATCTTCATCAAGATCCAGGAACTGTCTCGTGCTCAATGGAGTAAACCGCTGAGGTTATAGAACTTGTCCACACTATGACGGAGGAAACATCTTCATCAAGATCTAGGAACTGTCTCGTGCTCAATGGAGTATACCGTTGAGGTTATAAAACTCGTCCACACTATGACATAGGGAAACATCTTCATCAAGACCCAGGAACTGTCTCGTGCTCAATGGAGTAAACCGCTGAGGTTATAGAACTTGTCCATACTATGACGGAGGAAAACATCAAGATCTAGGAACTGTCTCGTGCTCAATGGAGTATACCGTTGAGGTTATAGAACTCGTCCACACTATGACGTAGGGAAACATCTTCATCAAGATCTAGGAACTGTCTCGTGCTCAATAGAGTAAACCGCTGAGGTTATAGAACTTGTCCACGCTATGACGGAGGAAAACATCAAGATCTAGGAACTGTCTCGTGCTCAATGGAGTATACCGCTGAGGTTATAGAACTTGTCCACACTATGACGGAGGAAAACATCAAGATCTAGGAACTGTCTCATTCTCAATGGAGTATACCATTGAGGTTATAGAACTCGTCCACTCTTCGACATAGGGAAACATCTTCATCAAGATCTAGGAACTGTCTCGTGCTCAATGGAGTAAACCGCTGAGGTTATAGAACTTGTCCACACTATGACGGAGGGAAACATCAAGATCTAGGAACTGTCTCGTGCTCAATGGAGTAAACCGCTGAGGTTATAGAACTTGTCCACACTATGACGGAGGAAAACATCAAGATCTAGGAACTGTCTCGTGCTCAATGGAGTATACCGATGAGGTTATAGTACTCGTCCACACTATGACGTAGGGAAACATCTTCATCAAGATCTAGGAACTGTCTCGTGCTCAATGGAGTAAACCGCTGAGGTTATAGAACTTGTCCACACTATGACGGAGGAAAACATCAAGATCTAGGAACTGTCTAGTGCTCAATGGAGTATACCGCTGAGGTTATAGTACTCGTCCATACTATGACGTAGGGAAACATCTTCATCAAGATCTAGGAACTGTCTCGTGCTCAATGGAGTAAACCGCTGAGGCTATAGAACTTGTCCACACTATGACGGAGGAAAACATCAAGATCTAGGAATTGTCTCGTGCTCAATGGAGTATACCGTTGAGGTTATAGAACTCGTCCACACTATGACGTAGGGAAACATCTTCATCAAGATCTAGGAACTGTCTCGTGTCAATGGAGTAAACCGCTGAGGTTATAGAACTTGTCCACACTATAACGGAGGAAAACATTAAGATCTAGGAATTGTCTCGTGCTCAATGGAGTATACCGTTGAGGTTATAGAACTCGTCCACTCTATGACGTAGGGAAACATCTTCATCAAGATCTAGGATCTGTCTCGTGCTCACTGGAGTAAACCGCTGAGGTTATAGAACTTGTCCACACTATGACGGAGGAAAACATCAAGATCTAGGAACTGTCTCATGCTCAATGGAGTATACCGTTGAGGTTATAGAACTCGTCCACTCTATGACGTATGGAAACATCTTCATCAAGATCTAGGAACTGTCTCGTGCTCAATGGAGTAAACCACTGAGGTTATAGAACTTGTCCACACTATGACGGAGGAAAACATCAAGATCTAGGAACTGTCTCGTGCTCAATGGAGTATATCGCTGAGGTTATAGTACTCGTCCACACTATGACATAGGGAAACATCAAGATCTAGGAACTGTCTCGTGCTCAATGGAGTATACCGTTGAGGTTATAGAACTCGTCCACACTATGACATAGGGAAACATCTTCATCAAGATCTAGGAACTGTCTCGTGCTCAATGGAGTAAACCGTTGAGGTTATAGAACTTGTCCACACTATGACAGAGGAAACATCTTCATCAAGATCTAGGAACTGTCTCGTGCTCAATGGAGTAAACTGCTGAGGTTATAGAACTTGTCCACACTATAACAGAGGAAAACATCAAGATCTAGGAACTGTCTCGTGCTCAATGGAGTATACCGCTGAGGTTATAGTACTCGTCCACACTATGACGTAGGGAAACATCTTCATCAAGATCTAAGAACTGTCTCGTGCTCAATGGAGTAAATCGCTGAGGTTATAGAACTTGTCCACACTATGATGGAGGAAAACATCAAGATCTAGGAACTGTCTCGTGCTCAATGGAGTATACCGCTGAGGTTATAGTACTCGTCCATACTATGACATAGGGAAACATCTTCATCAAGATCTAGGAACTGTCTCGTGCTCAATGGAGTAAACCGCTGAGGTTATAGAACTTGCCCACACTATGACGGAGGAAAATTGTCGAGATTGAGAACCTTATCTGAAAATTCAACTGATGATAATTCAATTGAGATTTAAGAACTGGTCAGATCTTTGACTAAGCTGAGAACTTAACTGCATTTTTCCTGAAAGGTAAAGGTCAGTCATATGCAATGCATGATATGGATCAGGCGATGATGTTCTCAAAATAAATGAGATTGTATTCATATGATGCGTATATGTATGTATCATGATGTATGGGAATGTGATGTTTTGGCTGGGGAAAATAAATCCCGGATAGCTTGCTGGAGAATAGAGATGAATTCTTCATTTCTGCTGGGGATGGTGAACAAAGATGATTGTGAGAATAAACCTGCAGGAGAGAAGGACTCCGTTGGGGAATAATCTTGATGAAGAGATTACTCTGCGAGGAAATACTCTGTGGGGAAGAGATACTCTGCTGAGGATTTTAATGATAAGCTTCGCTGGGGATTCCGTTGATAAGCTCTGTTGGAGATTTTGATGATAAACTCCGTTGGGGATTGATTACCATTGTTGGTGATATTGGATCTGTTGAGGACAGAAATCCTGCTTGGGGAAAGAAAGAACTTCGTTGGGGATGACTTTTCCGTTGCAACTTGTTGGGGATAACCTTCTGAAATTGGCTGGGGAGATTTATTTTGTACTCTGCAGGGGATAAGCTTCCAGAATCTACTGGGGAAGATGATTCAACTCCATTGGGGAAGCTTTTTAGACTGCACTGGGGAAATGGCTCCACTGGGGGTGTCTTGCATTCTGCCGGGGAACATTCTTATATTCTGTTGAGGAATATTTAAGACTTCCAGGGATACTCTTATGTTTGCTGGGGGATATCCTTATACTCCGTCGGGGAATATTAAGACCTTCTGGGGGATACCCAACCTTTTTAGCGCTGATGGTGGACGAGCTCTGCTTGCGGGGAGCATTGCTGATTTGTTCATAGTTGCAAGTATCAGCAGGGAGAGCCACCATTGTTGTCTTACTCTGGGGGAGTGAAAGTATCTTAGCCATATTCTTCAGTTGAATATATACCTTGGTACCTGGTGGGCAAAGCAAATAGACCGCTCAGACAAATCTTATTGCCTTGTTTCTGATATCACCCGTAATTAGTCCTTTGTTTCGCATGTAAATATTTATGAGCAGCAATTTATTGTCAAATGCATATATCAAAAATGAACATTGGACGTTCTTTGCAAAACAAAACAGATAAAGGAAAAACAATTTGAAATTTGTTTGAAAATGAGTTTGTATTGACTTTGAAGTTTGGCCTGTAAATATGCGTTTTGTACAAGAGGCTGACGTCCTAGTAAGAGAACACCGCCGAACAAATAGAATTTATACAATTTGTGAAAACAAAACAGCTATGTGAATAATCCCACTGGGTTCCAACTCTGCTATTGCTTTTATATCTTCAAGCATCTTATCACTTTGTTGCTTAGTTGAAGGTGAATCTGATTCACTAGTGTCGTCCGAGCCTGATAGTTGATACCGAAGTCCGGATGCGAGGTGATCCAATGAGACATAGTATTACGCTTTAGTCCCTAAATTTTGCCTGAACCGCCCTTTCGGGTTTTCAGTCCACCGGGATACCCATTTTTTCCCAAGCCGCCTTTTCAGGTTTTCGACTTGTCGGGTGTACAGATTTTTTTTAATTTCATCCCTTATTTTTGCCCGAACCCTTTTGGTTCGCCGGGAAGCCCTTATTTTTGCCTAGGCTAGTCAACCTAGCGGGTCTTTGATTATGCGTAGTATCTTTTTACTATGTCTGCATTGACGGGGTGAGGAAGGTCGTCACCATCCATGGTAGTTAGAATCATCGCTCCTCCTGAGAATATGTTCTTAACCACAAATTGCCCTTCGTAAGTAGGAGTCCATTTGCCCCTGGGATCACCTTGAGGTAGAATAATGCGCTTGATTACCAGGTCCCCAACTTGATACTCTTGTCGTCTGACTTTCTTGTTAAATGCCTTGATCATTCGTTTTTGGTACGTCTGACCATGACAAATAGCAGTAAGTCTCTTTTCGTCAATTAGATTCAATTGATCAAGTCGAGTCTGGATCCAGTCGTCTTCGCCCAAACCTGCATCCTTCATGATCCGAAGAGAGGGTATCTGAACTTCAATGGGCAAGACTACCTCCATGCCATAAACCAAGGAATAAGGTGTTGCCCCTGTTGACGTCCGTGCTGAGGTACGGTACCCATGAAGAGAAAATGGTAACATCTCATGCCAGTCTTTGTATGTCACTGTCATCTTCTGCACAATCTTCTTAATGTTCTTATTAGCTGCTTCTACAGCCCCATTCATCTTCGGCCGGTAGGGAGAAGAGTTATGATGATGTATCTTGAATTGCTCGCAGAGCTCAGTGATCATCTTGTTGTTAAGATTGGTACCATTGTCCGTAATGATCCTCTCCGGTACACCGTATCGACAGATCAGGTTGTGCCGAATGAACCGGGCCACGATGTTCTTGGTTACGGTAGCAAAGGAAGCTGCTTCAACCCACTTCGTAAAGTAATCAATCGCTACCAGGATAAAACGGTGCCCGTTGGATGTCATAGGTCTGATCTCGCCGATCATATCAATGCCCCACATTGCGAAAGGCCAAGGTGCTGTCAAAACATTCAGAGGAACTAGAGGAATATGCATCTTGTCAGCATAGACTTGGAACTTGTGATATGTCCGAGAATGCTGATAACAGTCGGCTTCTATTGTGGACCAGTAATATCCTGCCCGGAGGATTTTCTTTGCCATGGTATGTCCACTGGAATGAGTTCCGAAAGTACCTTCATGCAGCTCTTCCATGATCCTTTCTGCTTCAATTTTATCCATGCAGCGCAGTAAGGTTGAATCATGGTTACGTTTGTAAAGAATACCATTGCTGATGAAGAACTTCGCCGCGAACCTCCTCAAAAACCTCTTGTCGTTGACAGATGCACCCTCGGGGTATTCTTGAGCTTCAAGGTACCTCTTCACTTCATGATACCAGGGCTTTTCTGTTACCTCCTCGGTCTCAAGATCACAGCAATGTGCAGGTTCATCCAATTTCCAAATAATGATCCGGGGAGCCTCGTTGTCCGACTTGACTTTGAACATAGAAGACATCGTAGCTAACGCGTCCGCCAACTGATTCTCCTCTCTTGGGAAGTGTTCAAAGGTTATCTCCTCGAAATGGGGAAGCAACGTCAATACATACTCTTTGTAAGGAATAAGATTTGGGTGTTTCATATCCCACTCTCCTTTGATCTGACTGATCACGAGAGCGGAATCTCCGAAGACACTTAGAAACTTAATCCTTAGGTCAATTGCAGCTCGGAGACCCATAATGCATGCTTCATACTCCGCCATGTTGTTGGTGCAGTTGAAACATAGTCGGGCGGTAAACGGAGTATGAGAGCCTTTAGGAGATATGATTACAACGCCAATGCCGTTACCCAAAGCGTTTGAAGCTCCATCAAAGTGCATAGACCATCGGGATCCTTCCTCAGGTCCTTCATCCGGTCCAGGTGTTTCACAATCAGTTATGAACATGATATTCTCGTCTGGGAATTCAAAGTTCATAGACTGGTAATCATCCACTGCCTGATGCGCCAAATGGTCTGCCAATACACTTCCCTTGATTGCTTTTTGAGTTGTGTACTGGATGTCATACTCAGTCAGGATCATCTTCCATCTTGCTATTCTTCCGGACAAGGTGGGCTTTTCGAAGATATACTTGATGGGATCCATTTTTGAAATCAACAGAGTAGTGTGAGTCAACATATACTGTCTCAGCCGGCGAGCAGCCCATGCCAAAGCGCAGCAAGTTTTCTCGAGCAGTGAGTATCGGGTCTCACAGTCGGTAAACTTTTTGCTAAGGTAATAAATAGCATGCTCTTTTCGGCCAGACTCGTCATGCTGCCCCAACACACACCCCATTGAGTTGTCAAGCACTGTCAAGTATAAGATTAGAGGTCTCCCTTCCACTGGTGGCATCAGAATGGGTGGCTCCTGGAGATATTCCTTAATTCTTTCAAAAGCGGTATGTCATTCATCGTTCCAACGTACCACTTGATCTTTCTTCAGCAGTTTGAAGATTGGCTCGCAAGTAGCAGTTAGGTGCGACATGAATCGGGAAATATAGTTCAGGCGTCCTAGAAAGCCTCTGACCTCTTTCTCTGTCTTGGGAGCTGGCATCTCTTGTATGGCTTTCACCTTGGCAGGGTCCACTTGAATACCTTTGTCGCTCACGACGAAACCTAGCAATTTGCCTGACCTTACCCCGAAGGTACATTTGTTTGGGTTCAATCTCAGCTTGTATAGCTTCAACCTGTCAAACAGTTTCTGTAGATGGTCAAGGTGTTCCTCCTCAGTTTGGGACCTCGCAATCATATCTTCGAAATATACTTCAATCTCATGATGGATCATGTCATGAAATAAAGCAACCATGGCACACTGATATGTTTCCCCAGCATTCTTCAACCCAAAAGGCATGACCTTGTAACAAAAGGTACCCCACTGAGTAACAAAAGTGGTCTTCTCCATGTCTTCAGGATCCATCTTGATCTGATTATAACCGGAGAAGCCGTCCATAAAGGAGAATACCTTGTGCTGAGCAGTATTGTCGACTAGAACGTCGATGTAAGGCAGAGGGAAGTCATCCTTAAGACTTGCCCTGTTCAAGTCTCTGTAATCAACACACATTCTGACCTTACCATCTTTCTTCGGCACTGGAACCACATTGGCGACCCACTGAGGGTAAGAAGTTACTGCTAGAAAACCGGCGTCAAACTGTTTCATAACTTCGGCCTTAATTTTCTCGGACATCTCTGGACGCATACAGCGAACCTTTTGTTTTACCGGAGGGAAGTCTTCCTTGGTAGGCAGGCGATGAACCACAATGTCGGTATCCAACCCAGGCATATCTTCGTAAGACCAGTCAAAGATTTCCACATAGTCATGCAGCATCTGAGTCAACCGTTGTTTCACACTAAGCTCCAGATTTGCACCGATCTTGACTTCCTTCTTGTCTGTCTCGGTACCCAGATTCACTGTTTCCACCGGCTCTTCATGTGGATGAATGGCCCTCTCTTCCTGGAGTAGTAGTCTTGCAAGCTCACCAGGCACTTCGCAATCATCTTCACCTTCATCTTCGGCTAAGTTGATCGGATTTTCGAAGTTATAACTGGCAGTAGCAGAGTCGTTACCAGTGAGATCCAGAGTGGATTGGGACCTGTACATGTGAGTGTGTGTAAAATAGCTGTTTTGCAATATGTAATAAAGAAAGACAAGGAGCACAAAATTTGAAATGCGAAAACGTCCAATGCTTTTATTAATGATATATGAAAATGGCATACAAAAGCCCTCACGAATGAAGCCACGGTACCTCGGGTAAGACACCGGGCCATAAAGTTTCAAAACATTGTCTGTTACAAATTCGAAACAAAGAACTCATTACTGAGTAATAAAAGTAATAGGGATGAAGTCCTTTGCTATCCAGTTGCTTAGTCCTCCATCAGTAGTAGGATAGATCCAACTGTCGAACTCAGACTCTTTAACATCGTCTTCAATGGCATTCACTCCCGAGTTGCTGATGAACACAGGAGGTCTTCCAATCCTTGCACTTCGAACAACCCTCTGAGCTTCTGCAGTGAAACCCAAACCGAACTTGTTAGTCTTCTGAGTGAAATCAGAAAGTCAGCCCCAGTTTGTATGCTCACCCTTCTCAATAAAAGCCCGGGCATCCTTTAAGGAAGCCATCTTCATGGGAGAATCTTCCATCACAGTCTCTGTCGATGCCAATGTTTGAGGAACCTCTTCAAAGTGTTGAAATGGGGTCTCAATGAACTCCCCATCCATCTCTACGTACCGGAACGAGTTGAGGTGGCTGACCATATACTCCTCCTCCCCTTGAACTGTTACAATCTTCCCTCTAACCAGATACTTCAACTTCTGGTGGAGCGTTGAGGTTACGGCTCCAGCTTTGTGGATCCATGGACGACCCAGTAAACAAGAATAGGACAGCCGAATGTCCATCACGTAAAATGTAGAGTTGAAGACCTGAGAACCAACCTTGATTGGGATATCAACCTCACCATGCACCATCCTCTTAGACCCATCAAAGTCCCGGACAACAATGTTACTCGGTTTTAGTTCCAGACCTTCACAATCCAGCCTGTCTAGAGCTTTCTTTGG
Organism: Vicia faba; assembly: GCA_948472305.1. NCBI lineage: Eukaryota > Viridiplantae > Streptophyta > Magnoliopsida > Fabales > Fabaceae > Vicia > Vicia faba. Next base: position 1,309,902,566 of record OX451736.1, on the reverse strand, counting down.
CAAGACGTTCAACGAGGAACCAGTGTCAACCAACACATGTGCAAGAGTAGTGCCCATGCATTCAATGGAGACATGCAAGGCATCATTATGGTTCTTCCCTTTAGCAGTCAGATCAGCGTCGGAGAAACCCAAACCATTATCAGCAGTTAAATTGGCCACACAATCGGTAAATTGATCAGCTGATGTCTCCTGTGGTACATGGGCCGTCTTTAGGAAGGTAATCAGAGCCTTGGCATGGGCCTCTGAACATAACAGCAGTGATAACATAGAAATCTTGGATGGGGTTTGCCCCAGTTGCTCAACCACATTGAAATCACTCTTCTTAATAATCCTCAGAATCTCTTCCATCTCTTGTTTGGAAGCTTCAACGTTGATTGTCTTTGGCGCCTCCGTCTGGGCAGGCATATCAGTAGCGATCCCTTTTCCCCGAGCGCTAGATGACTCGGCGACAGGGGGAAGGATAGGAATTTGATCAGGAACAGCAGCAGGTACACTTGCAGGATTAATGACAACATGTCTTCTAACAGCTGGTGGAGCAATATCAGGTGAGAAAAGCCTAACGCTGCTGGTGACTTTAGCAAGCCCTGTAATGTTGTTGACGCCGACATCATCATCAAACTCTTATTTAACTCCGAGAACATAAATATCTGCCCCATAGTGCCAAGGGACAGCTTTGTCAGACGTATAGGGGATGGGCCCTGGAACAGTGATGATTATGGGTGCGGTCTTCGGAACAGATGTAATTCTAACAGGCGTCCTCGAGGGAGCCTTAGAAGAATTGTCGAAAATGGTAATGATTGAAACTTCTTCAAAATGAACGGGTGGAACATCAGTCTTCTCAAAAAGAATCTCTTTACTATCCATCAGGTTCTGGATACCTGACTTCAGAGATGGGCAACCAGTAGGTAAAGCAGAACACATAGGGCAACCTTCACCACAGCCTGGAAATAAACCGGCTAGCAATAGGTTCTTCTTAATAGTCATTAGAGGGGTTACAACATCATCCACAGAAACTACAAACGAGTCTTCCTCTACAGCATTCACTCCATGCCTGGGCATGGGAGCAGTTACAACATTAGGCCTCTCGTGCGCCTCGAACTCAATCTCCTTTGCATCAATTAAGTCCTGCACCTTGTTCTTCAGAACCCAACAATCGTCTGTATTATGCCCCGGGCTATCAGAGTGAAAAGCGCAGCAGGCATTAGGGTTATACCTTGGTGACATTGTATTTGGATTCTTTGGAGCTTCTTTTAGGGTCACCAGATTGGTCTTCAACAGTTGTGGCAGAATCTGAGACAAGGTCATGCTGAGACGAGTGAATTGCCTTTGAGGTCTCTCGTCCCTTCGTTGGTTGTGATGCTGAGGAGCACCGGCAGGTTTTGAGATAACAACCGCATTGACAGATTGGCGACGTTCAGGTCTATTCTTCCTTCTCGAACTGTAGACCGCACTGGATTCTTTCTTAAACGGTCTCTTCTCGGTGCTCGAGGAGGCACCCTTCTGTATTTTTCCAGCCTTAATTCCAGCTTCAATCCTCTCACCAGTCAAGATAAGGTCTGTAAACCCGGCTGAGGAGCTTCCAATCAAATGGTTAAAGAATGGACCAGACAGGGTCCCCAGAAACATATCAACCAGTTCACGATCAACCAAAGGTGGTTGCACCCTTCCGGCCAGGTCCCTCCATTTTTGAGCATACTCTTTAAATCCTTCACCCGTCCCTATTGACATACCCTGGAGTTGGGTACGCGTAGGAGCGAGGTCGGAATTATACTCATAATGCTTAAAGAATGCAGCAGCCAAATCCTCCCAGCTGCGGATACTGGCTCCATCCAACTGATAGAACCACTCAAGCTGAGTCCCTGAGAGACTGTCCTGAAAGAAATGGATCCATAAATTCTTATCAGTAGTGTATGGTTGGATCTTCCTCACATATGACCGGAGGTGCAGCTTGGGACAGGAAGCTCCGTCATATTTGGAAAAGGCAGGTGCCTTGAACTTGTGGGGAATCACCACCCCAGATGATAAACCCAAATCTCCGAAATCCAGACCGGGCACCTTCTGTACTTCCATGGCGTTTAAACGGTCTTCTAGCTGTTTGTACTTATCCTCAGTAGGAGGATACTGTTCTTCATCATAGTTTGTCTCATTGTCGGAGACCTCAGGGATAGGAGCCCTCCTTTCCTGTGGACTGTCTTTCTCTCCGGACGGGGTGGCCAGATCAATTTCATTTTGTAGCTCATTTCCAAGTCTGCATCCGGTGTTGAACATGATGGTCCTCTTCTTCTTCTTCTTCTTCTTCTTCTCTTTCAGGATCAGGGTCTTCAGGTCCTGCTGACCCTTAGCTAGATTCATGACCAACTCTTGAAATTGGGCATTCTGGGCCTGGAGGGCCTTAATAGCTTGCTCAATGGAAGTTTCAGCAGACATGATGATTGCTGAAATAAACAACGAAGAAGATAAGAGACCTGTAAAAGGGTACCTGTTATGCATATGATGAATGGTATGCTATGTAATGCATTCAAGGGTTCAAAAATTCAAATTTGTTGTAGACAAAAGAGAACACACGTCACATTAAGAAGCAATTTGTTAGTACATAAGTGCCCCATGGGCGAAATATTACAAAATTCTTAATGTAGAAAGACATTGTGCATCCTCTTTGGAGCGATGTAAGTGTTGAGGGTCTCCTCCTCGTGAGGTCAGCGGGTAAGCTCCAAAACCTTCTTTTCACTGGCATAGAAGCTGGCTTCAAAAGTATTCCGCTCTTCCTTGAGTTGGATCCAACTCTTTTGCATTTATTCCCATGATGTTGGCATGTCAGGATGTAGGATGGCGTATGGAATCTCTCCTTCCATAACAGGCTCTTTGATCAAGGGGAGAATGTGAGGATATGGCATCATAAGATTCTGGGAGTGGGTTCGTACCCACTTGAGGTAAGGCTCAAGGGGGATGGAATTCTTGTGCCCCAGTGTCTTACTATCCACTTTGTTAGGCATCCTCCAAGCTCTGATGAACCTTTGTCGAAGTCCTTGCGTATCGTTGTCGAAGTCAAAAACTAGGTCAGGGATCAGCATGTCATGAGGGCCATCCCTCCGAGCATATCCAAATTGTCTCAAATCTAGACAGGGGTTGTAGGTAATGCCTCCCCTAATTCCAAGTAACGGAACATTAGGAAATTCTCCACAATGATCAATGATAATGACATTTTCTCTGGACTGAGAACACCAATATACATCAGAATGTGTGAGGGTCATCAATCGTTGTGACCACCTTAAACCTTGTTCATTCTTCAAAACTGATTGTGGAAGGTGAGAAATAAACCACCTTGCTAAGAGAGAAGTATAACACATGAGAACACCTCTTTTCCTCACTGTTCGTGTGTAAAATGAGTGGAGGATGTCCCCAAGCAATGTAGGTATGGGATTCCTGGATATGAAAATCTTGACAGCATTCACATCTATAAGTTGATCAGGATTTGGGAACAAAACCAAACCATAGATAAGGAGTGCCACAATCTCTTCAAAGGCTTGTAGATCAAGAGAATTCCAGCATTCTCGTGCCTTCTCAAACAGAAACTTTGCCAAGAATCCTTTGATACCACTTTTGGTTTCCCAATGCCCTTTGATGTCGGATGGTTGCAAGCGTAATGCTTGAGCAACATCTTCAAGTTTTGGTTCCTTTTCCGTACCGTTGTAGGGTAGTTGACTAAGAATAGGAATTCTCAGAAGTTGAGAAAATTCCTCCAAAGTAGGCACCAATTGATAATCAGGGAATGTGAAACAGTGGTGTAGGGGGTCAAAGAACTGGAAGAGAACTTTCATCATGTCTTCTTCAATGTTGGTGTTGACCAAGCTGAGGAGTCTACCATGTCTTTCACTGAAGAGAGAATTCTCGGGAATCCTAGATGTAAGCTCTTTGAGTTGAAGAGGGACCCTTACAAGGTTAACTTGAATTATTTTCCTGCGGAGAGACTCCATGTCCTGCAAAACAAGAACAAAGATGAAGATCTAAACCCTTGAAATGGTTAGCAGATGCATATGATGCTTTATGATGTATGAAAAAACACATGTACAAGCAAGTCACACCAAAAACCCTAGTTTCAGGCTTGCAGGAGGTTTCGTAGGCAAGTACCCTCTTGAGTGTAGTTGGCTCAAAAACCTGTCCTATAAATAGTAATCGGGTTCTAAGGAGCTCAATATCATTGGATTGTTTTCTATGTTCATTGTTTTGGTTTAGCCACTTAACTGGCGACCAAAATATTCCAAGAAAACAATCCTCAATGAGTGTAGTATCGAGTATCTACCAACTTCGGACTGCACCAAAGTCGGTCATCTCACTACCCCTAAAAAGGCCAAGATGGTCAAGTAAGGTTCTAGGTCATTAGTGCTTAGTGACATCACTCAGCGGCCCCGTATTCTCTTTGATTGACTCAAAGGATACCGGTACTCACAAATATGTCGCACTAATATAGCTATTGCTTCAACCGTGTCGGTATATCCCACACAGTTTTCACAATGTATTGCTATCTATGAATGTTTCCCAAAATCCAGGTGGAGGATTTATAGATCTCCGATACAAGCCCACAAAATTAAAAGCATACAAAGCAATAAAAATTAAAACACAAGTGATCTAGTCCTAAGGTACACCTCACTTATTAATAATAATTCCCTAGCAGAGTCGCCAGTTCTGTGATCGGTGGGAACGAGAACTGACTGTTTTTTTGGAATGCTGGTTCGCGTTTGCGTTTGTTTTTGCAAAATGTCGCGGTTAAGCAAGAGTCGCCACCATCTTTTATTTTATCCAACAAGGGAAAGGACAAAAGCACAGAAAATTCCTTTTCGAGATGTTTCTCGGGTTCGGGAGGTAGATTATAGAAAGGGAAGGTGTTAGCACCCTTTCTATTCGTGGTTATCAACGGACTCTTAGGTACTTGCTCACTATGTTTTCAAAAGGTTTGCTTTTCTTTGTGATTGTGGGTTTTGAAAAGAGTTTTGTTTTTGGTGAAAGTGTAAGTGCGAAAAGTTTTTGTTTTGTTTTAAAAGAGAGCAAGTACTTAAGAATATCTACCTACTCGAAAAGGAATTAAACTGTGCAACTGTCCTTTAGACAGTGCTATCCCACTATTGAGGAGTAGGTAGCACCGTCGTTGGAGTTTTTCGGGTCAATTCAATTTAAGGGACTTGTGGTCACTAAAGCAACGTTAGGACACTTTAGTGGTAATCCTAATGTCTTAGATCATTTTTATCGAGGCAACCATTTCGAGGCAACTTATGATCTTGGGACAAAAAGGACGACCTCTAAAACATCCTATACTTAATGACCACATTTGAGGCAACCAAATGAGGTGTACCCTAGGAGTGGCATGTGCAAGTGTGTCAATTTTCAGTTTATATTATCTTTGTATTTTTAGGTGTTCTACCATTTGTTTTTAGATCTTGTCATACAATCCTAGTTAGCATACATCTAAGCAGTTAATATACATACAGGAATTTAAAGTGCAGAAACTGTAAATACTACACTATTACAAGGCTTCGGGGAGGGGATTATTTACATGTCCAAAATTGGGGAAATAATAAGCAGTTTCGATAAAATAAACGCGCATGAAACTTAAAAAAAAAACCTAGCATATAATCTTTTTGTTGTTTTATTTTATTTTTTTAGAAAATGCTAAATATTCAGTTAAGTCGAATTTAATTAATTAAAAAAAATACTGATTAAAATTTATTCTAAAACAAACCTAATATTTTTGTATTTTTTGTTTATGAAAATGATTAAATCTCAAACAACTCCTAAATCTACTGATTTTAAAATTGAAGAAAATGAGTTAAAGTGATTAACTAAATTAAATCCTAATTCTAAGTTATTTATTTTTTATGATTTTTTATGTTAAGTAAAACTAAAACTAAAAGGAATAAATAGAAACAAAATAAATAGAGTACAAATGGGCCAGGCAGCAAAATAAGGAAAAAATGCAATTCTGGAGGCCTGGGTCGAAAAAGATGCAGGCTGTCTTTCGACCCAGTGGAGAGTCTGGATCGAAGGGGGCATGAGGGGCTGCACTCTGAGGGGGTTCGATATGGACATGTCATCTTTCGAACTGGAAATCCTGGGTCCAGTTCGAAACTGAACTGTTGAGCTTCGAAGCTCTGAACAAGAAGCTGAGCATGAGGTTCCTGCAAAACGAAACACATATTAAAGGTCCAGGGGGACTTAACCCCCCTGGTTCGAGTCTCCTCTTATTCGCACCTGCTGAACCTGGGTCTGGGTTTATTTTATCCTGGGATTCGAAGGATAAGTTCATATTGTGCCCAAGCAATGACACAATCTCAACTCTGCACTGTAACTCACATGAAGCACATTAAATCATTCACAAACAGAAAAAATATGAATATGCAATCGAAATGAATTTGAGAGTGAGCTTGAGATTAGATTTTTCTTTTACCAATCAGAAGTGCTTCGACCTGTAGTTCTGAGGGAGGAGGTGTTCGCTGGGTGGCAGCTTTGGCTTGGAAAATTCTGGGCAGCGTCTCTCCAAGTCTTCTATTTTTCTGTATATTTCTTTCTTCTCTTTGCAGCATTTGTGATTTCTTTATATAGAGGGGGTGGAGGGGACAAGAAGACAAAAGTTTAAATGACCTTGAATATGTGTTTTGACAACCATGAAGGAGGATTCGTAACGTTAATCATGTGTTTGAAAGCCATGAATGAGAGTTTGTAACGTTGGCTAAACACATGAGATTCTGTCCTTTTTTTTGAATTTTGAATGACATGTAGCTGGCCTTCGAACACTCCCTTTCGAATGGGCTGATGGCCTCCTTCGAATGCTCCCTTTCGAATGGGCTGATGGCCTTTTTCGAATGCTCTTCGAAAGCTTCTTCGAATGGACCCTTTGAATGCTTCTTCGAATGGACCTTTGTGGAATTCCAATCGAAGGACATTGTTCATAATGCCAATCGAAATGCTTCTTCAGAGTGCCAATCGAAATGCTCCTTTTGAATGCCAATCGAAATGCTTCTTCAGAGTGCCAATCGAAATGCTCCTTCAGAATGCCAATCGAAGGGTCTTTCAGAATTCCAATCGAAATGCTTCTTCAGAGTGCCAATCGAAATGCTTCTTCAGAGTGCTAATCGAAATGCTCCTTCAGAGTGCCAATCGAAATGCTCCTTCATAATGCCAATCGAAGGGTCTTTCAGAATGCAAATCGAAATGCTTATTCAGAGTGCCAATCGAAATGCTTCTTCAGAGTGCCAATCAAAATGCTCCTTTTGAATGCCAATCGAAATGCTTCTTCAGAGTGCCAATCGAAATGCTCCTTCAGAATTCCAATCGAAGGGTCTTTCAGAATGCCAATCGAAATGCTTCTTCAGAGTGCCAATCGAAATGCTTCTTCAGAGTGCCAATCGAAATGCTCCTTCAGAGTGCCAATCGAAATGCTTAAAGCAACACTCAAATATTTTCCTTTTCCTTAGGCAAGAGTTTATGATCAACCATGCAGGGGGAAGGCTTTGGGAAACATGAGAGGGTAAATTTTGGGGTGCAACACTTACCATCCTTCTTCGGCACATGAACCACGTTGGCAACCCACTGCGGGTAAGAAGTAACTGCTAGAAAACCGGCGTCAAACTGTTTCATAACCTCAACCTTGATTTTCTCAGACATCTCTGGGCGCATTCAGCGAACTTTCTGTTTCACTGGAGGACAGTCTTCCTTGGTAGGCAGGCGGTGAACCACAATATCGGTATCCAACCCAGGCTTATATTCATAAGACCAGGCAAAGATCTCAACATAGTCACGCAACATCTGAATCAACCGTTGCTTCACACTAAGCTCTAGATTTGCACCGATCTTGACCTCTTTCTTGTCTATCTCTGTACCCAGATTTACTGATTCCACCGGCTCTTCATGCGGCTGTATGGCCCTCTCTTCCTGAAGTAGCAGTCTAGCAAGTTCACCAGGCACTTCACAATCATCTTCACCTTCGTCTTCGCCTAAGTTGATTAGAATTTCGAAGTCATAACTGACAGTAGCAGAGTCGTTACCAGTAGGATCCAGAGTGGGTGTAGACCTGTATATGTGAGTGTGTGTAAAATAGCTGTTTTGCAAAATAATAAAAGAAAAACAAGGAGCGCAAAATTTGAAATGCAAGAAACGTCCAATGCTTTTATTAATGATATATGTAGATGACACACATAAAGCCCTCACAAATGAAGCCACGGTGCCCCGGGTAAGACACCGGGCGGTAAAGTTTAAAACACTGTCTGTTACAAATTCAAAACAAAAGTCTCATTACTGGGTAATAAAAGAAATTGGGACGAAGTCCTTTTCCGTCCAATTGCTTAGTCCACCATCGGTAGTCGAGTATATCCAGCTGTCAACATCAAACTCTTCATCATTGTCCTCAATAGCATTCACTCCCGTGTCATGTTTGGGCATAGGTTCCTGTTGTACCCCAAAATTTGCCCTCCCATTTTCTCCAAGGTTTATCAAGAATCATCTTCAAATGGTTCAAGATCTCTCAAAGGGTTGCACAGTCAAATACCTCTTAAGCCAGTCAAAATTAGGGTTTTGGTTCTTTCAAGGAATTTGAGGTTTTCAATGGTTCAATCAAGTCCCATAGGCCTATAAACATCCTCAAGCATCTACATGCCAAGTCTCAAGACTCACAGTACCTATTTGCACAGTCAAAAGCCTTATTTGCTTCACAGTCAACTGCAGGGGTAAAATGGTTATTTTGCAGTCAAAAGTCATAATTTTTGGTCAACATCTTATTTTGAGTCCACAATCATCATTTGATCAAGTCTTGATCATGATTCCACAAGCATAACTCAAAAATCATCAAGATGCAAAAAGTTACTATTTTTGGACAGTAGAAAAGTCAACTGTATCTTGACCAGGGCATAACTTTTTCATGGTTCATCATGAAAATCCCATCCAATGCTCATTTTGAAGGGGATGACATTTCCTACAACTCATCTTCACATTCCAAGTCCAAGAAATGCTCTAACAAAAAGTTATCAATTTCTACATTATAGGTCAATTTCAAAAGTCAACAAAAGTGCACTTTAAGTCAAAGACCATAACTTGATATTGGTAAATCCAAATGACATGGGACCAAAGGCATTGGTTAGAGGACTTCAAGACCTTTCCAAAATGTCCAAGAACATATTCATATAATCAAAATTGAGCAAGATATGCATTGGAGAAGTTGGGAAATTTTTGTGAATTTGCAAAAGTCAACTTTGCTCAAAACACTTTGTTTTTGCTAATGGGCCTCAAATTTCTTCTTGAAACTTTATCCAAGGCCTATGCACGACCCATCAAGCTTAAATTAAATTATTTTCTTATTTTTATTAATTAATTGGATTTTTAATTGATTTTAATTCATTTAATTAATTTAAATTGTAGGAAATTCAAAGATATGATTTTTCCAATCTTTTTGTGAAGCAAACAAGCTCAAAATATGCTGGCAATTCGTGTGCAAATCAAAGGGACAAAAATCTCCAAGTTTGGCAAGTTTTTCCAATCAAAAAGATTGAAAAATATTTGATTTTCAATCAAATATACAAACATCAATTCCATGGATTTCTTGGCCAAGATTTAACCTAATTCCATTCTACTATAAGTACACAACCTAACCCTAATGCATTGGACGTGAATTTGCTGCAGAAAAACCATAATCACATTCAAGAAAAATCCAAGAAAACTCAAAACTGTTTTCTGTGTTCTAGGGCGAATTAAGGACCTTTGTTGATTTCAATCCATTGCAGGAGGTCCCCAGGACGATTTGCAATCAATTTCCAGTTTCATAGCTCCAAGAATCACTAGTTTCAGAACCACGGTTTGCTTCTCATGTCCATAATCGTAACTCATATTTTATGCATAATTAACATGATTTAATCATTGTTTGGTGTTGCTTGAATTCATATAAAGCTTTTGGCATAGGTTAATTGCATTATAACACGCAGAATCATAAGTTACCATTGAAGGATTTTAGGGTTCTTGAGGTCTCAAATTGGGGCTTTACAGCCCAGGAAAAATTAAGCTTCATAAGACCTATGGTTGGAATCGTCAAGGCCAGACAAACACAATGATATACTCGCGAAATATTTATGTTCAACACAGAGCTATTCGCTATTTTTTGTGGTTGCAGTTTGTGGGGGTTAAAAACCCCCGCTATCTAACCTTGCTTTTTACAGTTTCAGCAAAGACGATGATGAGGTGGTGATATGTGGTTGGTCCATTCAAAAAGAACGCACGCTTTTTCATAATTTCCAGCATATTAATTGTTTGCATATATTATATTTGATTATTATCATTATATCAAACGCAGACAAGTGGTTCAGTGGATGGTGCGTTGGCTGTGTATCATTGGGACCTGGGTTCGATTCCCAGGTCCATCCAAAACTCTATAATATTTTTCATAACATGTTCATATGCAGGCATCCTAAAAGTATTCCACCATACACTTTCAAATCCCAGGCGCCAAGTGGCCACAAGCTGGAATCTGATGGTCATGATTGGAAGACCATGGTACTCCTGGTCAAGGCATGTGCAGCTGATGTCCAAAGTCAAACGTGGCTTGATTGCTAATGGGCCAGGAATTGCTAGCATACCTCCTAAGGGCCCATCACCCCCTGGTTTATTATTTTCTTATTTTCTTTCTTTTTATTTTCTTTTATTAACTATAATTAATATTATTATTATTTAATTAACTTAACTATTATTTTCATAATAAATTCAGACAATTAAAAAATGTAAATATTTTTATTTTTGTTATTTATTAATTTCACTTTATTATTTTGTAAATAAATTCTAACAAATTAATTTAGTTAATTAGGTTAACTTTAATCTTTTTCACAATAAATAAAATCAATCTAGAATTAGGGTTTTTCTTTTGACAATTTTAGTCCTTTTTATTTTATTTTCATTAAAACATAAAAAACATAAAAAATACTTTTTTTTTGTAATTATTTAATTAATTAGAATTAGGTTTAATTAATTAAAAAAAAGGACCAAAATTCCATTCTTTTCTCAAAAAGGGTCAAAACCCTAAAAGACTTCTCCAATTCAATTTCTTTCGCGTGCATATTTATTTTTGATTCATCATTTTGATTATATTTATGTATTTGCTCCGAGAATGTAATAGATAATTAGGACTTTTATCGCTTTCTTTATTTTCTCGCATTTATTTTTCAAGGGTTATGTTTTTGGCGATGTAAATACCCGACGCCTTGTAATAGCGTAGATTTACTTTCCGCAATTTATTTTCCGCACAATTATTAACTGTTAACTATGCATGACAAGACTTGCCTGAAAAATAAAATCAACTCGTAGCTCACCATAATACATGTGCAAAGATAACCTTAACATGAAACTTGACACACATGCATATGCCACTCCTAGGGTACGCCTCACTTGGTTGCCTCGAGGTGGTCATTAAGTATAGGGTGTTTTAGAGGTCGCCCTCCTGTCTAAAGATCCAGTTGCCTCGAAACGGTTGCCTCGGATAAAAAGGATCTAGAATATTAGGGTTACCGCTAAGGCGTCCTACTATTGCTTTGGTGACCACACATGTCCCTATAATCGAATTGACCCGAATAACTCCAACGACGGTGCTACCTACTTCTCAATAGTGGGATAGTACTGTCTAAAGGACATTTACACAGCTTAATTCCTTAGAGTAGGTAGACTTCTCCTGGGTACTTGCTTCTTCAAAAAACAACTTTTCGCACCTACACTTTCAAAAAGTTTTCAAAAAAATGCTTCATACACTCTTGAGGACAGATACAAGAGTTACCTAGAAGTTTTCAAACAAACTTTTTCAAAACCCACAAACACAAGAAAAGCAAAACATTTTTGAAAACATAGTGAGCAAGTACCTAAGAGCTCGTGGATAACCACAGATAGAAAGGGTGCTAACACCTTCCCTTTCTATAATCTACCTCCCGAACCGAGAAACATCTTGAAAAGGAATTTTGCTGTGCTTTTGTCCTTTCCTTGTTGGAGAAAATAAAATACGGTGGCGACTCTTGCTTACCGCGACATTTCGCGAACCAGCATTTCAAAACAGTCAGTTCTATTTCCACTGATCACAGAACTGGCGACTCTGCTGGGGACATTATATAAGTGAGGTGTACCTTAGGATTAGACCACTCTTATGTTTTCAATTGCTTGCTTTGTTTGCTTTAATATTGTGGGATTTGCATCGGAGTTTCATAGATCCTAACCCGGATCTGGGGAATACCGTTTAGGTAGCAACAAATTGTGAGGGAACTGTGCGGGGTATACCGACACGGTTGAAGCAGTAGCTACGTTGATGTGGCACTTTGGTGAGTACCGGTAACCCTTGAGTCAAGTCGAGGAGAGTACGGGGCCACCGCGTGGTATCGTGAAGCATCAACTGACCTTAGGAACCTTACTTGACCATCCTGGCATCTTTAGGGGTAGTGAGATGACCGACTTTGGTGCAGTCCGAAGTTGGTAGATACTCGATACTACACTCATTGAGGGTTGTTTTCTTGGAATATTTTGGTCGCCAGTTAAGTGGCTAAATCAAAACAATGAACATAGAAAACAATCCAATGATATTGAGCTCCTTAGAACCCGATTACTTTTGATAGGACAGGTTTTGATCCCACCAACTTCAAGAGGGTAGTACCTAAACTTCATGCTGGCCTAAACTCTAAGGGCTGTCTGGTGTGACTTGTGTGCCTTATCATGTTTGCTTTTTGTGAATACTTGTGGTGTGACCTTATCATAACATCATAACATCATGAAGCATCATATGCATTCACTAACCACTTCAAGGGTTCGAATCTTCATGTTTGTTATTGTTTTGTAGGACATGGAGACTATTCCCAGGAAACAATTCAGGTCAACCTTGTAAGGGTCCCTCATCAGCTTAAGGAGCTTACATCCAGGATTCCCGAGAACTCTTCCTTCAGTGAAAGGCATGGTAGACTACTCAGCTTGGTCAACACCAACATTGAAGAAGATATGGTGAAAGTGTTGTTCCAGTTCTTTGACCCCTTGCACCACTGTTTCACTTTCCCGGATTATCAATTGGTGCCTACTTTGGAAGAGTTTTCTCAACTTCTGAAGGTTCCTATTCTTAGTCAACTACCCTACAACGGTACGGAAAAGGAACCAAAACTTGAAGAGGTTGCTAAAGCATTACATCTGCAACCATCTGATATCAAGGGGCATTAGGAAATCAGAAGTGGTATCAAAGGATTCTTGGCAAAGTTCCTGTTTGAGAAAGCACAAGAATGTTGGAATTCTCTCGACCTACAAGCCTTTAAAGAAGTTGTGGCACTCCTTGTCTATGGGTTGGTGTTGTTCCCGAATCCGGATCAACTTATAGATATCAATGTTGTCAAGATTTTCATGTCCAGGAATCCCATACCTACGTTGCTTGGGGACATCCTCCACTCATGTTACACTCGAACCATGAGAAAAAGAGGTGTTCTCATGTGCTGCACTCCTCTCCTGGCAAGGTGGTTTATTTTGCACCTTCCACAATCAGTTTTGAAGAACGAGCGGGGTTTAAGGTGGTCACAACGGTTAATGACTCTTACATATTCTGATATACATTGGTGTTCTCGGTCCAGAGAAAATGTCACTATCATTGATCGTTGCGGAGAATTTCCTAATGTTCCTTTACTTGGAATCAGAGGAGGCATCACTTACAACCCTTGTTTGGCTTTGAGACAATTCGGATATGCTCGGAGAGATGGCCCTCATGACATGCTAATTCCTGACATAGTTTTTGACTTCGACAATGATACGCAAGGACTTCGGCAGAGATTCATCAGAGCTTGGAGGATGCCTAACAAGGTGGATAGTAAGACACTGGGGCACAAGAATTCCATCCCCCTTGAGCCTTACCTCAAGTGGGTACGAGCCCGCTCCCAGAAGCTTATAATGCCATATCCTCACATTCTCCCCGTGATCAAAGAGCCTGTTTTGGAAGGAGAGGTGCCATACACCATTCAACATCCTGACATGCCAACATCTTGGGAAGAAATGCAGAAGAGCTGGATCCAACTCAAGGAAGAACGGAATTCTCTTGAAGCCAGTCTACATGCCAGTGAGAAGAAGGTCTTGGAGCTCACCCGCCTACTTCACGAGGAAAAGACCCTCAACACTTACATCGCTCCAAAGAGGATGCACAATGTCTTTTGGCATTAAGTTTTGTATTGTTTTGCCCATGAGGCCCTGATGTACTGAACAAATTATTTCGTAATATAACGTGTGTTCCTTTTTTGTTTACAACGAATTTGAACTTTTGAACCCTTGAATGCATTGCATAAATAGCATACCATGCATCATGTGCATAACAGGTACTCTTTTTTACAGGTCACTTATCTTCTTCGCTGTTTATTTCAGCAGTCACCATGTCTTCGGAACCTACTACTGAACAAGCTATCAAGGCCCTCCAGGCCCAGAACGCCCAGTTCCAAGAGTTGGTAATGAGCCTAGCCCAGGGTCAACAGGAGCTGAAGACTCTGATTCTGAAGAAGAAGAAGAAGAGGACTGTATTGTTCAACACTGGACGAAGGTTTGGGAATGGACTACAAAATGAAGCTGAGCTGACTACTTCCTCTATAGGGAAGGACAGTCCCCAAGAGAGAAGGGTTCCCAGTCCCGTGGTCTCCGACAACGAGACAGCTTATAATGATGAGCAGTACCCTCCTACTGAGGATAGGTACAAACAGCTAGAGGGCCGCCTGAGTGCTATGGAGATTTAGCAAGTGCCCGGGTTAGACTTTGGAGACCTAGGCTTATCCTCTGGGGTGGTGATTCCTCACAAGTTCAAGGCGCCTGCCTTTGCAAAGTACGATGGAGCTTCCTGTCCTAAGCTGCATCTCAGATCATATGTAAGGAAGATCCAACCTTATACTGCGGACAAGAATTTATGGATCCATTTCTTCCAGGATAGTCTTTCAGGGACTCAACTCGAATGGTTCTATCAGCTGAATGGAGCCAGTATTCATAACTGGGAGGACTTGGCTACTGCGTTTTATAAGCAGTATCAGTATAATTCTGACCTCGCTCCTACGCGTACCCAACTCCAGGGTATGTCACTAGGGACGGGCGAAGGATTTAAGGAGTATGCGCAAAAGTGGAGAGACCTGGCTGGAAGGGTGCAACCACCTTTGACTAACCGTGAGCTGGTGGATATGTTCTTGGGGACCCTGTCTGGTCTGTTCTTCAACCATCTGATTGGGAATTCTTCTGTTGGGTTTACAGATCTGATCTTGACTGAGGAGAGGATAGAAGCTGGTATCAAGTCTGGGAAGATACAAAAGGGTGCCTCCTCGAGCACTGAAAAGAAGCCCTTCAAGAAAGAATCTAGTGTTGTTTATGGTTCAAGAAGACAGAATAAACCGGAACGCCGCCAAGCTGTCAATGCGGTGGTAATTTCAAAGCCTGCTGCTGCTCCTCAGCAATACAACCAGCCAAGGGGTGAGAGACCCAAAAGGCAGTATACTCGTCTCAGTATGACCTTGTCCCAGATATTGCCGCAACTACTGTCAACTAATCTGGTAACTGTCAAAGAAGCTCAGAAGGTTGTGAATACAACATCTCCGAAGTACAACCCCAACGCCCGCTGCACTTATCACTCTGACAGCCCGGGGCATACTACGGATGATTGTTGGGCTCTGAGGAATAAGGTTCAGGACCTTATTGATGCTAAAGAGATAGAGTTCGAGGCGCCAGAAAGGCCCAATGTTGTGACTGCTCCCATGCCCAAGCATGGAGTGAATGCTGTAGAGGAAGACCTGTATGTAGCCTCTGTGGATGATATTGTTACTCCGTTGTTGACTGTCAAAAGGAACCTGTTGCTAGCCGGTTTATTTTCGGGATGTAGTAAAGGTTTCCATCTATGTTCTGTTTCACCTGCTGGCTGTCCTTTGTTAAAGTCAGGCGACCTGATGGATAACAAAGAGATCTTGTTCGAGAAGATTGTTGTTCCTGTTGTCCCTACGGAAGAAGTGTCCATTGTCACCATTTTCAACAACTCTCCTAAGGCTCCCTCAAAGAAGCCTGTCAAAATCATGTCTACTCAGAAGATTGCACCTATAATCATCACTGTTCCGGGGCCCATCCCCTATACATCCGACAAAGCTGTCCCTTGGCACTATGGGGCAGATGTTTATGTGCTTGGGGTTAAACAAGAGTTTGATACTAGTACCGACGTCAGCAACATCACCGGGCCTGCCAAAGTCACTCGCAGTGGTAGACTTTTCTCACCAGATATTGCGCCACCAGCTATTCAGAGACCTATTGTCATCACACCTGCAAGTGTGCCCAATTCCCTGCCTGACCAAGTTCCTATTTCTACCCCTGCTGCCGAGTCATCTGACGCTTGGGGTAAAGGGATTGCTATTGATATGCCTGCCCAGACGGAGGAACCAAAGACAACCACTGTTGAGGCTTCCAAACAGGAGATGGAAGAAATTCTTAAGATTATCAAGAAGAGTGATTTCAGTGTAGTTGAGCAGCTGGGGCACACCCCATCTAAAATTTCTATGCTATCACTGTTGTTGTGTTCAGAGGCCCATGCCAAGGCTCTGATTACCTTCCTGAAGACGGCCCACATGCCACAAGAGACATCTGCTGATCAATTCACCGATTGTGTGGCCAACTTAACTGCTGATAATGGTCTGGGTTTCTCCGACGCTGATCTGACTGCTAAAGGGAAGAACCATAATGATGCCCTGTATGTCTCCATTGAATGCAGGGGCACTACTCTTGCCCATGTGCTGGTTGACACTGGTTCCTCATTGAACGTATTACCCAAGAAAGCTCTAGACAGGCTGGATTGTGAGGGTTTAGAGCTCAAGCCAAGTAACATTGTTGTCCGGGCCTTTGACGGGTCCAAAAGGATGGTACATGGTGAGGTTAACATTCCAATCAGAGTTGGTTCACAGGTCTTTGATTCAACATTCTACGTGATAGACATCCGACCGTCCTACTCTTGTTTGCTGGGTCATCCTTGTATCCATAAGGCTGGAGCTGTGACCTCCACATTACATCAGAAGCTGAA
This sequence comes from Vicia faba, assembly GCA_948472305.1. Lineage (NCBI taxonomy): Eukaryota > Viridiplantae > Streptophyta > Magnoliopsida > Fabales > Fabaceae > Vicia > Vicia faba. The sequence continues at coordinate 1,309,885,516 of OX451736.1, read as the reverse complement.
ATACCTGGTCAGAGGGAAGATTGTGACAGTTCAGGGGGAGGAGGAATACATGGTCAGCCACCTTAACTCGTTCCGGTACATAGAAATGGATGGGGAATTCATTGAGACCCCCTTTCAACACTTTGAAGAGGTTCCTCCGACACTGGCATCAGCAGAGACTGTGACTGAAGAAGATCCTCCTTTGAAGATGGCTTCCTTAAAGGATGCCCGGGCTGTTATTGAGAAGGGTGAGTGTGCAAACTGGGGACGACTTCCTGATTTCACTCCGAAGACTGACAAGTTTGGTTTGGGTTTCACTGCAGAGGCTTAGAGGGCTGTTCGTAAGACAAGGATTGGAAGACCTCCTGTGTTCATCACTAACCCGGGAGTGAATGTTATTGAAGACGACTTGGAGGAATCTGAATTCGACAGCTGGATCTACCCAACGACCAACGGTGGACCAAGCAACTAGACTTCCAAAGACTTCATACCTATTACTTTTGTCACTCAGTAATGAACTCCTTTGTTTTGAATTTGTAACAAACAATAATTTGAAACTTTATGGCCCGGTGTCCTACCCGGGGCACCGTGGTTTCATTTGTGAGGGCTTTTGTGTGTCATTTTCATATATCATTAATAAAAGCATTGGACGTTTTTGCATTTCAAATCTTGCGCTCCTTGTCTTTCTTTATTATATATTGCAAAACAGCTATATTTACACACACTCACATATACAGGTTCCAATCCACTCTGGATCTCACTGGTAACGACTCTGCTACTGCCAGTTATGACTTCAAAAATCCGATCAACTTAGCCGAAGACGAAGGTGAAGATGATTGCGAAGTGCCTGGTGAGCTTGCAAGATTGCTACTCCAGGAAGAGAGGGCCATTCAACCACATGAAGATCTAGTGGAAACGGTAAATCTGGGTACTGAGACAGACAGAAAGGAAGTCAAGATTGGTGCAAATCTGGAGTCTAATGTGAAACAACGGTTGATTCAGATGCTGCATGACTACGTGGAAATCTTTGCCTGGTCTTACGAAGATATGCCTGGGTTGGATACCGACATTGTGGTTTATCACCTGCCTACCAAGGAAGAATGCCCTCCGGTAAAGCAAAAGGTCCGCCGTATGCGTCCAGAGATGTCCGAGAAAATCAAAGCGGAGGTCATGAAACAATTTGACGCCGGTTTTCTAGCAGTGACTTCTTACCCTCAGTGGGTTGCCAATGTGGTTCCAGTGCTGAAGAAAGATGGTAAGGTCAGGATGTGTGTTGACTACAGGGATTTGAACAGGGCAAGCCCTAAGGATGACTTCCCTCTGCCTCACATCGACGTTCTGGTTGACAATACTGCTCAGCATAAGGTATTCTCCTTCATGTATGGTTTCTCCGGTTATAATCAAATCAAGATGGCTCCCGAAGACATGGAGAAGACCACCTTTGTTACTCAGTGGGGCACCTTCTGTTATAAGGTCATGCCTTTTGGGTTGAAAAATGTTGGGGCAACCTACCAACGTGCCATGGTTGCTTTGTTTCATGACATGATCCATCATGAGATTGAAGTATACGTTGACGATATGATTGCAAGGTCCCAAAATGAGGAGGAACACCTTGACCATCTACAGAAGTTGTTCGACCGTCTGAAGTTGTACAAGCTGAGGTTGAACCCGAACAAGTGCACCTTCGGGGTGAGATCTGGAAAATTGCTAGGCTTCGTCATGAGCGACAAAGGTATTCAAGTGGACCCTGCCAAAGTGAAAGCCATACAAGAGATTCCAGTTCCAAAGACAGAAAAAGAAGCCAGAGGCTTTCTAGGACGTCTGAACTACATTGCCCGATTCATCTCACATCTAACTGCTACCTGTGAACCAATCTTCAAGCTGCTGAAGAAAGATCAAGTAGTACGTTGGAACGATGAATGCCAGGTTGCCTTCGAAAGAATCAAAGAGTATCTCCAAGAACCACCCATTCTTATGCCACCGGTTGAAGGGAGACCTCTAATCTTATACTTGACAGTACTTGACAGTTCAATGGGATGTGTGCTGGGGCAGCATGACGAGTATGGCCGAAAAGAGCATGCTATTTATTACCTTAGCAAAAAGTTTACCGACTGTGAGACCCAATACTCACTGCTCGAGAAAACTTGATGCGCTTTGGTATGGGCTGCTCGCCGGCTGAGACAGTATATGTTGACTCACACTACTCTTTTGATTTCAAAAATGGATCCAATCAAGTACATATTCGAAAAGCCTGCCTTGTCCGGAAGAATAGCAAGATGGCAGATGATCTTGACTGAATACGACATCCAGTACACGACTCAAAAAGCAATTAAGGGAAGTGTGTTGGCAGACCATTTGGCACACCAGGCAGTGGATGACTACCAATCTATGAACTTTGAATTTCCAGATGAGAATATCATGGTAGTGATTAATTGTGAAGTACCTGGACCGGATGAAGGACCTGAGGAAGGATCCCGATGGTCTATGCACTTTGACGGAGCCTCAAATGCTTTGGGTAATGGTATCGGCGCTATGATCATATCCCCTAAAGGTACTCATACTCCACTTACCGCTCGGCTATGTTTCAACTGCACCAACAACATGGCGGAGTATGAAGCATGCATCATGGGTCTTCAAGCTGCAATTGACCTAAGGATCAAGTTTCTGAGTGTCTTCGGAGATTCCGCTCTTGTGATCAGTCAGATCAAAGGCGAGTGGGATACGAAACACCCAAATCTTATTCCTTACAAGGAGTATGTGTTGACATTGATTCCCCATTTCGAGGAGATAACCTTTGAACACTTCCCAAGAGAGGAGAATCAGTTGGCGGACGCGCTGGCTACGATGTCTTCTATGTTCAAAGTCAAATGGGACAACGAGACTCCCCAGATCATTATTTGGAAATTGGATGAACCTGCACATTGCTGTGATCTTGAGACTGAAGAGGTAACAGAAAAGCCTTGGTATCATGAGGTGAAGAGGTACCTTGAAGCTCAAGAATACCCCGAGGGTGCATCTGTCAATGACAAGAAGTTTCTGAGAAGGTTCGTGGCAAAGTTCTTCCTCAGCAATGACATTCTTTACAAACGAAACCATGATTCGACCTTACTGCGTTGTGTGGATAAGACTGAAGCAGAAAGGATCATGGCAGAGTTGCATGAAGGTACCTTCGGAACTCACTCCAGTGGACATACCATGGCAAAGAAAATCCTTCGGGAAGGATATTACTGGTCCACAATGGAAGCTGACTGTTACCAACATTCTTGGACATGTCATAAATGCCAGATCTATGCTGATAAGGTGCACATTCCTCCAGTGCCTTTGAACGTCTTGACAACACCTTGGCCTTTTGCAATGTGGGGCATTGATATGATTGGCGAGATCAGACCTACGGCATCCAACGGGCATCGCTTCATCCTGGTAGCGATTGATTACTTTACGAAGTGGGTTGAAGCAGCTTCCTTTGCTACCGTAACCAAGAATGTCATGGCACGGTTCATTCGGCACAACCTGATCTGTCGATACGGTATACCTGAGAGGATCATTACGGACAATGGTACCAATCTTAACAACAAGATGATCACTGAGCTCTGCGAGCAATTCAAGATACAGCACCACAACTCTTCTCCTTACCGATCGAAGATGAATGGGGCTGTAGAAGAAGCTAATAAGAATATCAAGAAGATTGTGCAGAAGATGACAGTGACCTACAAAGATTGGCACGAGATGTTACCGTTTGCTCTTCATGGGTACCGTACCTCAGCACGGACGTCAACAGGGGAAACACCCTTTTCCTTGGTATATGTCATGGAGGCAGTCATGCCCATTGAAGTTCAGATACCCTCTCTCCGGATAATGAAGGATGCAGGTTTGAGCGAAGATGACTGGATCCAGACTCGGCTTGATCAACTGAACCTAATCGATGAAAAGAGACTCACTGCTATTTGTCATGGTCAGACGTACCAAAAACGGATGATCAAGGCATTTAACAAGAAAGTCAGGCGACAAGAGCATCAAGTTGGGGACCTGGTAATCAAGCGCATCATCCTCCCTCAAGGTGATCCCAGGGGCAAATGGACCCCTACATACGAAGGGCCATTTGTGGTTAAGAATATCTTCTCAGGAGGTGCGATGATTCTAACCACCATGGATGGTGACGACCTTCCTCACCCTGCCAATACAGACATAGTAAAAAGATACTACGCATGATCAAAGACCCGCTAGGTCAACTGGCCTAGGAAAAAATAAGGGCTTCCCAGCGAACCAAAAGGGTTCAGGCAAAAATAAGGGATGAAATGAAAAAAATCTGTACACCCGGCAAGTCGAAAACCTGAAAAGGCGGCTTGGGCAAAAAGGGGTATCCCGGTGGACTGAAAACCCGAAAGGGAGGTCCGGGCAAAAGTTAGGGATAAGCGTAATACTATGTCTCATTGGATCACCCTGCATCCGGACTGCAGTATCAACTATCAGGTTCAGACGGCACCAATCAATCAGCTTCATCTCCAACTAAGCAGCAAAGTGATGAGACGCTTGAAGACATAAAGGCGATAGCAGAGTTGGAACCCAGTGGGATTTTTCACATAGCTGTTTTGTTTCCTTTTCACAAAATTGTATAAACTCTATGTTGTTCGGCGGCGTTCTCTTACCAGGACGTCAGCCTCTTGTACACAAAACGCCTATTTACAGGCAAATTTCAAAATCAATACAAGCTCATCTTTTCCAGACAAATTGCCAATTATTTTTCCTTTATCTGTTTTGTTTTGCAAAGAACGTCCAATGTTCATTTTTGATATATGCATTTGACATTAATTGTTGTTCATAAATACTTGCATACAAAACAAAGGGCTAATTACATGTGACATCAGAAACAGGGGCAATAATAATTGTCTAAGTGGTTTAGTTGCTCTGTCCACCAAGGTACCAAGGTAGGTTCGGCTGAAGAACGTAACCAGGATACCTTCACTCACCGCAGAGTAAGACAAGATTCAGCAATACCCTCCCCCGAGCAGAGTTGATCCCCAATCAGCCCCGAAAAAGCACAATATCCCCAGCAAGTCAGCAGCACTCTCCCCAAGCAGAGTTAGGCTACTGTCAGCCCCAAGGAAGTTGGATATCCCCAGAAGATCTCAATATTCCCTAGCAGAGTATACAGATATTCCTCAGCAAACATCCCCGGCAGTCTTAATATTCCTCGACAGAAATATAAGATTGTTCCCCGGCGGAATACACGATACCTCCCAGTGGAGCCATTTCCCCAGTGCAGTCCAAAAAGTTTCCCCAGGAGAGTTGAACCATCTCCCCAGTAGATTCTGGAAGCTTGTCCCCTGCAGAGTACAAATATCTCTCCCAGCCATATTCAGAAGGTTATCCCACCAGAGTCTAACTGGGTTATCCTCAGCAAATTACAACGGAAAGATCGTCCTCGGCGAATTTCTTCCTATCCCCAGCGGAGTTCATTAAAATTCCCCAACAGAGCTTATCAATGGAATCCCCAACGGAGTTATCGTTAAATTCTCAGCGAAGTATCTCTTCCCACAGAGTACTTCCCCGCAGAGTAATCCCCCGCAGAGTAATCTCTTCACCAGGTTTATTCCTCAACAGAGTCATCTTCTCCTACCGGTTTATTCTTGCGTTCATCATCCCCAGCGGAGACGAAGAACTCTACTCTTCAACATCAGCCCAGGATTTAACAAGCTCCTGGCATTCGTCAAGGATTTATTTTCCCAGACGAGAATACATTCATAAACATTTCACATTTCATATCTCCTATTTTACATACATGATAAAGTGCACGTGACACGATCTCATTTATTTTTGAGAACATCATGACATCATGCATTTCATACATCATGACATTGCATACGACTAATGTTTTGCCTTTTCAGGAAGAGGTCAATCAAAAGATATTACCATCAACTTTTGAAGTTCCAGATTCGATACCTGTATCTAGCCAGGGCATATCTGTGAGTGATTGATTGTAGATCTATACCTGTATCTAGCCAGGAAAGTATCTGCATGAAGAGTTTGAAGATCAACACCTGTAACAGGCCAGGAAATTATCTTTCATTCTCAGGTCAGAGGTCTACACCTGTATCCATCCAGGAAAGCTATCTCGACCAACCTTTTGAAGTTCCAGATTCGATACCTGTATCTAGCCAGGGCATATCTATGAGCGACTGATTAGAGGTCTACGCCTGTATCCAGCCAGGAAAGCTATCTCGATCAACATTTTGAAGTTCCGGATTCGATACCTGTATCTAGCCAGGGCATATCTGTGAGCGACTGATTAGAGGTCTACGCCTGTATCCAGCCAGGAAAGCTATCTCGACCAACCTTTTGAAGTTCCAGATTCGATACCTGTATCTAGCCAGGGCATATCTGTGAGCTACTGATTAGAGGTCTACGCCTGTATCCAGCCAGGAAAGCTATCTCGACCAACCTTTTGAAGTTCCAGATTCGATACCTGTATCTAGCCAGGGCATGTCTGTGAGCGATTGATTGTAGATCTATACCTGTAACTAGCCAAGAAAGTATCTGCATGATGAGATTGAAAATCAATACATGTAGCAAGCCAGGAAACCATCTTTCTTTCTCAAGTACGCAAGTTCTCGCTAAGGAATCTCTTACGCGATCGACACCCCTGGATGGCATCTTTAAGCCCATCTCCACAACTATCCATTACATATCCAGATGGCATCTATAAGCCCATCCTTCTATCCATCATATCTCCAAATGGCGTCTATAGGCCCATTCCCGACATCACATTGCTGATACTCCACTATGCGAGTGCAAATTTCTGGGCACTTTAGTGTTCAATCATCTTCCACCTTCGGATCACGAAAGGCCCGAAAGCCAATCTACATCCTCAGGTTTAAGAAGATTGAACAGGGGCAACTGTTGTACCCCAAAATTTTCCCTCCCATATTCTCCAAGGTTTATCAAGAATCATCTTCAAATGGTTCAAGATCTCTCAAAGGGTTGCACAGTCAAATACCTCATAAGCCAGTCAAAATTAGGGTTTTGGTTCTTTCAAGGAATTTGAGGTTTTCAATGGTTCAATCAAGTCCCATAAGCCTATAAACATCCTCAAGCATCTACATGCCAAGTCTCAAGACTCACAGTACCTATTTGCACAGTCAAAAGCCCTATTTGCTTCACAGTCAACTGCAGGGGTAAAATGGTCATTTTGCAGTCAAAAGTCATAATTTTTGGTCAACATCTTATTTTGAGTCCACAATCATCATTTGATCAAGTCTTGATCATGACTCCACAAGCATAACTCAAAAATCATCAAGATGCAAAAAGTTACTATTTTTGGACAGTAGAAAAGTCAACTGTATCTTGACCAAGGCATAACTTTTTCATGGTTCATCAGAAAAATCCCATCCAATGCTCATTTTGAAGGGGATGACATTTCCTACAACTCATCTTCACATTCCAAGTCCAAGAAATTCTCTCACAAAAAGTTATCAATTTCTACATTATAGGTCAATTTCAAAAGTCAACAAAAGTGCACTTTAAGTCAAAGACCATAACTTGAGATTGGTAAATCCAAATGACATGGGACCAAATGCATTGGTTAGAGGACTTCAACACCTTTCCAAAATGTCCAAGAACATGTTCATATGATCAAAATTAAGCAAGATATGCATTGGAGAAGTTGGGAAATTTTTGTGAATTTGCAAAAGTCAACTTTGCTCAAAACACTTTGTTTTTGCTAATGGGCCTCAAATTTCTTCTTGAAACTTTATCCAAGGCCTATGCACGACCCATCAAGCTTAAATTAAATTATTTTCTTATTTTTATTAATTAATTGGATTTTTAATTGATTTTAATTCATTTAATTAATTTAAATTGTAGGAAATTCAAAGATATGGTTTTTCCAATCTTTTTGTGAAGCAAACGAGCTCAAAATATGCTGGCAATTCGTGTGCAAATCAAAGGGACAAAAATCTCCAAGTTTGGCAAGTTTTTCCAATCAAAAAGATTGAAAAATATTTGATTTTCAATCAAATATACAAACATCAATTCCATGGATTTCTTGGCCAAGATTTAACCTAATTCCATTCTACTATAAGTACACAACCTAACCCTAATGCATTGGACGTGAATTTGCTGCAGAAAAACCATAATCACATTCAAGAAAAATCCAAGAAAACTCAAAACTGTTTTCTGTGTTCTAGGGCGAATTAAGGACCTTTGTTGATTTCAATCCATTGCAGGAGGTCCCCAGGATGATTTGCAATCAATTTCCAGTTTCATAGTTCCAAGAATCACTAGTTTTAGAACCACGGTTTGCTTCTCATGTCCATAATCGTAACTCATATTTTATGCATAATTAACATGATTTAATCATTGTTTGGTGTTGCTTGAATTCATATAAAGCTTTTGGCATAGGTTAATTGCATTATAACACGCAGAATCATAAGTTACCATTGAAGGATTTTAGGGTTCTTGAGGTCTCAAATTGGGGCTTTACAGCCCAGGAAAAATTACGCTTCATAAGACCTATGGTTGGAATCGTCAAGGCCTGACGAACACAGTGATATACTCGCGAAATATTTATGTTCAACACAGAGCTATTCACTATTTTTTGTGGTTGCAGTTTGTGGGGGTTAAAAACCCCCGCTATCTAACCTTACTTTTTACAGTTTCAGCGAAGACGATGATGAGGTGGTAATATGTGGTTGGTCCATTCAAAAAGAACGCGCGCTTTTCATAATTTCCAGCATATTAATTGTTTGCATATATTATATTTAATTATTATCATTATATCAAACGCAGGCAAGTGGTTCAGTGGATGGTGCGTTGGCTGTGTATCATTGGGACCTGAGTTCGATTCCCAGGTCCACCCAAAACTCTATAATATTTTTCATAACATGTTCATATGCAGGCATCCTAAAAGTATTCCACCATACACTTTCAAATCCCAGGCGCCAAGTGGCCATAAGCTGGAATCTGATGGTCATGATTGGAAGACCATGGTACTCCCGGTCAAGGCATGTGCAGCTGATCTCCAAAGTCAAACGTGGCTTGATTGCTAATGGGCCAGGAATTGCTAGCATACCTCCTAAGGGCCCATCACCCCCTGGTTTATTATTTTCTTATTTTCTTTCTTTTTATTTTCTTTTATTAACTATAATTAATATTATTATTATTTAATTAACTTAACTATTATTTTCATAATAAATTCAGACAATTAAAAAATGTAAATATTTTTATTTTTGTTATTTATTAATTTCACTTTATTATTTTGTAAATAAATTCTAACAAATTAATTTAGTTAATTAGGTTAACTTTAATCTTTTTCACAATAAATAAAATCAATCTAGAATTAGGGTTTTTCTTTTGACAATTTTAATCCTTTTTATTTTATTTTCATTAAAACATAAAAAACATAAAAAATACTTTTTTTTTGTAATTATTTAATTAATTAGAATTAGGTTTAATTAATTACAAAAAAAGGACCAAAATTCCATTCTTTTCTCAAAAAGGGTCAAAACCCTAAAAGACTTCTCCAATTCAATTTCTTTCGCGTGCATATTTATTTTTGATTCATCATTTTGATTATATTTATGTATTTGCTCCGAGAATGTAATAGATAATTAGGACTTTTATCGCTTTCTTTATTTTCTCGCATTTATTTTTCAAGGGTTATGTTTTTGGCGATGTAAATACCCGACGCCTTGTAATAGCGTAGATTTACTTTCCGCAATTTATTTTCTGCACAATTATTAACTGTTAACTATGCATGACAAGACTTGCCTGAAAAATAAAATCAACTCGTAGCTCACGATAATACATGTGCAAAGATAACCTTAACATGAAACTTGACACACATGCACATGCCACTCCTAGGGTACGCCTCACTTGGTTGCCTCGAGGTGGTCATTAAGTATAGGGTGTTTTAGAGGTCGCCCTCCTGTCTAAAGATCCAGTTGCCTCGAAACGGTTGCCTCAGATAAAAAGGATCTAGGAAATTAGGGTTACCGCTAAGGCGTCCTACTATTGCTTTGGTGACCACACATGTCCCTATAATCGAATTAACCCGAATAACTCCAACGACGATGCTACCTACTTCTCAATAGTGGGATAGTACTGTCTAAAGGACATTTACACAACTTAATTCCTTAGAGTAGGTAGACTTCTCCTGGGTACTTGCTCTTTCAAAAAACAACTTTTCGCACCTACACTTTCAAAAAGTTTTCAAACAAATGCTTCATACACTCTTGAGGACAGATACAAGAGTTACCTAGAAGTTTTCAAACAAACTTTTTCAAAACCCACAAACACAAGAAAAGCAAAACATTTTTGAAAACATAGTGAGCAAGTACCTAAGAGCCCGTGGATAACCACGGATAGAAATGGTGCTAACACCTTCCCTTTCTATAATCTACCTCCCGAACCGAGAAACATCTCGAAAAGGAATTTTGTTGTGCTTTTGTCCTTTCCTTGTTGGAGAAAATAAAAGACGGTGGCGACTCTTGCTTACCGCGACATTTCGCGAACCAGTATTTCAAAACAGTTAGTTCTATTTCCACCGATCACAGTTCCGTTATGACATTAGGCTTTTCCGGCGCTTCAAACTGAATTTCCTTAGCATCAATCAGGTCCTGCACCTTATTCTTCAAAACCCAGCAATCATTTGTATTTGGATTCTTCGGGGCCTCCCTTGGAATCACCAGGTTGGTCTTTAATAACTGCGGCAGAATTTGGGATAAAGTCATGTTGAGCTGAGTGAATTGTCTTCGAGGCCTCTCGGCCCTTGGCTGATTGTTGCGCTGAGGAGCAACAACAGGTCTTGCTATAACAACTTCATTAACAACTTGGCGGTGTTCAAGTCTATTCTGGCTTTTTGAACTGTAAACAACACTGGACTCCTTATTAAGAGGCTTATTCTCGGTGCCTGATGAAGCACCCTTTTGTATCTTACCGGATTTGATACCGGCCTCAATCCTTTCCCCGGTCATAATCAGCTCTGTAAACCCGGACGATGAACTTCCAATCAGATGGTTGAAATACGGACCAGACAAGGTCCCCAGAAACATACCCACTAGCTCCCTATCAGCCAAGGGTGGTTGCACTCTTCCAGCAAGGTCCCTCCACTTCTGAGCGTAGTCTTTGAAACCTTCGCCCGCACCCATAGACATACCCTGGAGTTGGGTATGCGTGGGAGCGAGGTCGGCATTGTATTGGTACTGCCTGTAGAAAGCAGCGGCCAAATCTTCCCAATTACGGATACTAGCTCCTTCCAGCTGGTAAAACCATTCAAGCTGAGTCCCTGAGAGACTGTCTTGAAAGAAGTGGATCCAGAGGTTCTTGTCAGTGGTGTATGGCTGAATCTTCCTAACATACGAACGAAGGTGCAGCTTTGGGCAAGAAACCCCGTCATATTTAGCAAAGATCGGTGCTTTAAACTTGTGTGGAATTACCACCCCAGATGACAGTCCCAAATCACCAAAGTCTAGACCAGGCACTTTTTGAACTTCCATCACGCTCAACCGGTCTTCCAGTTGCTTGTATCTATCTTCAGCAGGAGGATACTGGTCCTCGTCAAAGTCAGTCTCGTTGTCTGAAACCACAGGGCTAGGAGCCCTCCTTTCTTCTTGATTATCTCCCCCTCCATATGAGTGGGTAAAATCAACCTCTTCTCGTAAATCGTTTCTGAATCTGCAACCCATATTAAATAGGACCGTCTTCTTCTTCTTCTTCTTCTTCTTCTTCTCTTTCAAGATAAGGGTCTTCAGATCTTGCTGACCCTTAGCCAAACTCATGAACAATTCCTGGAACTGGGCATTTTGAGCTTGCAGAGCCTTGATTGCTTGTTCAGTTGATGTTTCAGAAGACATGATGCTGAAATAAACAGCGAAGAAGATGAGAAAAACCCATAAGGGTACCTGTTATGAGGTGCATGGGAATGATATATGCATGATATGATTTCAAAGACTTTAGGGATTCAAATTCATAAACCACAATGAAACACACTTTTATTAGACAAACTTGAAATTCAATTGTTCAACAAATGCCTTTAAGGCGTTACAAGAAAGAAAAACTGAAAAGTAAATCAAAACTAGGAATAATCAAAAGACAATCAGTTCTCCCATGGTCGTTTCTTGTCGGTGCAGACATAGTCATTGAGGATTCGCTCGTTCTCCAACTGCCTTGTCAACTTCTGAATCTTCTGCTCTTGCTCGTGATACTTTTCTCTGTAAGTATCCCGCTCTTCTCTCAGCTGCATCCAAGATCTCTTTAATGCCCCAATGTCAGTAGGCATGTATGTATGAAGGATGGTAGGATGAACCCCTTCTTCATCAGCAACCTCAACAATTATAGGCAAGACGGCTTCATACGACATTCCCAACTTTTGGGCACGGATTCGGACCCATCGGAGATATGGCTCCATCGGAAGAGAAGTCTTCGCACCTAGCTCGTGCGGATCAGACCCGTGTACTCTATCCCAAGATCTTATGAATCTGCAGCGTTGCTCATCATTATCCCCCTGGAAGTCAAAGACAATGTTCGGCATCAGCAACTCATGAGGTCCTTCCCTCCTGGCTCGCCCAAACTGACGTAAGGCCAAACACGAATTATAAGTGATCCCTCCATTGGTTCCTATCAGCGGAACATTGGGGTATTCCCCACAGCGATCAATAATAGCCACATCTTCCATGCCCTTAATAGTCCAAATGATATTCATGTGAGAAAGAGACATAATCCTGTAGGCCTAACCCATGCCTTCCTTGTTCTTCAAAACTGATTTAGGGAGGTGAGAAATAAACCACCTCGCCAACAATGGCGCACAGCATATAAGGGTTCCCCGTTTTCGAGCAGTACGGGCATAAAGAGAGTGCAAAATATCACCCAAGAGAGTGGGCACAGGATTACCGGACATGAAAATTTTCACTACATTCACGTAGACGAAAGAATCTGAGTTAGGAAACAACACCAAACCATATATGAGAAGAGCCCGAATGTCTTCAAATGCCTGGAAATCTAGATTGTCCCAGAACTGATTAGCCTTACCAACCAAGAATTTAGTCAAGAAGCCTTTTGTTCCACTACGAGTTTCCCAATTAGACATTACCTCAGCCTTTGTCAGATGGAGGGCTGAAGCAATCTCTTCCGGCCTAAGGATTTTCTCCCAACCTGTGAACGGGGTCTGCTCCAGAATAGAGATACCAAGCAGATCAGAGAACTCTTCCAAGGTAGGGACCAACTGGTAGTCCGGAAAAGTAAAGCAGTGGTACAATGGATCAAAGAACTGGACTAAGACACTCATCATCTTTTCGTCCAATTTGGAAGTGACCAAACCCAGGAGGTGACCATGTCTTTTGATAAAGGAGGAAGTATCTAAAACCTTTGCCACCAATTCCTTAAGCTGAGTGGGAATATGGACAAAGTTGATCCGAATAGTGTTTCTACGCATGGGTGCCATAACCTATAAAACAGAACAAAGATGAATCCCTCCTGTCTTTGAAATAGGTTAGTCCAATGCAAGATGCATGCAATGTCATGATATCATGATGTCATGATAGAAAACACACCACAAGTATCCACAAATAGCAAACATGGTAAGGGCAAACAAGTCACACAGATAGCCCTTAGATTTTAGGCTGGCAAGGAGCTTAGGTACTACCCTCTTTCAGTTTAGTTGGTTCAAACCTGTCCTAGCAATAGTAACCGGGTTCTAGAGGATCTCAATATCACTGACCACCCCCAATCAGTCATAATTCCAGTTTAGCAACCTTTTCTTGCGGCCGGAATCATCGCGAGAGTTTAGTCTCAATGAGTGTAGCATACTGCTACTGTTCTATGGCCAAGTTGGTCAATTACAGGTTCTAAAGTCAGTTGGTGCTTAATGACCCCTTAGCAGACCCATATTCTCATCGTTGCGCCACAAGGGATATCGGTACATACTAAAGTGCCACACTAACGTAGCTACTATTTCAACCGTATCGGTCTACTCCGTACAGTTCCCTCACAGTTTATTGCTACTTACCTAAAGGGTATCCCCCAGATCCGAGTTAGGATCTATAGTAACTCCGATTCAAGCCCACAAAGATAAAGCATACAAGTCAAGCAATTGAAAACATTATGAACTATTCCTAAGGTACACCCCACTTATTAAGCGTCCCCAGCAGAGTCGCCAGTTCTGTGATACGGTGGGAAGAACTGATTATTTTTTGGAATGCTGGTTTGCGTTTTGCGTTTGTTTTCGCAAAATGTAGCGGTAAGCAAGAGTCGCCACCGACTTTTATTTTATCCAACAAGGAAAGGAAAAAAGCACAGAAAAATTCCTTTTTCGAGATATTTCTCGGGTTCGGGGGGTAGATTATAGAAAGGGAAGGTGTTAGCACCCTTTCTATCCGTGGTTATCCATGGGCTCTTAGGTACTTGCTCAATTGTTTTCAAAAATTGCTTTCTTTGTGCTTGTGGGTTTGAAAAAGTTTTTGTTTTGAAACTTCGATTTAACTCTTGCTTCTGTCCTCAAGAGCGTATGAAGTGTTTTTGAAAACTTTGTTTGAAAAGGAGTGTAAGTGTGAAAATTTTTTGTTTTTGAAAGAGCAAGTATCTAAGAACTATCTACCTACTCGAAAAAGGAATCATTCTAGGCTAAATTCCTTTAGATAATGTTATCCCACTATGAATGATTAGGTAACAATGTCGTTGGAGTTTAAGGGTCAATTCAAATGAGGGACTTACGGTCACTAAAGCAATGTTAGGATGCCTTAGCGGTAACCCTAATGTCTTAGATCATTTGTTTGAGGCAACAATATTCGAGGCAACCATTTCGGGGCGACTATGATCTTTTAGACAAGAGGGCGACCTCTAAAATGACCTATACTCAATGACCATGTACGAAGGCAACCAAGTGGGGTGTACCCTATGAGTGCGCATGTGCGAGTGTGTCGTTTTCAGTTATTTTTATCTTCGTACATGTTAAAGGTGTTCTAATTTGATTTTAAGATTAACATTCAGTCTTGTCATACAAACCCTATTATCAAACATCTAGCAGTTATAACTTGCGGAAATAAAATGCGGAATTTAAATTACAAGGCGTCGGGTATTTACATCGCCAAAGACAAACCCTTTTGGAAAATAAAGTAAAGCGATAAAAATAATTAAATGTCCTATTAATATTACAATCCGAAAGCAGGTACATTATTGGATAAAAAAAGTAAATCGCGATGCAAAATTAAATCGGACGTATGATTAGGGTTTTGACCCTTTTGGTTAAAGAAGATATCTTTTTTTTTTTTTATGTTATTTTTATTTAAGGAAAAGAAATTAAACCTAAATTAAATTCCTAAATTAAGTTAACAAATTAATAAAATGAAAAATAAATTTTTTTTTGGAGTTTTTTGATTATTTAGGAAAGAAATAATAATAATTAAATTAATGGTTAAAAACTAATTAAGTCTAATTAATTTTATTTATTTTACAAAAGGAATTAAAGTTTTCTAATTAAAAACCTAGTTAATTAATAAATTTATTAAGAAAAACAAAAGTTAAAAATTTGATTGAAATAAAAATATTTTTGTGATTTTATTTAATAAAAAAAAGGAACTTTGATTGGTTAGAGAATTAAATAAAACAAATAAAGCAATTAATAAAACAAAATAAAATAAATAGAAGAGAGAGGGGTGTTGGGCCTGATTGAAGAGTATGAGAAGCAATTTGAAGGCCCAAAAATGCTGGCTTTTGTGGAATTTCTAGGATCTGGTGCTTGTGCATTGACTGGTGCCTTGGTGGACCTCCCATCATGGACCATCAAATCTGGCCTTTGGCCATCTGGCATCTGAATAGATGAGGGTGCATGGTGGATAGCAAGCTAACGCGCGCATGTGAATACCTGAAAAGAAACAAGAAAATGCAAAGTGCTGGAGGCAGGGATCGAACCCCTGACCTCCAGCCCCTAACGCCTTGGAAACTGACTTGTTGACCACTGGGACACGCTGCTTCATTTGTTATATTAATATAAATGATATATATTATATAAAAACAAAGCTATTGCCAGAAACTTAATAAAAATGCGCGCTTGGTTTGAATGTCCCGATGATGGGACGCCACGCATCGTCCCCAACCTCTCGTCCGTGGCTAAAAGATCACAAACCTATACCAACAGACAGAAGTTCGTAGCTATAAGCAAGTCTACCTCCAAAATTTGCTACAAGCCACAAAAATGCATTTCAAGGGCATGGTCATGCTCGTCTCAACCTCCCGGTCCTAACCATACCCTTCATGAAGGTCAATTATTCCTGAAATAAACACGCCCAAAAACTCCAAGCAAAACCTAGCTATGGCGAATTGCAATACAGACCATATAAATGAAATTAAATAATGCAAAAAGCTTGGAAATGTTCTTGTGATTACAAATATACCAATAGTTTTCTCAAACGATGCAAGAACAAGTCAAATCGATTTCAAGAACAGGGATATGTTTTGTGAGACTTACAGTGCTTGTAGAGGCTTGAAAATGCTTGCTTTTGATCCAGGTAGCTTGTGTGAGTGCCCAGGAAGCGATTGGGAAAAGTCTCGTGTCCTGAAACTGCCTCTAGCTTGGACTTTGATCTCTCACTTTTTGTGAATTTTTTCACTTTCTGTTCTGCCTCTCTCCACAACTTCCAACCCTGATTTTCATCCCTTATGCTTGCTTATGTAATGCTAAGTGTATTAGGGTAAGAAACATGGACTAAATCTTTCCATATAAATGCACATGAATATGATTTGATCTCCATTGAAAACCTTCCAAATTTGATTTGATTTGGATCTTTTTGCACATGATTTGATTTGATACAAATTTGATGATGATAATTGCTGAATGTGGAGCCTGAAATAGCCAAGAGATCATGAATCGTCAATGCTTTGGATTTTCTATGATTTTATTTGATTTAAAATAAATAAATTCAATTAAAAATCAAATTAAATAATAAAAATGAAATATGGGCTCATGGCTGAAGCTAGGACACGTGGGAAACTATGCAAACTCAAATCAAGTGGAAAATAATGGGCCCATTTGACAAAATTTGAAGTTTTGGGGATAGTTGGATTTTGGCAATTTTGCAAAAAAGTCCAACTTCAACAATGCATAACTTCTTCAATTTTGAACTTTTGGAAGTGTTCTTGGACTTTTTAGAAATCTTGAGATGTCCTCTAAGCAACCATTTTGGTATCATCTCATTTTGATATTCCATGCGCAAGTTATAAGATTTGGCAAAAAAGGTGTTTTTGTTGACTTTCAAAAATGACCTATAATGTCCAAATTCATTACTTCTTGTGAGTGCATTTTTTGATCTTGGGGTATGAAGATGGATTGTAGGAAATTGCATCCTCTTCAAAATGAGCTTTTGACAGGTCATTTATCATAAAGTATGAGAAAGTTATGCTTGGTCAAAGTTGAGTTGACTTTTCCTACAAAACCCTAATTTAGCAACTTTTGAGTCTTGATGAATTTTGAGCAATCCTTGATGAATCATGATCAACCCTTGATAAAATGATGAAATATCCTTAAAAATGATAATGTTGACAAAACATCTTGAAGTTTGACTGTTTGTAGGCCACAATTGACTTTTGCCCTAGCAGAGTCGATTTTTGGACCTTTTGAGCAATTGACTGAGCAAACTTCCTCTGCAAGGCTTGAAATTTGACATGGATGATCTTGAGAGCATATAAAGACATTAGGGAGCACTTGAGGTAATTTGGACTCAAGGATCTTGATGCAACACAAAACCCTAATTTGGGGTAGACTGCCGTAGGAGATAGCTTGTCTGACCAACTCTTGAGCAATCTTGAGCAACTTGGAGATTTTCCTTGCAATGTTTTGAGAAATATGGGAGGGAGAATTTTGGGGTACAACACATCCCTTTAGAAAAAACAAGACAAATTTCAAAAATGATGAACGGGTAACAGATCTGCCTCCGCCTCGATTGGCACCAGTTGCTATATGGAACCAAGTTTGTGAATTTCCAAAGTTTACAGATACTGGCAAAGCATGTAAAATTGAAGGATATGGGGTGACACATGATTGGACAAAAAGAAGTATATTTTGGGACCTCCCGTATTGGAAAGATAATTTCTTGCGCCATAATCTTGATGTTATGCATATTGAGAAGAATTTTTTTGATAACGTATTTAACACAGTGATGAATGTTAAAGACAAAACAAAAGATAATGTGAAGGCTAGACAAGACATGGAAATTTGGTGTAATCGTAAAGAGTTGGAATTGAAGCCTCAACCAAATGGAAAATTATTTAAACCCAAAGCTTGTTTCAGTCTGACCCCCAAGAAGCTAAAGCGGTTTGTGGATGGCTAAAAGGTTTGAGAATGCCCGACGGGTATTCTTCAAATTTAGCAAGGTGTGCTGATGCTAACACTGGGAAGTTGCATGGTATGAAAAGTCATGATTGCCATGTTTTTATGGAACAATTGCTACCAATTGCGTTCAGTTCTCTACCCAAACATGTGCTTAATCCACTCACTGAAATTAGTCAATTTTTTAGAGATATTTGTGCGTCAGCTTTAAGAGTGGATGACATCATTAAGTTGGACCAAAATATTCCAGTCATTCTATGTAAGTTGGAACAAGTATTTCCGCCTGTTTTTTTTACTCCATGGAACATCTACCTGTGCATCTTGCATATGAGGCTTATCTAGGAGGACCTGTTCAATATAGGTGGATGTATCCGTTTGAAAGGTTCATGGGTGATTCAAAGCGATCAGTGAAAAATAAAGCTAGAGTTGAAGGATCAATATGTGCACATTACTTGCATCGGGAAACTTCACATTTTTGCAGTCACTATTTCAAGCACTTGATGTTAACTCCAAGAATCATAAGGAATCCTGAAAATGTTATCGAAAGAAGTCAGCACACCTTATCAGTCTTCGGGATTCCAGGTCGACCCTCTGGAAAGAAGGGTGAGCATTGGTTGACCCAATAAGAAATGCAATATGCACATGTTCATGTCTTGATGAACTGCATTGAAGTTAAACCATATCTTGAGTAAGTATAATCCAACTTTTTAATTTTCTTTACAGTGTGAATATAAAATTGATTACCTTGAAACTTATAGTGTGTTTCTTTTTAGGTAATTTAACAACGCCTATTTTGATAGTACCGGTGTACAATCAACATCTGGTGTCATTCATGCCCAATTTCCAACATGGTTCAAGGAGATATTGTATAGGGTTGTTGCACCGACTCTAGAAATACTCCATTTGAGAAACTTGTCTAATGGCCCTCGTCAAAGTGCAAACAAATGGCACACATACTTCGTGAACGGATATAAATTTCACACTCATGAATGAACTGAAGGGAAAAAAACCATAAACAGTGGCGTATTTGTGAAAGAAGTTACAGATGGTGGTGAAGATGACTTCTATGGTTTTGTTAAACATATCTACGAGTTAGTATACAATTACTTGGACTCGGAAAATAAAGTTGTCTTGTTTTATTGTGAATGGTATGATCCAACTAGAGGCACAAAAATAGATAAGACATATGGTACTGTTGAGATTCAAATGGACCGGAGGTACAAAGAGTACGACCCTTTCATAATGTCAAATATTGTTAGGCAAGTTTATTATGTTCCTTATCCTTCATTTGTGCCACGTAAACGACGGTATTGTGTTGTAATAAAAACAAAACCATTGGGTCATATTGAAACTGACGATCTAGTGGAAGATGTTGCTTACCAAGTTGATGAAGTTGAAGTTAATGATGTGATTCCAGATGAACACACTACAAGTTTGTCTGATACAATGGTTGAGGGGAATCAAGTTGATGAGGATGAAGATCATGAAGATTCTGGATCCGAGGACAATATCACATCAGATGACGAGGATGATATGGATGACGAGCATGACGATTTAGAATAGTGAACCTATATTAATGAGAATTGTGTCTTGTAATTTTACTTAACGAACCATCTATTGAATGATTTAATGAATATGTATTCATGAGAATTGTGTCTTGTAATTTTACTTGACGAACCATCTATTGAATGAGTTAATGAATATGTATTCATGAGAATTGTGTCTTATAATTCAAATATATTATATGTTAACTTGTATTTTCTATAAATAGGTAAAAATGCCACCCAAAGATAATAAGGGTAAAGGTCCTAGTGATAGTGGTAAGAAGCCCAGGCATCCAAGGGTAGTAGTATGCCAGTCACCTCACTCAGCCGCGTGTCCTCCCCCGTAGAGTCAGGTTCATCATATGTCCATGGACAGTACTATTCCATTTACGCCATTACTATCATCTCTGAGTCCTCTTCAGTTCCCATCTGGGAGTCCATGTTTTATTAGTCCATCTGGGGCCCCACTTGGTTTACCATTCCAGCAGACACAGGTGCCCTCATCCTTCCAGCACGGTTTTCCATTTCCCACATAGATGCCCTCATTCGTGCAGTAGCCTGGAGGATCCAGCACCCCACATCCTACACAGATTCCCCCATCCATCCAGCAGCCTGGAGGATCCACCTCTTCACGACACACACAAACTGGTCGCATCCCACATCCCACACATGTACCTGCATCCGATGATCATGCAGAGTCGGATGATGACGATCTTGATGTGGACGATGATCAGATAGATGGGAGGGATCTTCGAGGGGATGATGATCCGAGTGAGATTCATACCATTGATGGGTGATTTTGGATTTGGCCTGAAGGGAACTCGTAAGTTTCTTATTTATTGATTTTTATTTAAAAGTACACATTTCCATTTTTAATATAACTTTATATAATTAATTATGCTAATTCAATTATTGTTGTTTTAGTTTCGGGCCGAGTCGGACTGCTGCTAGGGTTATAAATTATATAATTCAGCAGAATTATACAAATTTTTTGAAGAGTTTTAGAGAAGTTTCCGATAAAGAAGTATGGTTTAAGCAATTTCAGGTATAATTAATTTATTTCTTAAGTTATTTTTATTTAAATGAGCTTTTCATTATTGTTATAATTTATCTAACTATTTATTTTAATGTCATACAACATTGCAGGTGAAATGTGTTTGGGATCCACTGAACCATAACAAAGTAAAAAAAAATTATTTTGGCAGAAGTTCAAGACGACTTTCTGACATGCTACGACGTGTTAGAGAGAATTGGAAACTTTTGGGCATTCGTCCTAAATGGATAAGCAAATAAGTTTTTGAACAACTTCTTAAGTATTGGGAATCAGATGAATTTAAGGCTAAATCTGAAAATACAAAGAAGATGAGGGCATCGGAAAAAGGGGGTTGCCTTAATGCTGTTGGAAGTATTAGTACTGCTGAGCATGCTCGACGCATGGTAATTATTACCACTTTTTAAAGTCATATTTGGATTTATAACATATTATTAATTTAAGTTAATTTTTTTATTTAGGCTAAGCATTTGGGGAGACAACCATTGATGACTGAGCTGGTTACGGAAACTCGGACAAAGAAATCGGGAGGATTTATTAACGAGCGTACAAAAAAAGCCCTGGTAAGTAAATTAATTTATGTTTATATTTTTTTAAAGCAATTTTGTGACGTGATTTTCACGTAGCAAGTGAGATGTTGTAGCGTGAAAATTGAGTGACAACTGATAAGTTGTGGCATTACAATCACGTGGCTATTTGTTTTTTATTATTATTTTTATTTAATTTAATTTCATTAATTTTACTTATAAATTTAACTTGATTTTTTTATTGTATGTGTAGGAGGATTATCAGGCCTTGCTTGTAGAATTTTTGACCCATAATCTTCAGTTTACTCCTCCTCCAGGAAAACCGGTTCATCCAGATGTGGATTTCTATATTTGGAGTCAAGTTGTTGGGGGAAAGGGGCCTAACGGGTGTTTTTTTGGTGGTGGAAATTTGGCGGGCACCTTGAGGAGTGGGGATAGAAATCTGTATCAGAGAGTTGCGGACGGTGAAGGAGGGTCACGTCAAACAAATTTGACACCAGATCAGTTAGAAATGGTAAGACAATTGGCTAGACGCGAGTCCGAAGAATGTGAGGCGGTATTGAAGGCCCAAATGGAGGCAATGAGGGGTGAATATAATAGACAAATGGAGGCAATGGCGAAGAGGCAAGCTGATATGGAGGAGCAAATGCGATAATTTATGCAAACATTTGGTAGAAATCCCAAGAGTGGTGGCCAAAATAATAACCACCAAAATAATGATGACTTTCTTCGCGACTTTTTCGACGACTCGAATGATTTTGCTTAGTTTTATTTTTATTTTGTATTTAGTTTTTTATTTGTGTAATATAAATTTATAATCATATTGTATATTTAAAAATATTAAATTTAAATTTTAGTTTATTAAATTTATAATATTAAGTATATTAATTTATACATTTAGATATATTTAGTTTTATTTTTGATAATTTGATTTATAATATTGTATTTAATAAATAAATTATAATATTTAATTTATAAATTTAATGAAACAAAAAATAATATTAATTATTATATCAGAATTTATATTTAAAACACAAAATAATTATTAAAAAAAAACAAGTTGCGGCGTGTTTTTCATGTCACTAATTAGTGACGTGGAAAACACGCCGCAACAGCAAACGTAAATAAATATAGACCTGCTCTGACCCTCTGCTCTGCTCTGAATTGCTTTGACCCTATAAAGTTTCTTGCGGCGTAAATTTCACGTAGCAACGTTGTGACATGTTTTTCACGCCGCAACAAAATTGCCACGCGCTTTCCAGCGACGTGTTTCTTAAGGTGGCAAAAATGGAGTTGTGGCGTGATTTGGGTGTTAGCGCCGTAGGATTCACGTGGAAAAACACAACTTATTTTGTAGTGACTACCACTGCTAGGAAAATTAAGCTTTAACATTTTTTATGAAGGCTTTAATGGAAGAAGAAGAAAATTAGGTTGGATCTGCTAGTGTTGCTGTCAGTGATGCATCAGATGGTGGGGAAACTAAAGATGGAAATGTTGATGAGAAGACTATATCTGAGGGTAATGATGTTGATGGTGAATAAAGTGCATCTGAGAGTTCTTAGACTAATGATGAGAATATTGCATCTGGTGGTGATGATGTTGATGATGAAGGAAAAGAGTATGAGACTGTTGATGATGCTGATGCATGACTGTGCTTCTTTGTATTTTGTTTTTGTTTTGGTTCTTTGGTTTTGTAAGGGTTAAATGTCCATACATATTTTAGCACTGTGTGTGTATGTTGTGCTACTTTTGTTTATGTGCTATTGTGGTTCTTTTGGATGATATGCTTACCTTTGTCATATTCTGGCTAAAAAGGGGGAGTAATATAACCACTAACCACTAACAGATTATCTGTGCTATTAGGGGGAGAATTTATATTCTCTGTTTTTTATTATGATTCTGTGTTGCTACTATTAAGGGGGGGGGGGGGGGGGGGGATCTTCTAATTCTCTGATGTGCTACTTAGAAGTTTTGAAGGAAGAATTTGTTCTGGTTTGGACTGGTATGAAGAGATGTCAAACATGACGTCCTGACATAAATCTGACTGACTGGAAATTTATTTTTCTCAATGGTGTTGTATTTGCAGATTCCATTGACTAACACTCTGATATTATTCTGCTGCTAATACCTCTGATACTCTAATGTTTCTGCTAAAACTTTATGATGTTGTGCTTCTGATGTGTGTGTTTGATTTATTTTCAAACCTTTGTTTTTGCTGGAATCTGAACTATGGATTGTTTTAATTGTTTTAGCCAATATTTTTCAAAGGGGGAGAATGTTAATTCACTAGTTAATGATTGACATTAATTTTGGTATAACTAATTTGATAGCAACATGTTAACTAGGATTTTCTAACTTGCAGAGAAAACATATTGAATAAGATGTTTTATCTAGATCATTTGACATCTTGCCTTTTACAGTTGTACACTTAGATTTAGTCAATTATAATAGGTTCTGAATATTTTGGGAATATTAGGTTGTCTTATGTGGCGTCCAATACTGGGGAATCATAGATTCTATTTGAACTTAGGAGATTAATTTGTTTCTCTAAATGTTAAGACATTTTAGGAAATATATGATTAAAGTCCAGTTAGACATTACTTATAAACAAAAGGCTACAAACCTAATTACAAGTGTGGAATGTATTGTATCTTTTAGTGAGATTTTAGGGTTTGTGTTCTCATGTGTATTGTGAGCTTCTCTGATATCATCTTGATATAAGAGTAGGACTGTCTCTATTGAGTTGTAAGTTCTGTCAATCATTCTTAATCTTTTAAGCATTGAATGATTTTATGTAATTGAAGAGACTCTTCTGAAACTTTCTAAGTATTAATGTTTTTCATCACCGTTGTGATTGAAAGAGATTTGAGAAAGGTCTCATAACTAGGTGAGTCTTAGGTAGAAGTTAAGCATGAGTAATGGTTAGGTGAGTAGATTATAAACTGGTGATAGTTTGTTGTGGGTCTACAAACTGATAGTATTTAGTGGACTTCCTCCCATGCTTGGTAGCCCCTAGACGTAGGTGTTGTTATACACTAAACTGGGTTAAGAACTCTGTGTGTTCATTTACTTACAGTATTTTTAATTATGTTTAACTTATCATTATGTTTTAATCAGATATCAGTGTCTTGACATCTCTTAGGACATCTGATATCTGCACACCAGAATTTCAATAGGTGTTGTTAAGCATATTGTTTTCCCCTTGCATGTCTAAATTAGCTTTTAAGTGTTGGTGATTGTGGAACATTTAATGTACAGGAATTATAGGTCGCTCCCAATGTTGATTTGAAGCTTAACGTTGGAAGGACTGTATGCGAGGTTGAAAGGTTGGAAGAACTTGGAAGCACTACTACAAAATGCGTAAACAATAACACATAAGTCACCACGTCAAAGGATCCACCGTGATAGAATCTATTCTACTAGGTGATTTTTTATTTTAAATTAAGTCATTTTCACCACAGTTGGAAGTTCTAACTTTGGTAAAAGGGGCGCATGGTCATGAGTTCGAATCTTGATGTTGTTGTTGTTCTATTGCTGTATTTTTTATATTTTATTAAAAGACATATAACAACGAGTATTTAATACAACCGTTGTTGTATGTAGCGCACATGGGAATCTTGTTGTTGTTGCTTTTCTAGTGCTTCATTTTTTATATTTTATTAAAATACATACAACAACAGTTATTTAATACAACCGTTTTTGTATGTAGCGTAATTATTGAGTTTCTTCGCCATGCTTAAATAAATCTCGACCATCCATTCAAGTGACTATCAACGTTCAGGATACCACCGTTAGAGATCTGTGTGAAACCTAAAACTTAGACAAACTTCCAACTTAGACGAACTTCATCTTCTACCTTCAAACATCATCTTTCATTTACGACACTCTATTTCTCCACTAAAATAAGCTCAAAAATATCATTTCTACATTAAGAAAAACTTGAAAGCATCTATTCTCCGTCTTGAATGAGACAAGAAAAGTATTGATTAAAGTTAGCAATGTTAATTGTTGTTGTTCTTATTGTTCTTTTTTTAGTTATTGTTGTTGTTGTTCTTGTTGTTCTTTTTTTAGTTATTGTTGTTGTTGTTGTTGTTGTTCTTGTTCTTATTATTGTTGTTCTTATTGTTATTCTTGTTATTGTTGTTGTTGCGCATTGTTGTTGTTGTTGTTATTGTTCTTCTTGTTTTTGTTGTTCTTGTTCTTCTTCTTCTTGTTTTTGTTGTTCTTGTTGTTCTTCTTCTTGTTCTTGTTGTTGTTCTTGTTATTCTTGTTATTGTTCATGTTGTTTATGCTGTTCTTGTTATTCTTACGACTATTGTTGTTCTAGTGCTATTCTTTTTAAAAGACATACAACAACAGTTAAGTTAATTAACCATTGTGATATTACGCGAACTTTTCAATATACTACAACGGTTTCAGGACCATGATTGTAAGTAACGCATTTATAACAACACTCTATACAACAACGCCTGGACCCGCGTGATTATATGGGTTTTCCAACCATTGTTAAATGGGTTTTCCGTAGTAGTGAAAGTTCTTTTTTCAACTGTTGGAGGTGCTACTTTTTGTGGCGTTGAAATTGTATGAGGAGTAATTCTGTCCAGAGCCTCTTTAATCAGTGGGAAAAATGGAGACTCCCTTACTAGATTTGGAGCGTTGGTTATGGCAATTGCCGCGACGGTGGCGTTGCATGCGATGATCGAAGATATGTTTTGGCTGCTACCATGAAGATAGGGACTGAATCATTGACCTATGCGAGAAGGAGATCATTGTTTTGAAAGAGAGAATAAAATACAAACCACGTCGTTGTTTTGTTTAGGAACCAAAGATTTGTAAAGATCGAATGGACTTAAGTTCCGATGCAGATGAGTGAGGTTCCGAAAAGCAGATCTGCAAAGTTAACACTTAAATATCCAAGTCCATAAATGAGTGAGAAAGTAGTTTGAGTGTATTAGATCATTCGACGTTGACCTTGCGAGTGTCCCAAAACAATTATAATAACGTTGTTAATAAGTTTAAAACCAGAAGTTTAAATCAAAATCTTTAAGATTAAAATGTCATAGTCATTAATCAAAGGTTATTGTGATAATTTTTTGACTCGGTGATATCTTTAGTGTTTTTGGTATCAATTGAATATCTTCTACGCATAGCTGCAGAGATTAATCCTTCAAGTCTTATAGGACTATAACAAATGACAAATTCAATCTAAGAGACTTATCATTGTTGTGTGTCCAAGACTGAATTTGAATCTAAAACCTTTGATTAAATTAGAAAATACCTCATTCGTCCCATACAAGTGCTCTTATTCGTATTTAAATATTTAAGTTTGATGTTATCCATATATGTTTTTAAATACACATTATTTACGTACAAATATGAATTGAAAAAATTATTTGCACAAATATGTCTAGATTCAATTTTCTACATACCGTCTTAACAACTTTTATCGAAGAGCAAACGTGCGTTTTACAAGATACACTGTTCTGTCTAGTTTCTCGCGACCCATGTTCTTGCAAGCAGATCCACACTGCGCTTGAAATTCCTTAAGAACATTTAATACAAGCAAAATTTTATTGAAACTGAATTCTATTGAAATCACTCTTACAACTTACAACTGGATTCAAGAGAGTCTTGTTGGTGCTGGAATAGTGACGCGGAGGATGAACCGAGAAGGTGGAAAAACGCATGAGTTGAAAGTTAAACCTAGATTTAAGAGTGCTTGTTAAAAACTGGCGATGATGGTGGTTGCAGTGGTGGTTGCGGTTCAAGAAGCCTCCATGATCGGCGGGTAAATGAGTAAACTTGGGGTTGAATAAGGTTAGGTACTGGTGCCGGGGTGAAGCTTGGAGAAGAACTTGGACCGGGAGGCTCATAATCTAAGTAAAACTCCTGATCTTGGGCAAATATCATTAAGGAGCTCACCAAGATTAGGGTTAGTGCTAAGGCTTTGGTCATTTTTTTAACAGAGAGAAACTTGTTGTTGGGGGAGTCTACATGTATGGAATCATTAGGTTATTTATTGAACAAGAGGGGTAGCATATTCAAAGAGCTCATTGGCGTATTCTCTTCAATTTTGACTAAACATATTTGATTTGAAAATTACCTAAAAGAGTTTATAAAAAAAAGAAAATTACCTAAAGGATTTGTTGACTTTGTTTTTTGATTGTAAATAAAATTTGACTTGAATGTATAGAAATAATTGTTTTTTTTTTTTACATATCTATCCTAATTAATCGAGTCATTTTATTATTTTGTTAAAAACATTTTTCAATTTCTATTATATTATTTACGTAGAAATAAACGTGGTAGATGATATGCGGACAACAAACTACCTGGATAATATCTTTTAAATAGAAAAAATTTCAATTGCTATTATATTATTTACATAAAAATAGACTATAACAAAATGTCGGTCTGAATATATTTTAAATGAAAAAATCAATTCTCTTTAAATAATACATGTAACTGGAAGATACAATATATATATATATATATATATATATATATATATATATATATATATATATATATATATATATATATATATATATATATATATATATATATATATATATATATATATATATATATATATATATATATATATATATATATATATATATATTTTGAATTCTTTGTAAAAAATTCACGGTCTCAAGTATTAGGAAGTAAAAACTAATATACAGAAATAATATAAAAGTTATTCATTGTACGCTCACTCATTATTGACTACTTAATTTGAAGTGTTGTTGAGGATTGCATATCTATTATCTATCTATAAAAATGATAGTCCCTGGAAATTACCACAACACCACAACTGAAAAAATTCATTGTTGGTTTATTGTATTGGGGTAAAATTGGAAACTCCAAAATATCTTGCACCACATTGATTTGAATCTGATGTGGCATTCCCACAATTTTTCACTACATTTTCAATTTTTTTTCTTCAAATAAATCCCACATATTATACTGTTTTTTAAAATAAAGAACCAATTCAATTTATTGTGCAGGCAGCGTGAGAAACCCAACCATGGAGAAAACCAATTCATTATTCCTTGCCATTCATTGTGCCTCTCTTCCTCTTCCCCATGCCAAACCATTATGTCTCTCTTAATCAGAATTCAAATTCAAATGGAACACCAAAAGTTTTTCACTCTTCCTTCAATCCTTCCCCAATGTGTACTTATGTATAACCTCCATTGCTTAACACCTTCCAGTCGTTTTCATTCACGCAAGCCATTGCTACAGACGTCCCTTTCGTTTTCATTCACGCAAGGCTCTCTGCGCTGTTACGAATCGCTGCGTGACGATGGCGCGCCCAATTGAGTATATCAGTAGCATTGACGATTCGAAGGATTTGTGGAAGGTTGCTGTTAGATGTAAGCATCTGTGGTCTGTTACCAGTTCTCAGAATAGAGAGCACTTAGAGCTTATTCTGTTTGATTCAAAGGTATAATACAATCTAAACGTTTCTGCTTTGCCATTCTGATTTTATTGTAACAGTACTGGTATATGATACTGATTTCAAGATGTTTGTATTTTCACAGTTGGATTTGATTCAAGCCATTGTGCCATCTTATTTGGTATCAAAATTCAAAACACAGCTTGAACTTGGTTGTTCCTACATAATGCAGAATTTCAAAGTTTCCAGCAATGATTTCTCCTTCAAATCCACTGATCATAAGTTCAAATTGATTTTCTGTGGTTCAACTTCGTCAAAAAGGTCCAACTTGCTGACATACCTCTGAACCACCTCAAGTTAATTGGAATAAATGCTATTATTGAGGGTAAATACAGAACGAATTTGTTATATGGTGAGTTACATTTTTACTGTTATAATAGAACGCATTGTATTGTGACTTCTCCGTTATACATAACTGTCTGTGGTGAACTTTTGTGCAGATATAATTGGTGGGGTTACTGAAATATCCCAAGCCCAGATAATTCCTGATAACAACAAAAGCAAGGTTGTGTTTTCATTAACTGATCTGAGGTAGGTGTTTCATTTTGTTTGTTAACATTGATGCTGATAAATATAAAAGTCTAACATGTTCATGTTGTTTGTTTTGTAATTCCTGTCAATCAGCAAACATCATGTGCAATGTACTCTTTGGGGTAAATTAGCTGTGCAACTGAATGAGTATTATACGACTCATAAGGCTGATGGTAGTATTGTTCTCCTACTTATGAATGCAAGGATCAAGGAACCTCAAGGTATGCTATGTGACTATTTCTTATTATATCCAATTATTATATCCAACTTTAAGTGTTGTCATTTATAAATATCTCAATTTTCAGGAAATTATCCTTTAAATGTATCAAATGCTTGGAACGGCACAAAACTGCTCATCAATGATTTGTCTATTGAGGAGGTTAAAAACCTTAAAGAGAAGTAAGTGATTTTATTATGAAGTTATGAATTAGCAACCTATGATTACTAACAGCCTGTTTTCATTCTGATCTATGTACATCAGACTTAAAGATGATCTGCCGACGCTCTCATCCTCGAGCATGCAAATGGAAACCACAAATACCTCTGTTTTTTCTGATTTGGACAAATTTGTATGGAAAGCTGAAGTGTTGAGTCTGTCTGATATTGCATATCTGCAGACTGTAAGTTGCTCTTTAATACATGACTGTCTTAGATTGAGGAATTACACAGACTGGGTTCTAATCCATTTTTTGAGACATCATCCCATCTTTCTGTTTCAGGAAACTACATGTGTGACTGTTGTGACTCTGGAGAAGTTTGAATGTGGGCAGTCAGGATGGTATTATGATGGATGTAGTGAATGTACCAAAAGTGTGACTTTGAAGGATGGAAAATTCATGTGTTATTCCAAACACATCAGTTCTGAGCCAGTCCCAAGGTAACTTCTAAGTATTGCATATCAATGATTATCATCATATAACCAAACGCTTCATTACTGACAATTTCTTATTTTGATCACGCATGGTACAGGTTTAAGCTTGAAGTGCTTGCCTCCGATGGAAAGTTAAAATACAAGTTCGTATTTTGGGATGTAGATTGTGTAAAGTTGATTGGGAAGTCCGCCCTTCAGATGAAGTTGGATTTGATGGAGGTATTTTCCATTTGGCTAATATGTAAGTTAGATAATTACCACATAAATAACATATATTGTTTTAATCATTTAGACTGGAGATTTTGATCCCCTTGAATTCCCTTATGAACTTGATGTGATGCTGAAGAAGGAGTTGGCTATAAGAGCAGTGTTTCAACCAAACAAGGCCAGTCTTTCTGTAATCGGATTTAAGGCAGATGAAGTGCTACGTACCAAAATAAAGGAGAGGTTTAAATGTGAAGAGGTACTGCTGTACTCATGTTTTACTGTTGTTAAAATCAGTATCATGTGCATTGGATTTTTTTAACAATTGTTTAAAACTTGCAGCACACTTCAAAGATTGTCGTCTCAACAGATGACACTCGGGATGATATGCATACAGCATCGGTATGTTTTAAATAGGAACGACCTATTACTCTTGCCATCACATTTTGAACAATTGTCTAACGTTTATTTCTTGCATTTTTTAACTTGCAGTGTACTCCGACCATCAGCACCTCGGAAAAACAGTCTCATGATGATCCACAAACAGTTTCAGTGCGTCTTTTTTCAGCTTTCAAGATTAACAAATTAGCCTATTAAACAATGTCTTACTTCCTTTTTTATGCTACTGATTTTGTAATGACTCTTTAATGGCAGGATCCGTTATCAATCACTGTAGATTATGACCCTTCAGTTGCCAACTCTGCACTTACACCGTCAAAAAGATCTATTCCTGAGACAGTTGAAGAACTCGACAGTGCCCAACTATCGTCCACCAAGATAATAAGGGACATCAAGCTGGAGAAATGATGCAGTCAATTATCGTCGACGATTTATTTTTACTTTAAGCTGTTTTGGACAACATTGCACACCTTATTTTGATTAATGTAATGAAATATTTCTGGTTTACATTTTGTTTATTCTGGTTTATGAGGATTTGATTTGTCATTCTTGCTTTTTGTTTGATCCTTTTGACATTGTATATGAAAGAATGATATGATTTTAGTCATTTAAGCTGCAAAAAACTATGTATAATTTACACTGCAAAAAGCAATATAATGTTGGTAATTCCTTATTTTGTTTAATATAATAAACTTATTCTGGACAAAAATGTTTCTCTTTATGTCTTGATGCTGGACAATCCATATTGTTTTGCATACTTTATGCATAATACACGGTAGTATATCAGCATACTGTACAATAATCTAAAAAACTAATACATGAATAACAGATTATGCATAGCAGAAATCCATGACACTTGATTAATATAAATTGTTACCGGATAATACCGGAAACAATATGCAATTATCTCATCAACGCAAGATATGGAACTAATTTCGTATCATCCCATTTAACAAATCATAAGCAGATTGTACATTGAGCCGTAGCCCAACAATATCAAATAACAAAACTAATAACAAAGACAAATGGGCATCAAATAGATTTTCAAAACAAATAGTTATGCATTTCCGCCCATACAAAAATAATCCCTCCTTTTTGCCATGATGCTTCCCATGTAATCCAATCAACAACTCCTTTCAATGCTGCCCTCTCTCAACTTTGACCAATATACGTTCCACAGGAGGATGCTCTACACTGAATAAGAGAACGTCACCTTTCGACAGCTCTTTGTCCTTTGCAAATTTTAACCATCCCCTTGACAGAAACTTCTCGGTGATGTTCTCCCTGGATTTGAAAACACATTGGTACGTAATACTCGAGTATGTGTCATGAAGATCAATATATGATCTTGGTTCCATGAAGATTTCCTTGATGACTGCTGCTGGAAAGTGCTGCAACATTAAAACTTTATTAGCTATGTCTATTCATTCAATGTTATGCATCCTTACGAACTGTAACAGCAAACAGATCAAGAGCTTACAAGAACTTGATTTTTTATCTGGCTGCTGCTCTTAACAACTTTCTGCCATCTGCAAACAAGTTTCTCTTGCATGGCAGGAGGTTGTACAACATCAGCAGCATCAGTAGTGTTGTTCTCCTCGCTGCATTAACAAACACGATTATTTAAACTACTAATTTGCAAAGTCAAATATTCAAATGTATATATGTAACCTAAAAGCCCTTGCCTGTCCAACACATCGCCCGCTGATTCCATTGCTTCATCAGTGGAATTCTGTTCAGGCTCATCGTCTGATATGTCAACAAGCCATCCCTCCTCTCTGGCTATTTCAAAGTACTTTTCCACTGATAGACAGCTTCTCACCTTTCCTGTTCTCAGTTCGTACGATTCCTCTCTTTCGACATACTCATAGTATTTGTCCATAAGTTCAGCACGTGTAAAATTTATGCAACTCCTGCTGCTTAATCAAAAAAACAACATCATGCATTCAGTTTTTTGTTTTTTTCACTATCCAGAATACTGTTTTACCTTGAAGAACTTTCAGCTTCCTCTTTCCTCCTCTTAGCCTCTACATGCAACTTTCTCCATTCTTCTGCTCTGTCCCGCTTATCCTCTGATTGCTTCCAAACCTTTTGGATAGCCAGATTTTTCCATTTAGGATTAGGAGTCGTGGTTGTGTGACTTCTACCAACGAATCCCCTGCATATAAATTCATTCATGCCCATCATGCACACAGACATCTTTGTATAAACCCTAAATGATCTCATTGCAATTTTAGAAACATGTGTGTCAAAACGGAAGAACTTACCCGCGGGAACACCAACGTAGATACTCTTTCTTCATCGTATTGGTTGGCCGGCGCTGTCTGGAGCAAAACGCTGTTTCAAAGGTGTACCGTCTTCTTGGAATTTTGTTTCTGATGGAAAACCGAAGAGACAGGGAGATGGAGTAAAACTGACGTTAGACAATAACTTTTGTTGGCCCAACAAGCAAGCATTAGTTACATAAGACACTATACATGACATGTAGAATACAAACAGTTTCTGATCATTCCATTTTATATCCCTTGGAAAATGTATATTTTTGGAAGTACTTTTAATTTTACACATTTACATCAAACCATGGTTACATGTTACAAACAAAAATAAAATGATGATAGTATAGAATACAATAGGAATAACCTTTGGTTTCCAATGGCAATTTTGTGTTTCCAACATAACAGTATTTAATGTCATATTATAATATTTGGTGTTCTAATAATTGTTTAAAGTTTGGCCAACATATGGTATTGATGTGACATTAACTTTTTTAACCTCTACCCATAATTGTTAAGCTTTGGTAGCATATACTGTAATGATGAAACACAATTAATGTTATATAGCAACTTCACTGATGCAATGCACTGTACCCTATCTCATATCCAATGTACAAATAGAGTATCTGAGTACACTTAAAAATTAGAATACAAATGTTATGAACTGCAAAACCAAACAATTCCATATAGGTTTGTTACTCTTACATTCATTATGTTATACTTATGAAGAGTTGTAAGTTATCAACCATATTCTCTTTCAACTATGAACAACCATTTTGTAGATAGGAAATACTCTGCATCACTTGCAAGACAAAAGAGGAAGCATGTTCTTGATGAAAGAAGATTTAAGAAGAATAGAGTTAATGAAAATTCAACTGAGCACAACCATGACCTAAATAATTCAAGTTATGTAAGCAGACATCATACAAGACAGCCACTGTCTGATATCAGTTCTGTTTTTGTCAATGGCCATGGAGATGTTTCTGCACGAACAGAGTGCGTAATGCTTAATTCCCAACAAAGGAGAAGGAGTGTTGGTTTTAACCAGTGCACAACCCCAACACCTGCATCTTCCCCCAGCTTCTCATGCATTTCTACTGATACAATTTCTCCCAAACAAATTTCTGCTTCAGCACGTCAAAGAAGGAGGTCAATAATGAAGCGTAAGAGTCCCCAAAACAACAGCCATCGTGGTCATCTGCAGATCAAACTCGCTGATAGAATGCCCTTTTGTTCCCCTTTACTGTTTGATGCTAACACACCTCTGAGTGGCGTTACCTCCTCATCAAGTATTAAATGCAAAAATAATTCATATGGACTACCGACTTCCTATGCATCTTCATCCAACAAACATCTTGATCCAAATCTAATTCGTTCAACGACTGCGAATCTATTAAAAACCTTTTCAAGTGTTACAGAAACGACGTCAACTTCCCTTAATACCAATCTGTTCAGAAGTGCTGACTCAGTGAACCCAGTTCAACAATCAGTTGCAAACTATTCATCCGATGAATCTTTAACCGATAGTTCGTGTGAATTCATAAATGAAGATCCGGATTATGATACAAGTTCAAGTCTGGACAACGACGAAGATCATTCTGCAAATGTCCCAACAATTGATTGCACAAATGCTGGTATGTATTGCTGGAATTATTATTAATAGCAAACCATAACTTAAATTCACTGTCATGCAGTTTGGTGTCTATGAATATACTGATGTGTATAAGATATATGATGTTTTGTTCTATCTGATAAATACAGGATATTCAGATATTGGTGATCCTTCCATTGAATGCACTCAGTGTGGAGCACAAATGTGGTATCAGGAGAAGGTTGTCAAGAGAAAACATAGTTCAATGCCTAAGTTCCAATTATGTTGTGGAAAGGGTAAAGTTGTGTTGCCACTTCTGAGAACACCACCACCGTTTCTTAAACATCTTCTGTCGAATGAAAATGATGTACTATGTAGAAATTATCAGCAGAATTGCAGACTGTACAACATAATGTTTGCATTTACGTCTCCTGGAATGAAAATTGACAATATATTCAATAATGGAAATTGACCACCTAACATGAGAATTCAAGGGCAGGCTTGCCATAGAATTGGTAGCATGATGCCTGTGCATGGCAAAAACCGAAATTCGCTCAGCTTTATATATACGACACTGACAATGAGATTCATCATAGGATGCAAGGAATAAGGTTATGTTTCTTAAGCCAACTGAGATGCCTACTTTATATTACCTTTGTTATTATCGTGCATGACATGTGTCTAATTTTTTAATGCAGCAACAACCAGAATATTATTGAAGAAACTGTTAGCCGAATACAGAACATGCTTGACGAATTCAACACACATGCTAAATCTTTTAGAATGGCAACAGCTAGACTAAAGGATTGTCCTGTACCTGACCTCAAGTTGAAGTTAATATCTGATAGATTAAAGGACGGACGAATTTATAACCAACCCACCGTGTCTGAGGTTGCAGCCCTCATTGTTGGTGATGTTGATACAGGCTCAAAAAGGGATATTATCCTTGAAAGACAAAGCGGTAGACTAAAACGAATAAGTGAGTTTCATCCGAGCTATCTTGCATTACAATATCCACTTCTGTTTCCGTACGGGGAAGATGGATTTAGACTTGGTGTTCTACACAGAGAGACAGTTCCCAAAAAAAAAGGAAAGATGAACAAACTTACTATTAGAGAATGGTTGGCCTTTCGCATTTAGACCAGACAACGTGAAGCTCACACACTGCTCAAGTCAAGGAGATTGTTTCAGCAATTTTTGGTTGATGGATTCACTATGATGGAGTCACAGCGACTCAATTACATACGTAAGCATAAAAAAAATTACGAGTATCCAAATACTCCAATTTGTCAGGAGTACACCAACAATCTTCAAATGAAGGAGCCCACAAAGGCAAAAGAGTGGTGTTGCCGTCAACATACGTTGGAAGTCGCAGATACATGGAACAATTATACTTTGATGGAATGGCAATTTGTAGTCAAATTGGATTTCCCGATCTATTCATTACCTTTACTTGTAATCCATGTTGGCCAGAGATTCAGAGGTTTCTTAACAACATGAATTTACAACCTCAAGATCGTCCTGATATAATCTCAAGGGTTTTTAAAATGAAGTTTGACAAATTACTGTATGATATAACAAAGAAGCATGTCTTGGGCAGAGTTGTTGCATGTGAGCCACATGAAATTAAATATGTAATACTTAATTCTTCCCTATTCTATACCAATGATTTTAAATTAATGTTTTACTGTATTTTAATTTCTTCCAGATATATACACCATTGAGTTCCAAAAGAGAGGTTTGCCCCATGCACACATTTTACTTTTCATGCATCACCAGAACAAGTTTCCCACTCCGGATGACATCAACAACATTATTTCAGCAGAAATACCGGCAGAAACGGATGATAAACAATTAAATCATTTGGTAAAGACACATATGATTCATGGACCATGTGGGTTGGCTAACAGATCTTCCCCTTGCATGAAAAATGGTAAATGCTCTAAATTCTTTCCCAAAAATTGGCAGCCTCAAACCATTGTCGATCAAGATGGCTATCCCATCTATAGGAGAAGGGATACTGGCATTACTGTTCTAAAAAAAGTATTGTTCTTGATAATAGGTATGTAGTTCCTTATAATGCATATCTTCTAAAGAAATATCAGGCGCACATTAATATGGAATGGTGTAACCAAGGTACTTCTGTCAAGTACTTATTCAAGTATATTAACAAAGGTTACGATAGAATAACTGCAGCGGTTGTTCGGACCGAATCAGACAGAAGTTCATTTGGTACAGATGTTGATGAAATCAAACAGTACCTTGATTGCAGGTACGTTTCCCCGAGTGAGGCGTGTTGGAGGATTTTTTCATATCCTATCCATGGTAGATCTCCTTCTGTCGAAAGGTTGTATTTTCATCTGGAAGGTGAAAATCCGGTTTACTACACTGACTATGATTTCATAGACAATGTTCTTGAAAAACCAACTGTAAAGGAATCAATGTTTACAGCTTGGATGGAGTCAAACAAAAAATACGAAGATGCAAAGACTTTAACATACACTGCGTTTCTTTCCAAGTTCGTTTACGATAAAAGGTACCGTTTATGGAGACCTCGAAAAAGAGGTCGTACAATTGGCCGGTTAATTTGGGTTCCTCCAAGCACTGGTGAGCTCTATTACCTTAGAATGATGTTGACGGTTGTCAAGGGACCGACTTGCTATGACGATATAAAAAAGGTTGGTGGAGTAGTCCGCGACAGTTTTAGAGATGCATGCTTTGAGATGGGATTTCTTAACGACGACAAAGAATATGTTGCAGCCATAAATGAGGCCAAAGATTGGGGTTCCGGTAATTTTTTGAGGAAGCTATTTGTCATGATGCTGTTGTCTGGTACTGTTAATCGACCGCGACATGTTTGGCAACAGACTTGGAAGTTGCTATCTGACGGTATTCTTCATCAACAGAGAATTGTCACTGGAATAAGAGGTACACTTAACAAATACCTAAATACTTCTGTTAAATTTCATACAATTACAAACCGTACGAAACTATTATAATGAGTTTTTCTTCTTATAATACCTTTTAAACTACTTTGGATGCAATAATTTCAATCCTTTTATACTTCCATATATCTGTTACATATCATACAGTTCAAACCATACTTAAGTCTTTTGACAGGTTCTCATTGTCGTAATGTAATTTCAACTCATGTAGATAGGGTCTTAACTTAAGAATTTCAATTGTTACCAAACTGGTTCACATCATTTCCATTCAACAGCACCTTTCAATGCTGCCCTTTCAAAGAATCATAAGTTCCAGTAAGCAAGTCCTTTCAATGCTGCTATTTCATCAGTAATAAAAATATCTAATGCAATCTGATATTACTCACCACCAACACAGAACAGAATAATTCTGTGATTTATCTTTTACCTTCAACCACCTTTTGTCACAGCTACTGATCAAAAACATAACATTTTTAATGAATCTGA
The DNA here is from genome assembly GCA_948472305.1 of Vicia faba. Lineage (NCBI taxonomy): Eukaryota > Viridiplantae > Streptophyta > Magnoliopsida > Fabales > Fabaceae > Vicia > Vicia faba. The sequence goes on along the minus strand of OX451736.1, from coordinate 1,309,847,340 downwards.
ATGTCTGATGCTCTTGCATTATACTGAACTTTTCCATGATACTGCCATTTTAAGGTTAACGATCCTTTTGCATGTCTATCTTCATCAACACTGTGATTTCTATTGTACATAATAGTTATATTTTATTTTGGTTTGTATTTGTGTTGGAAGACATGCAATTGTCAACTGCAGAACTAACAAACCTCACATTAATTGAGATTGAGAATATGATGCAATCAAATAGAAGAAGCTTGCGTGAATTCAAAGATATGCCGTTTCCAGATTTGTATATAACGCGACATGTCGGCAATAGACTGATTTTTGATGAACGTGATTACGATGCTGATTTAGAGCGACAAAACTTCCAGAATCTATTTACATCTCTAACAGGTATTTCCTCATTATTCAAATCATCGATGTTTTCATTAAACTACTGTTGTATTGATTCTTTTCATTTGAACGTCAAGATGAGCAACGTGCAATCTTTGAAACCATAATGGACGCCGTCAAGAAACAAAACGGAGGGGTGTTTTTTTTACATGGATACGGCGGAACCGGTAAAACGTTTATGTGGAGGACATTATCAAGTGCACTTCGTTCAGATAAAAAAATTGTTCTGGCTGTTGCTTCAAGCGGCATAGCTTCCTTATTATTGCCAGGTGGTAGAACAGCCCATTCGAAGTTCAAAATTCCCATTCCAACGCTTGACAACTCTACTTGGAATGTTGACAAAGACTCTGAGCATTCACAGTTATTCGAAGCTACTGATGTCATAATATGGGACGAAGCACCCATGGCTCATAAGAATTGTTTTGAGGCCTTGGATAAGACCCTTAAGGATGTCATGAGCGATAAGAGTTTTGCAAATACAATTTTTGGTGGCAAGGTAGTTATATTTGGAGGAGATTTTCGATAGATACTTCCAGTTGTTCCAAGAGCAGGCCGTTCTGATATTGTTCATGCTTCCATTTGTTCTTCTTATGTGTGGGACTATTGCCAAGTCTTAACACTAACCAAAAACATGAGACTAAAGAATGGGAGGGACGGTACAACTTCTGATGAACTTGCAGAATTCTCTAAATGGATATTAAATGTTGGCGACGGTAAAATATGTGAACCTAACGATGGATTAGCTGATATAGAAATTCCTCCGGATTTGTTAATTTCCAATTTTGAGGATCCAATAAGAGCTATAGTTGAAAGCACATACCCAAATTTGCTTGCCGACTTTCAAAATGTAGAATTTCTACAAGGAAAAGCAATACTTGCTTCAACCATTGAAGTTGTTGATAAAATTAATCATTACGTGTTAGACATGATACCGGGTAAACTATTTTTTCTTTTGATGTTTATTTTCGTGTAGATGTTTCGTTATTAAATTATTCTTGAAAAAACATTATGGATTGATTCGCGTTTTCCCATTTCTTAGGTGAGGACAAAGAGTATTTGAGTTTTGATTCGATTGATAGAACTGATTCAAGTTACACCGAAGCCTATGAATGTCTTACTCCAGAATTTCTTAGCAAGCTTAGGACTTCAGGTGTCCCAAATCACAAACTCAGATTAAAGGTTGGTACACCAATAATGCTTATGAGGAATTTGGACCAAAACGATGGTTTGTGTAACGGAACTAGACTAATTGTTACAAGGTTGGCAAATCACGTTATTGAGGTAAAGATCATGTCTGGTAAGAATGTTGGTAACATCTTTTACAGCCCTCGAATGTCTATGTCACCTTCCGAGTCACCGTGGCCATTTAAGTTGATTAGGAGACAGTTCCCAATTATTGTGTCGTACGCGATGACAATTAATAAGTCTCAAGGCCAATCACTTGATACAGTTGGATTGTATTTGCCTACTCCTGTATTCAGTCATGGCCAGTTGTATGTAGCCATTTCAAGAGTTACAAGCAAAAGTGGTCTGAAGATCTTAATACATGATAGTATGAATGTATCAACATCTATCACTACAAATGTTGTATACAAAGAAGTTTTACAATCTCTTTGTTGATCGGTAAGTACATAATAACAAATATTTTCTTTAATATAAATTGTTTCCGTAAATGCTGTCTAATTTTTGCATAATTTATTGTGCAGGTCAAAAAGTTGAAAACATCGTTTCCAAGCTGGTTGCGTTGTATCTGAAGACTCGTGATAGTTTCTTATTTTGAAGAGTCATCACAGTTTCTTATTTTGTTACACAATCATGATTTCAGTTTACATTTTTTAATGTTGTCAAATAAGTTTGATACACTAAATTTGGCCGAATTAGATGAACTTTTATTGAATTACATAAAAACGAATTTACTGTTACATGACAACATTAGTTCCACGTTTTATGAATTCTCGACCGGCCCCGTGCGACAGCACGGGTTATCGACTAGTTCTATAATAAAATCTTTAATCTTTAATCTCACATCAGAATATTTGTTGGTCTCGTCTTGGAGATCTATATCACTACAAGAAAAATCTTGTTTAGTCACAGATTAAATCTCTCACAAAGGCAAAAAGCTTCGCACAAAACAGAAAATTGTGAGAGTACTGATCCCTTAATTAAATAGGTGGTCGCAAAATATTTATCAGAAACTTATCACCTAGCTAATTTGTTTGGGGTGTCTCCCCTCGTAAAATATAGTATAAATTTTTATATAGCGCAAGACTATGTAAGATATTGGCTTGGGGTTAAATCCCTGATAAACTGCAATACTGTTTTTTTAACGTTTTTATTAAATAATATTGTATATAAAATAGTTATGTTTTATAATCTATTTATAATACGGTTTTTAAATATAATTTTTATTACAAAATTGATTCAAAAATAATACTATTTTTTAAAAAAGTATATCTACTTATTGTTTAATATTATTTTTAAAATAGTTTTTATAAAAAAAACTGAAAAATCTATTTCCAATTATATTGTTTTTTTGAAATAATATCAATTTTCAAAATTATATAATATTTTAAATTTTTATACTGTATTAACAAAATTAATTAATTTTTGAAATAAAATAATTTTTTATTCTATATTTTTTATATTATTTTTAGAATAATATACTTAACTTTTTCTATATTAATTTTAAAAATAATATGAAATAATATAGTGTTTGTTACTAAACTCTATTTTTATTAAACTCAATCAATAAATAAATATGACAACAAGCATCAATAACAAATATTAAGTAATATCAGTACAAACACATAAATAAATATTTTTGGATGTCTTTTTGGATATGGTTAGCTTGCCAAACATGATTTTGGCGCTTCGAAAGTAGCAGCAACATCTAGCACCAACAAACTAGAATTGTTAATATCACTATAATTTATTAAAAAAAAGACAAAGAAAAATGTACATTAAATGAGAAAATCCGCACACAGTATATAGAAATATTGGTATCTTTAGATGACAAAAACAGTATGTAAAAATAGAAAATGAGATGAAAAAAATTTTCTGTAAGAAATATGGATTTAACTTTGAAGATTGAAGGAAGAAGAAATATGGATGGGAAGGAAGAAATGGGAAGAAAGTTAACTGAGGAAGAAACTCGGTGGTTGGGTGGAAAAATGAAGACTTGTTGTATTTATGGTACAGATAATGGCAATAACGATTCCCAATAAAAGCAGTAATGTGACTGACATAGGGAAACTTTACAACAAAACAATTTGTCAAGAGACTCCCCAAATTGAAAATCCCCTGACACGCTTTTTGCTTTGATAAGACAAATGACAGAAGAATATATTTAGTCAGGGGTTGTCCATCGCAAATGAAAATATTGTTGGCGCCATTTTCACTGTGTGTTGGGTTATCCATCGCAATTGAAAATTGAAAATTCAAAAAATATCTCCTTAATATTTGCCAAGGGCATCCCAGGCAATGTAGTTTTTCAATTTTGTTTTTCATTTTACGCTTTGTCTGGGATTTCTCCCCGAGCAATGTATATTTTTAGTAAGGGGTATTTCACTTGGCAAATTTTCTTAGCTAAACAAGAATTTTCTTGTAGTCTGTGTTGTACAGATATAATCGTTGTATGGTTTTGATAATGACAAATGTGGCTTTTATAATGATAACACAACAATATTTTAACTCTACGAGAACAAACCAAAACCATTCGGTGAATAGTAATGTCTGTACTATGAATAGTGATGTCTGTACAGTCGATCAACGGTCAACAATTTCGGGTTTTTCAGACTTTTTGGCAGTTTCTCATTTTGAGTGCTTTGGAATTTTTCAGTTCGCCCCATGGATCCATGTGTGATTGGATTGTTATTTTGGGCTTTAGTTGTTGGGTAATTGTTATTATAAATATGTATCTCTCATATGTTTGTTGGTGTGACAATCTTAGAGCTTACAACAATAAGGAAGAGCAAGGATTTAAAGGCATAACAATGATAACATAGGATTTTGCTTATTCTGAAGGGAAACCTTAGAAAGACAATGGAATTGGGAAACACTTGTTTACACATTGGGTTTGAGTTATTCATATATTGAAGGTTGAAGAGGTTGGGAAACACTTTTGTAGAAAATAAGATAAATTTTTGGACGCCTTCAGAGTTGTTCTTGGGAACTTGAAGGCAAATGATATTTTCTTGTAAATCATTTGTAATCTCTTGTAACAACTTTCAGAATTTTGTGAATTGAAGAGTTGTTCTCTCCCTCAGAGTAGATCATTTTATCGAACTGCGCAAACAAACTTTCGTCTTTTTCTCGTCTTATTCTGTTATATTATTTATGTATGAATTATTATTGATGTAGACCATTTATTTTAGCTGCTATTATTTTCTACCTCACAAATTTATATTGAACAGTGTCGTAATTTTCAACAAAATTCACAACACCTATGATCGTATAATCCAGATACTATTGATATTGTAAAAGCACACAT